>CM074186.1:34609640-35209640 GCA_037179385.1 Holothuria scabra
CCCCTCTTACTATATGGTAGCTCCGCCACTGGTCATTCCATCTAATAATCCCTGCCAATGATGTATGAAATCTGAGTGGATTTGCAGAAATGTTCCTTGTTGCTAATCTAATCACATTTTTACATTCTTTTTTGTTCATAGCCGACGTACCTTGAAGTCCATGATGGACAAGATAACGGGGGACATGAAATTTCGATGGCGGGTAAGTTATCAATCATAGAACCATATGTTTTTATCATTATTTTAAGTCATTAAGCAGCGAAAAGTCAGATTCGCCCAGGGATGCTTCCCTCCATAAGACCTATAGTTTCCTGATTGGATCATTAAATAGTAGATAACCCACAGTGTCACGGTTAAAGTCATTTGTCTTATAGTAAGGCTAGATAACCCTTTATTGTCAAGGTTAAAATCATTCGTGATGTAGTCTTTCTTCTTCTTAGTCTGTTAGTCCAATACAGATCCTAGCAAGCTGCAAGCAATACAGTTTGCAACCAAAAGGTTTCTGGCATGATTGTGTTGTCAAAACAGAAACCAAACAGAAAAGTACAAAAATAATTGAACAGAGATCGTTTTAGCAAAACCTAATATAATTTTTACATGTGAAACAGGGTTTGAATCTGTAGGCTACAATGTGGTGAAATGTTTATTCAATTGGACATACATATTTCTCGAGATATCAGCAAAAAAAGATTTATAGTTTCAAAAAAAGCTTCAAAGCAATACGGTCTGACGGTAGAGGTTATTTAGGCACGTCAAATTCACGAAGGATGCTTCAATGTTTCTTTTTATTTTCCGTCTGTTGTGTTGGCTTTGAAGTTGATAGATTCATCTAAGGGAATGTTAACTTGTTAAGTTCCCTAAGAATACCACTTATGTATTCAATCTCATTCTGATAACATGGAATTGTCAAGGGGAAATTTGGTTGTAATTGTTTAAAGAATGACAAAAATGTTCATTAATGTGAGGATATGATGTCACATGAATTGCTTAAAGATCACTTCATTCTTGGAAAAGGGGCCATGGCCGGTTCCACTTGACCGATAGGTTGGAAACTGGGGCGTAAAACTCCAACTAATCTAATCAATCAAATCACTTCATTCCTGTTTAAAGGGCAAGAGCAGTCATCCCAATTTGAAGTAGTGTAGTAGACTGTCCAGTTTCATGATTGGCTGTTGGGAGTCATGTGACCACATTTTTTCTCTTCAAATATGAATTTAACTAGAAATAACTGCTTAGTTTTCCTTGAATATGCAATAGTAAAGTCATAAAATGTAATGAAAGATACTTTGAAGGGAACTTTGTGTTATTTAGCTTTTCTTCAAAATAAAATTTGGGGGACTGCTCTTTACCTTCAAGTTGTGACAATTTTTAACTGCTCATATCTTTAAAACATAGAGCCATGCCAAGAAGTTAGGGTGGATAAAACAAAACGACTCCATTCAACTGCAAGAGGAGTCGTCCCAAACATATTTTGAAACAACAACTTATTCTCACTAACGTCTTCCTATTTGTCTTCCCAGCATCTTTTAAGATATTTGAGGACTTCAATATTGCATATTTAAGGTATATCGAGCAGTTACCTTTAGTAAATGTAACAATTGAGTGGGAAAAATATTGTCATATGATCTTTAGGAGCCTTTATGAAACGGGGTAGTAAACTGCAGTGGTTCTGAAACCCTATTCTAAATCAAATTAAATTTCCAAGGGCAGAGTTGAATATATATGACAAACTTTTTGTCTTTCAATCAATTATTTGCTATTCATTTTTCTCTACGTGTGTCGCAAAGCAGAGCGTCTTTGCGCCAGCCCGCTGAGCATTGCCTTTATTTTCTGCGTATTAAATGCATAAAACTAATTCATTACAATGGTTGGCACATCATCTTGGTATTGGTAAATCCTTCAGCGACCTAGACTACACCGGAAATAACATGAACCGGATTGCGACATATGATAGAACTCCGCAAAATCTGTATTCAGCATACATCTTGTCACGTTAGCAAAGAGTTCGTCCTTTGTCAGTCCAGTGATGTTCTTTTTTACTACTATTTCCGATCATCTTTCGGTATGTTAGACGTTAGAATGGTGGTGTGTTATAAGAAAACCTGGAATAAACACCAGGCCTATGTAAGAACTTTGAGTCTAGTGGGGTGGGGGGGGGGTGGGGTGACTTAACGATTCACAAACGCCTTGTGTAGTGATCTGTTTTTGAGATGGTGGAACAGCTGCCTTTTTTCTCAAACGTTCCCGGATGAGCACATGATAAACTTTCAAATACTGTATATCTTTAATTGCTCTAATCTGACACCAAACTTCAACCCTTTAAATAAGGGTAGTGCAGCGTTCATACAATGCCCATAGTTTTTTTTTTTATTTATGATTATTTTTACAAGGGTTTCATATCTACCAGGCCCTCACCGTCAAAAGGAGACTGAAAGAAAGTCTTAAAATAAATAGTTTGCCCTTTGAAGGCTTCCATAGAGTCTCCCACATTAGCCTTCATGAACGATTCATCCCTCTCCTTAAACAGTTAAATGTATAGTGCTTTAAACTACGTGTGCCAATTTGTATTAAACAATTTTAGGCAGTTACTTCGCTTAACTTTGTTCTATTTGTGTAACAGAACTGTACAAGAATTCCGTACATGTAACAGGTTTACAGTAAACCAAGTATTCATGAAGTGAACTTTTGACTTTTCCAGTTAAAAATTATCAAGCTGTTTATTCTCCAAAGTTGAATCGCTTTTGCTTGAAGGGCAATCAATGTATGTGTCAATGCACAACGACATTCAATGCAATCGTTGCCGGGTCCGATTCCAACATTTTTAGTAGTCTAGTCCATACACAACAAAAGCATAGAGCAGCTGGAACGGTATGACACAGAAATTGTACGTTCACAGACCTTCCCTTTACCAAACAGCAATTACTGTACAAAGGATTTTGGGAAAGCATGCCATTGGTGTGCATTTAAGTTTTGCTGCAGTATAGTAACATTGATAAAAAGTGATAGACGTCAAAACCCAGTCCCACAATCCTTTGTGATTGCTGTAGAGTATTGCAATTACGTCACGGAACCGCCATGCTGGAGGTCAATCAAACCTAAATACACGTGGCTGTGTGCCGAACGCACTGCACAGTGTGCACTTTGGTATGCATGGTGTGTACACATTCAGTGAGCAAGCGCGTCCCGTGTGGTTTACTACGTAGTTACATGTACTCCAACATGGCCGCCGGAGAGTATTATGACGTCATGTGAAAAACTTCTATATGTAAAAGTGTCTATTGCAGTGATCCCAGTGAAGGTGATACAGTAACAAGAACAAAACAGTAAGAGTATACATAGGGGTGGGGGGGGGGGGGGCAAATGGCTGTTCATCTCTCTTACAGAGTAGAAACCAAACTCGATACTACCATACTTGTCACTGTGCAAGTAACCATACTTCTTTCCTTAGAATCACCGAAGAACTTTTAAATCTTATAAAAAAAATATGTTCAAAATCGCACTGTGAAGCTCCCGTTTGTGCTATTTACAAGTTCACTTTCTATCATTTATCGTACTCAAGGTAGCCGTTAGTTGCTATTTGTGCTTCTAACTTCCCCGTCTTAATGGAAATGACACTTGCTTTTGTTCTTTATATATTTAACCACGGGCCTCAAAAGTGGTTACTGGGCACTGTACCCAGTGATAACAATCGGTGGGTGTACTTAATCCCGAGTCTAGGTTTTTAGATATGCAGACGGATTTATTTTCTCAGGAAGATTTCCAGAAATTTTCGTTGAAATCATGAAAAGTGTTGTTTAGATTTATTTAGGATTTAAGGTTTGTGTTAAGGTAAAAAACATAGATTCGGTCCCCAATACGTGATTCATTCCTGCCACGTGCAATTCAATGTTTTAATGAAATTTTACCAGATAACTTTTCTTTTGTTATATGTATATAATATTCTAATGTCTATTTTTGTATGTTTGTACTTTTATTTCTTGTGCGAGTTCTCAAATTTCCGTGATGGAGCAATAAAGTTATCTTATCATTCGTCTCAGGATAAAAAACTACTTTGGACGCGGTTGCCCACAGCAGTATATATTTTTTCATTAGGGTAGTGTCTTTGATTCCTGGGCGCTGTGCGTGTTTTACTGCCTGGGTTTTTTATGGTGTAGACGGATATTCGGTGTGGGTTATTTTGTTAGATGAGGTTTAACGACACACCAACAAGAATGTATCACCATGTAGTGTGCTTCCTTGGTCTCACATAGACACGAATGTGTCACATAGTGTCAACTCGGATAAGACAGTCAAGTTCTGTTTCAAATAAATTTTAAACACTGTGCAAGTCATCCCCTTTAGTCGCCTGTTATACGACAGGAAGTGCCATTGCCATATTCAAGAACAACCCAGCTCATTCAGGACGGGGGGAGAGGGTCAAAGTGTGTCCAAAACAGTGTTGATATGAGTTTTTATTTTATTCCTAAACACCTTTTCAGAGTGTACTGCAGCCTATATAACTAACTTGTATATTTCTGTTTTGTGACACTACTTTTCCTGATTCTACAACTGATGGCTTGTAAATCTGATTGCAAGGCTTCTTCCTTGTAACTTTTATTTAGTTACAGTATTTACATGCATGACGCTGTCCTACGGTAACGTGGGTTTGTATACGGCGTGCTGCGCAAGAGGCTCAGCTTTGTAACGCCTCTCGTCTTATACGTATGTGTGTTTACACACTATTATTGTCATCCTTGTAAGTAAGAGGATGTATGTTTGCTTGAAACAAATTTGATGAATCTTCATCTACATGTTTGTCACCATAGTAACACACAACAGATTAAAATATTCTTTCAAGTGGCCAACAACGTCGTTTGTAGTAGGAAACTGAGGATAAAAAGGTGTTATGAAACGAAACACAATTTAAGAGGGATTCGACACCGGATGAATTTTGACACCGATGGAAATCCAATGTATGAACACAACTGTATACGAGAATCTATGTATAGGCAAATTTACATTCCTCATGACCGAAAACATTACTACTTGATATTGCAAGGCATTGTTTAGTCAAAACGATCTTGTGCCAGCCAACTAGAAGATATTTAAATGTATCGTGTTTACCCTATGTGGCCAAGAGTTAATGGTCAATAGGCTAATAGTTAAGTCAAGAAAGCTTTCTGAAATTGGTCGAAAATCGTTTGAGGAATTATTTGAATTTAGAACACTTCTGTCTACAAAAGACAAGAGACAGATAGGCTTAAGTAGTCTATTTCAACTGCAGTCTCTATTTTTCAAAATAAATTGTCCGCAATTTGTATGGCGGTCATAAGCTATAGGCATAGGCCTATTATGAATTAAAGACATTATTTTCATCACCCCCAGGCAGTTATATCTAAAATCACCGCCCTGACTGAGTGCACTTTTTCATATTTGGTTCTCTGTGGGAAGGGATTTTATTCATTGGTGCAAGCTATATATTGGATCAAACACGAAATCAAAACCATTATCACATTAAAATGACAGCTCATTGTGCTCAGATCATATGAAGTAGGAACACGGACAAAGAAAGAGGCAGGAGATATTCACTCATTGAAATAATCATTGTAATGTTGACCTTGCTAGACTAACATTCAAACAATCGATTTTAAGATTGGTAAACAGAAAATGAAATACTTGTAATTAATTACTGAGTGAATCGGTTATCAGAAGGTCCATAGTCCAATGGAACTAATAGCGGGGAATTACTGTACGCAAGAACGTTTACACACACTGTAAAACAGTAGTAACAGACAAAAATGAATCCACACTAATCAGGCTGGAACTTGTGGTAGCCTGTTCTAATTATGTATTTAAATAATTGTAAACATATAAAATATGAAAAATAGTAAGGAGCCTAAGGATGACAAACCACAAAAAATTATAAACTGTTTAGTAGATATCGTATTTCAGGCACGGTGCTCAGCATGGATGCAATGGAGTAGGGAAACAAGCCTGTGGGTCACAAAAGGTACTGGAAAACATCCTTGGACTTGGCCCTCCAGACTTTAGAACAATTGGTTTGAAACTGAGCCGTAAAACTCAGTCCAAACTAATAATCTTCTTCAGAACCAGTGATGATATGGTGAGAATGTAATGTAAATGTAGTACACTAAACTCGACAGTGCAGTAATCGTTAAAGCTTAGAATGCCACGTTTCAACACGAATGGCAAAGGGAAAATCACTAAGAACACCCAAATCCAAGTTTAAACCGTACCTCAAGTGAAACAATTCAAAAATATTAAACAGTTCGAAAAATAAATTCTTACAGTCCAACTCACATCTTCATAGAACTTTTTCGGGCCGAAATATAAAATGCTGGAGTTTATTCACTCAAATTAAATGGTACATTGCGAAATAATTTGTGATGCCACTGTTGTGTACTACTCAAGTTACAATCTTTGAATTTCTTTGTTTTTCTGAAAGTTACTACACCAAGTTCGACAACCCATGTCTTTTATCCAGAAAGTAAATGTGGTATTAACCCCTTTACGGGTCATAATGGTGTGGGGCATAGGCTAGTAGTGTTGGAAAAACGCCTCATAGTGATGTTGAACATGGGCGTCCGCAGAAAAAAGTCAGGGGGGACAAAATTTCTAGACGGGGGTAATACCTCCGAGTCACCATGAATTGACATGAAACGTGCGAAAATTTCAGCCCCAAATGCCTCCCAGATCGCCGGAAATGGCATTTCTAAAGCCTATTTTTGGCATAGAAACTCAGAAAACACGTTTTGTTCGGGTTTTTGCTTTAATTTTTATGTTTTTTCAAATTTTTGATTTTCCGGGGGGGGGGGGGGCAAGTGCCCCCCTTGCCCTTACCTGCGGACGCCCATGATGTTGAAATAAAACTTTATTATTCTTTATTAAACTTATATATTCTCTTCTGTTATTCAGAAGTCTTGTTAAACTCCAAAGTGTCGAGCTATTCCTTTGTTCTATTTGGCATTATGCAGCTTTTTCTTGATTTGAAATGACATCTCATCGGGATAAAGATCATTGTTCTTGATTCGAATTAATTCGATTCAGTCCATTAACCAAAACGATTGAATGAGTTGTAGAACTCAGTTTGGTTTATATCTGTGTCATGAATTGGTTTGTTAAAAGGTTCATGTGTTGTTTCAAAGCAAGCATGGGTGAGATATATGTCAAGTGGATTTCTCACTAAATCAAAGTTTCTTCATTTCAAATCTTTCTTTGCAGGTTCGCGATCTTATTATTGTTCTCGCCTTTTGGCAGTGTATACTGATGACACTCTGCCTACTTTACTTCCTTCATAACCAAAGCATAGACCTCGATCGACAAAGATTAGCAAGAATGGATTTCAACAAATTTACAAGAGACGACAAAAGTCTGCATAGCGTATTAAAGGCAACCCTCAAACCAACGCAGAAGAAACCCGATGATGCCCAGTTTATTAAACACATCATAACAGAGGCCCCGGAACTAGAGTTAAATGACGGAAACAAAACAGTGGTGCCTGGCTATATCTCAATCATTGGCAATAAGGTGAGCCACGTAGACAATACCACCTCAAAGAACAGAGGATTTTTTCCTTCTGCTTTTCGCGAAAGGCACTGAAAGCCGAGAGCAGGCTATTCAGACCCTCGTCGTATTTATTTCAATTTAATTTTTTATTTAAAGGCCCAATTTTCTCATCTAAAACAGTACCAATTCTCCTAACCTTCTTAATTAAGCCCCTCCCACAATTGTCTAAAATTCACCCTCATCCAGACACAATCTCATTTTATTGCTTTAGGGTGAATATAAAAAGTTCAACGTGTATAGAGGCTTTGCAATTACGTCACGGAACCGCTATGCTGGAGGACATTCATGCCAAATACACATGGATTTGTGCCGAACGCACAGCACAGTGTGCACTGTGACATGCACGGTGTATACAAATTCAACGAGCAAGCGCGTCCCGTATGGTTTACGACGTAGTTACTTGTACTCCAACATGGCCGCCGGAGAGCATTATGACGTCATGTGAAAAGCCTCCATAATCAAAACACTATCAGAACAATTCGTGCTGTGTAATATACGTTTTGGTACTCTGCATTGTTTGAATTAGCAGTCAATAAAAAAGCTGAGCCAATTGAGAGTTTCTGTTACCCTATACTAAAAGTGTAGTTTGGGGTGAGAAGATTGACCCTTTAAGGTTGCGAACATTAGCAATTCCCGTCCTAGTGTTTTAAGGTAAAGGTAGTGGGTCCGTGAATTTTCAAGGGAGAAGGAAAAGATGGTGACTCTCAATTATACTTCACGAGTGGAAAGCAGTCCGACCTTATACAAGGCATTGCACGTAATAACCCTCAGCAACGTTGTCAGTTAGGACCTTTACATACTATATGTGTGCTCTTCCCTCTTAAAGGACAAGAACAGTCATTCAACTTGAAGAAGTGTAATAGAATGACCTTTTTCATGACTGGCTGTTGAGAGTCATTTTCCAACAATTTTCCTTCTCAAATAGGTCCACATCCATTGATCTGTGGATTAGTGACTTGGCTATGCAACTCAATCTGCTCTATGATTAATTAAGGCCTTAGTCCTACCTTCAACTCAGTCCATCCCTGGATCATTCAGTGGAAAAAAGGGTTTTTGATTCCTTGCCGAAGGCAGGCAAGGAATCTATGTGATGGTGATGTCGTGTGTGTGTATGTGTGTGTGCCTATGTGTGTGTGTATGTGTGTTTGTGACGCTCCTTGTAATCGCGATACCTTGAGATCGGAATAACTGACACTTTTCATATTTCGTATATAGAAATGCCATGGTGAGAGGAAGAACACTATTGTTTTTGCTGGAGGTCAAAGGTCATTTGAGGTCACCGGAGATCATAGACCGAAAACATTGTAATCGCGATATCGTGAGATAGGAATGACTGACACTTTTCATATTTGGTATATAGATTTGCCATGTTAAGAGGAAAAACGCTATTGTTTTTGGTGGAGGTCAAAGGTCATTTGAGGTCACCGGAGATCATAGACCGAAAACCTTGTAGTCGCGATATCGTGAGATAGGAATGACCGACACTTTTCATATTTGGTATATAGATTTGCCATGTTGAGAGGAAAAATCCTGTTGTTTTTGGTAGAGGTCAAAGGTCATTTGAGGTCACCAGCGGTAAAATTGCCACAACACCGGAAATGGCTTGTAAACACGATATCTCCAGATAAGAGTGACCGATACTCTTCATATTTGGTCTATAGATTTGTCATGTTGAGAGAAAGAAGCCTTTTGTTTTTCATAGAGGTCAAAGGTCATTTGAGGTCACCAGCGGTAAAATTGCGAAAATTCTGTGCCTAAAATGTAAAGAAAAATTATCAAACACTGTCAATTTGAAAGCAGGTAAGGTATTTGATGGCAAGGAATCACTAAGCCCTTTTGGCTTTCTGGTTAACTGAAAGACCGAAAATTACGCATTTTAGTTTTGATTCCTTGCCCAAAGCAATGGGCTCTACTCAATAATTATGGTTTATATGTGCCATTTTCTTGTGTGTGTGTTTGTGACGCGTAACATGTAAACAGCATGCCAAGAACTGGGAAAATGTTGCTCTGCCAGGAAGGGTAGAGCTTCCTGAAATTTTCCGCTATTTTCATGTACCAAAGGGGAAAGTTCCCTCCAAATTTTCAAATTTCCCTCCAGATACCTCAGTTCACTAAGAAGGAGATCCCAAATTTCCCTGCTTTCTTTTTCGATGAGCATGAGGGTCACAAGATTGGAATGATGAATAATGTAGAGGAGTGAGAACCCCATTGTTTTCAGCAGAGGTCACCAGGTCACAGAGCACGTCAAGTTGTCAGAGGTCAAAAGAAAAACTAGAGAAAACGTAAAATTTTCATACCTGACATGTGAATTCGTTGTAAGCAGCAGGTGAATTCTATTACTTTAGTAGAGGTAAAACTGGTTAAATAAGGTCACAAGAGGTCAAAATAAAACACCTTATAGAAATGGAAGTTCAAATACGTAGTGTGTCGGGATGGTAATAACCCGAAGATGTGCGGTAGGTTAGCCGAGGTGACGACAAAATGGTTGTTGATTTTTTTTATTTTTTTTTTTAATAATGATTTAAATCAGTGATTTAAATCAAATAAATCGACTTAAATCAGATTTTTTTTATTTATATCATGATTTTTTTCAATAAAAATCATGATTTTAATCGTGATTTTAATCAACATGCTGGACGACCAAGGTAAATTGTAGAAGAAAAACTGTTGGGATAGTTTGTAAACAGGATATAAATTGCGAAAGAAGGTCTATACTAGCATTCAGCTTTTTTATAGTGATAAAAAGAATTATATGTACCGCTTTTGTAAAGGTAAATGTTATTTGGGATCACAGAGTCATGTGAAAATTTTCATAAATAGGGTTTCAGTAAGGATTTGCTTGAATGATCCTTCAGCTTAACACACCATCAAAATCCGCCACATAACTTATAAAGTTGTTTTCACTCTTCGTGTAGGTTACGTTAGTTGGAGTTTTACGGCCCATCTCCAACTAAGTAGTTCAAGTCCGCTCTTCATGTAAAGTAGTATTGGGTATAGACCAGTCAGTTATAGCTATTTCTGCTGTAGGCCTACTCTGTCGAGGCGGCCCAACTTTTGTTAATAATTGCTTTGTTTCAAAGTAATTGCAGGTATTTGATTTATCTTCAGTTGGAAATATTGTGTAAATAGCCTTAGTTTTGTTAATTGGAAATATGACAAAAGAAATGAAAAATATACCGGTACTTCAAAGCGGCTCATCGAGTTGGTTCATGAAATTCAACAAATTTTACAAACTAATTAAGTTTTCTTCACAAACCGATGACAAATCGTCAAACTTTGGCAATCCCCATATCCTACATACAAATAACTGTCTTATGAGTAGGTACTTGATGGCTCAACTTGTTTTTCAAAAATTAGTGACTGGACACTTTTTCAAATTATGCACAAAACCTTCACAAGTCAGGATACCACAAAATTCAAAATTTATAACCTTTTCCGTAACTATTGGATACGGAACTTGACTAAAAATGATAGGCTTGTTATAAGCATTGTCACGTGGAAGTACTGTTAAACACTTTCATGAAACTTTCAATATCAACCCAACGAGTTCCTTTTAGGTAAGCAACCGCTAATCCCATTGGCTGCCAGGGTAAATTTGGTTTCGTGTCCGTGTTAAACTACATTCCTCTTTCCCCCTCCTCTGACGGTTGTTCTTTTCCATCTAGTGAAGGAAACTCTAAAGCCCTACCTCCATTAGGCCGCCCCTTTCTCAGTTCAAGTTTTGAACTTATAAATTTCCAGTTTTTCTACTCCCCTCTCGTAACATTCTTCACACCGTGAACCATGAGCGAATTTTTAATGAGACATGCAAGTGGAATCGCAAGCAAAGGAAAAAGAGGCTTATTAAACAGTTAAAGCCCTGAAGTGGGACCCAACGAAGGATCCTTTTGACTTTTGCATTCTGCTACTGTATCTCTCAGCAAACAACCCATACAGATTTATTAGACTTGAACCTGTTAGATTTGGACCTTCGGTAGACTGATATTTACCCAAAGTAACTTGTTGCACGCTTAAGTGTATTTAGGGTAGTTTACTCCAAAAGTACTTATGAACATTCCAATGCCCCGTGGAGAATTCGTTTGAAAGAGGGCACACCTTCATCAACGGTATTGAGTAGCATTGTTGTCTGCAGTAAAAGGTAGCGAAAAACGTAATAAAGCGACATTTTGATAGTTCGGATTGAATGTACGTATCCTTTACGCCTTTACCTCAGGTCGAAACCAACCTAACAAGATGCATAGGGCTGTGAGGTCACTTCTAAAAAATATGTATGCTCTAGAAGCTACCTATGGTAGAATATAGTCGATAATTTTATTTTTACCTTACTGTGAAATATTTTCATGGACTTGAAAGTTTTTCTTGCGTAGGTAAAATGTAAAATGTGGGACATACACCACCTAGTAGTGTGTTTATGTTAAGGTGGAGCAGGGAAACGTGCCCAACTTTGATGGATAGTTAGGGGAATATCACTCAAGGTGGGGATTTAAAAGAAGGGTTTAAGATCACAAAAGGACTTGGTATGTTAGAGCTTAGAGGGGTGCTTATTCTAAACATTTCGGTGAGATTTGCATTGAAATCCGATGTGTGGTTCTAAAGACATGAGCATGTAAAGGTTTCACTTTTTCAACAAAAAGTAAACTTGAAGCAAGCACATATAACATCATATCCCCACATTACTGTGCAGTCTTTTGTTTTTCTTTAAACTTTTTCAATAGCGTAAATTTTCTCCTCAACAACCCCATATTAATAAAATGTGATTGTATAAGTAGCAGGAGAATTTCACAAACTTTGCATCCCCACAGGGAGGTGCTATTCCTGTTGTCTTCATGTTCAACACAACAGTCTGATAAAACAAAGGGAAACAAAGCATTCCTTGTCAATGTGAGGAAGTGATATAAGCTCTCCTGCCATCAAACTCACTTAGACACACAAATCTGCTGACTTAATTTACTAATATCTCGAGAAACACATATCCGATTTGAATGGAACTTTCACCACACTGTGTAGATTTGTTTCCTCTCTCACATGTGAACATATGAAATTTAAATTTTTGCTTTAACTTTTTAAGGGGAAGAAAGCGACTGGAGAGTTGGAGGGGTTATTGAAGAGACAGGAGAACGTTAACCAAACCTTAGAATATTATCCAAACTAGTCGTAGTTTCAAGTTAACTCTAAACATTTGAGTCTAACATGAAAATTTTCCCTTGTTTTCGAAGTTCGACAGCTGGCTTTTACTTACCAGACCTACCTATCGTTTGACAAGATTTGAAAAGAGATAAACTTGATTAATACAGACCCCAAACCCTTTTCAGTGGTTTTGTTTGCTTATATCAGGCGTGGGTACTTAAAGTGCCCGTAAGCCAAAACACACTTTCACCCAAACTATGGGGCGCTTTGTGGGATATAATGAATGGAAGTTTCGTCACACTGTAGATTTGGTTCCTCTTTCCCATATGAAAATCAAATTTTCCTTAAACTTCCCTTAAATTACTCACAAAATAATAGTTGCAATAATTAAATCATTCTGAAATTTTTCCCGCCGGCGCCTCCCAACATTATGTAACATGTATCCAACTCTTCCCCCTGGATATATAAAAACGTTGATTGACAACTGAAAAATGAAACTTTATATTCGAAATAGTGCAGTCACCTGCTGTTTAATTATTTACACTTTTTACGAGTTATTACTTTCCAGAATAAGCTATTGGTTTGTTTATATTTTTGCACTCATTTCATTAAGATATTGGATTATTTTAAGTGGGGAAATTTATACTTAGCTCGTCGCTTTTCTTTCACAGACATTACAACTAGTGTGTCGATCTTGCGCATTAGTTTCCAGTTCTGGACAGCTGACCGGGAAAGGGGCTGGAGCAGATATCGACGATGCTGACTGTGTTCTTCGCATGAATGCTGCCCCAGTTCGAACTTACGAAGAAGATGTCGGACGTCGTACTACGGTGCGAGTTATCGGCCATCCGAATCTTCAGAAATCTTTAGAAGACGACTTGGAAATGAAGGATGAGATTTTAAGGGACGGCCAAACGAGCACAGATTTTGTAATAATCCCCTGGCTGTACGAGACCGAAATAAACAAAACAGACGACCCTGTCTATCTCCTCGCCCAAAATTATTCCAAAGAATTCCCAAACGTTGAGTTTTACCTCTTCACCAAAGAGAAACTCCAAGAAACTGGTCGAGAATTTGAAAAACAAGTAGGAATGACAAGGTTAGTCTACCATTATATCTTTCATTCAAAGACTCATGCTCACAGCATAGAGGTACTATTTGTCCGCAATATCATTTCTAAGAAATATGTGTCTATTTCGGACCTCACCTACCTCCTATCACCCTATGTATACCATTTTATATACTTATCGTCTGGCAAACTGTAACACCGTGTTAAACCTACTTGCAGAGGACGCCATACATCCTCTGCTTTTAGTGTTACCACGATGTTATTAGTTTGCCAGACGGTTAGTAATAGGTATAAATGGAATACACAGGGTGATAGGAGGTAGGTATCTTCCCTCATAGTTTTGAGAAGTTTTGTTCATTGCAAGTAACAAAGTTTGATTTAGCTCAAAGTAAAACGCAAAAATTTGCAGTTTAAGATAATATTCTGACTTTTTATCGTTTATCGGATTGATCTCTCTTTAGCAGCGACTTAGCAAGTTACCCGGGGTCCACGGAAAAGAGACATGCGGCAAAGATCCCATACCCACTTTCCTAAGAACCCTTGAATCGCCATGGGGACGGATACGGCGTAATAATGGTAACATCTTCTTGCATGCGTCAGCTCTGGGTTGGTGGTCCCTGAAAATGCCTTAGCTTACCCGTTGGCCATGCCGTTGTTCTACAGACTTACTTTGAGCAACTTCTGTTAAGTGTACGAAGCTTCATATAATTCAAATTTATAATTCAAATTCAATCCTCACACCAGGGAGGTGCCCTGCTCACACTTATCGTTCATTCTTAACACTGTGAATTCATTTCGAACATCTTCGATTCATTCTCGTCTGGGAGTGCCCATAGTATGGCATTCCCCGATACCGTTAAACCCAATTTTATTAATCTTTCTTCGATATTTTAAATACAGAGAAGAAGCACATACTTGGTTTTCAACTGGTTTCGTCACGATGCTCTTCGCCATCGACATTTGTGGAAAGATCGATGTCTATGGCCTCCCTCCTGAAAACTATTGCGAGTAAGTATTGTGCTAGAAGGGTTTGATATTTGACATCGTCTTACTGTCATATCTCTCTAAGCAGTTGAGTGCTTTCCTAAAATAGACACCACCGATATTCATCAGCTATTCATATTTTCATAAAGAGCTCGAATGACATATTTTCTGACAGGGAACAGGATTTTTAACATAATCCGTTCTCTTAGCTTTTCGGCTCTTCTCTGCTGATCTGCAGACTGTTTTCAAAAAAGCAATTTGAAGTTTAATGCGATTTCCGTTGCTTTCCATTGAAAATAAATGTTGACGAAATTCAATAGTAAAGGAACACAGTGGCATTGCGGTGTGCCCTGAGCTTTGTTTGTATCCCATTTTCCATAATTCCATGCGGCATCGAATTAAAGAACTATCTTATTGGCAAAATGGCATGTGCATATTGCAAAAGTGGAGTTTGGAAATGTTTGTACAAAGGCTACACGCGGAAGGGGACTGGCAGGGATCGAATGCGACAAAAATACAAAACCATGTTTTTCCTGCACATTTTATAAATTGCAAAAGTAGAAAAATACCACAGGCATGTACATCTTTCTACCCTTAAAGAATAACACAGTCTACGACAAAGAAAGGAATACGTGGAAAAGTGAGATATTTCAGAAGATACAGAAAATAAGACAACCAAGTGTACATTGTTTCTTGTCGTCGTCCACTTCCTGATATATTCAATCACGATATACGAGTTCGGTACAAGTCGCATATCAATGAAGCAATTCACGCAAAATTTTTAGTATTATTCTTTATTTGTTTTACGTTGAAGAGACAGGAGTATTTTCTGTCCATTTCGATTAACTGAACTTCGCAGGCCTCATTCCAGAAGTCCGTCATTGTTGTCAGTTGCACGTTTCAATTTAATGCGACCGAACATGTTCGGTCGCATAAAACTGGAATGCGCGTCTACTTGCAACCAATTGCAGAGCATTCCACATTTGCAACGCATCTGAACAATCTCCTTGCAATGCGTTGCGTCGCATAGGGTCGCATAGTGTGGACGGGGCTTAAGGGCACTACGTGACACAAGGGTGTTGCAACTCCCTGGTGACACTGTACCGTATGTGTTGAGTTTGGATTATTTATATCACATATGTTTCCTAAGTCCATGTGGCAACGAATTAACGAGCCCGCTTTGGGGGAAAATTGCATTTCCGTCATTGCAAAAGGGGAGTTAGAAAATATTTGTGCGCAATGCATCATGGAATGGGTCAAAGGTATAGCATCCTATTAGTTTCTCCGTTGACAATTGACATGTCGCATCTAAACGTCGGGTGGGCAAGTATGATGTGGGCATGTGTAAACATGCAAAACAGATGCTTTGGTACAGTTGACCTTGTGACCCAACCGGAAACATTAACCAGCTCATCAATTTTCTTTGTTTTTATGTCTATGTGATATTCAAAGTATGTTTTTTATTTTGCTCTCAGGACTCATCCTAACTCCAAAATTCTTTACCACTACTACAACGATTCAATCAACAAGCTTGAATGTGATTACTACGAAGTCAGCGAGAAAAAACTCAACATTGGTCATAAGTTTTTAACCGAGAAAGCGATATTTTCACGATGGGCAATATTTCATAACATTCGTTTTCATTATCCTTCTTGGAAACCAGTTTTACGTAATTTAACACAAGTAAATTCTCCATTTTTAAAACTTTACAACGAAGCCAAGAAAAATGGCACTTTGGCGAAATTACAGAACCCAGTGAAAGCTAAAACCGTTCATAGACACTGTGCTGGAAGTCTGACGGATTGTAAACCGGACGAGAGCAAAAATTATACAGTTGTAAGGACGTTTTACAAAAACGGCCGAAGAATTGTTGTCAAAAGGGTCGTTAAAATATCCAAAACTAAACCAAACTCTAAATGACGTCCTTACCGCACGTGAAGCCATTTATTGCCTTACAAGCCTTCCGAGAGCCTTCTACGAGCTTCAGAAGTATCGTCATAAGACGTTATCAAAGAGACGTATACAAAGAACCTACTTCTACAGAGGATTGAATTTTCTACAAAGAAGTCGTAGTGGTTGAATCTTCAGGAAAATGTTATTTTAAACTGCCTGACATCCACGGATATTGAAAGGGTGGGAACAGGGGTTATTGCTATTGATCTTTTAGGTATGGGAGCATTGTACTGAGAATGCTTTGAATGTTTTTTGTCTTCTTTTTCGGAACTATCCCGTGCCCTGTGCTAATACCTAAACTTTTGCTTCGGCAGTTCGGACAAAACCGTTATTGCAGGGTGTGGTTCTTCACTCGAGTAATTTTAATATGAAAAATAAATTAGAGACTGACTTGGAAGAAAAAAAAAAACAACTAGTTTCCATCCCAAGTCTCCTTTCGTCGGTGCCTTTGTGAGGACTGTTGTGGTGGACATGTAATGTATAGTAGCTATGAGTTGTTTCTAAATGACGTTTACTTGATGAGCTAGTCTTAGTTTCATGCTGTCGTCGAAAAATGATTTCAACTAGATAGAATGTTGAGTTAACCAGTCAATGGCTTTCTGAACTGTACTGAAATATTCCTAGATGAATTTTTGTTGACCATTAGGCCAGCCTTCAAGTTCACACTTCAGTCTAGATTTGCTCTTTTTAAAGAACCGATGCGTGTCATGTTTCCAAAAAGGGAGAACTGCTTCAGTTATTATTTATCGCTTACTCTACCGTCAACCATTGACGCGTTAGTGAGCCACGACGGGAAAAAAAGGACGTGTTTGGCTCGACTTGAACCAGTAGGTTGGAAACTGGGCCGTAAAATTCCATCTGAATCATCCAAACACTTCCAATTCTCCTAAACTCCTTACTTGAGCACCTCCCATAACTGTCAAAAGTCATCCTCATCCAGACAAATCTCAGGGTGTTTCCGAGTTGGTAATCAAAACACCCTTAGGAAAGATCAGTTGTATAATAATGCTTCCATACTCTATTTTTATTTTATTTTGTGAGAGGTGCTATCAAAGAACTTTGCCAATTAAGGAATTCTGTGAATACCACAAAAATTGTAGTTATGTGAAAGGGTTGACTTCTTTTAAATGAAGGGTTTAAGATCTTTTGTTTTGATGTGGGGTACCTTTTCTAGGCATTTTTCTGACATTTGCAACGACATTCGATGCGTGGTTCTCAATAAATGAGCAAGGAAAGTTGTCACATTTTCAAGAAAGAGTGAACTTGAAGCAAGCACAGATGACATCATATCCCCACATGAAAGGAGAGTATTTTGTTTTTCGTTAACATTTACAGCCTATTTTTCTCAACAGTCCTATATTATCAAAATGTGATTGCATGTGTAGCAGGAGAACAAAATTTGCAATCCCCATGAGGAAGTCCCAATCCTATCAGCGTCAAGGTCAACACAACAGTCTGGAAAACAAAGGGAAACAAAGCATTCTTTGCCAATGTGAGGAAGTGATATAATCTATGCTGCCCTCAATCTCACTTTGGAACACAAATCTAGTAGCTGTATTTGCTAGCTGATATCTTGAGAGAAATGCATGTTCGATTTGAATAGAAAATTCACCACACAGAGTAGATTAAGTTCTTCTTTCACATATGAAAATTACGTTTTTGCCTCAACTCCCCCTCTAAATTATTTCACACGTTTGAGGGAATCTGATGATGATTGTTTGTTAAAAAAGGTAGTTATATTACAGTTCGTTCCTTTACATTATGGATCGAGGTTGTTAACAATGGAGGGGAGGGACATATAGTTGAGGGAACTTGAGGGGCATTAGTGGATGATGTTAGTCAAAACAAATTAATAGTCTCATATCAGCTGGAAATTTCCAGCACCGTAACATTCGTCGCATTTGTCGTTATCTTGATCAGGATACACGACATCTCATTGTACGTGCACTTGTCCTTTCTAGATTAGACTGTGGTAATGCCCTCCTCTATGGTGCGAATGCTCGAGACCTCAACCGTCCCCAGTTGTTGCAAAACAGAGCTGCTAAACTGATTTTTTTTTTTTTTTTTTGCCTCTAGCCTGGATAGTACTTTACCTTTAATGATGAAAAAAACTTCACCGGCTCCCTATCGAAAAATTTAAAATATGTCTTTACGTCTATAAATGCCTAAATAACTGCGGACCAGTTTATCTCACAAAATCTTTGACATGGAAACAACTGCCCTCTACAGGTCCGGTAACGAGGTCTGATACAACTGTTTAACAGTTCCGTCTAGAAAGAAACACATTGCCGATAAGGCTTTCTCCGTAGCTGGCCCCTCACTTTGAAACACACTCCCGCGTAATATCAGGGAAGTTCAATCAAACTACTCTTAAAAAGTTCCTAAAGTCTCAGTTTTCTAAATGTTCTGTACTTTACCGTTCTCTTTCTGTTTTCAAGCGCTTTGATCATTTGGAGCTAGCGCTATATAAATATTTGTATGTATGTGTATGTATGTGTATTTAAAAAACGGTTACTTATTTGGTGGCGACTGACATGTTATTGGACTCTTATAATAATAATAATACCGTATAGTTACATATTACAAACTTCTTACTACCAGATGTTTCAAGTTCGTCTTTTGATCCATTCTTTAACCTTGAGACGCAACAGGCTTTCATAAAATCATGTAAAAAATGTTGTGGTTCCAGAATTTTCAAATTCTCGAAAATGAAGGAAATTCCCGGGAGGATTAGGGGCTTGTTAAAACTGATATAATACCAATTGCTACAATTTTTCAAAGAAAGTGCAAGGAAATCTATCTCACGGTATACTCGAACTTATATTGGGGAAATAACGTGTGTTTTTTGTATAAAAATTTAGAGAATTTTGAGATAAAAAGAATAAATTTTTCTTGCTTTATTTTTTGGGAATGGTTAACGAATGTTCAACGAGCTTTCAGTGAATAAGAAGATAAAAAAAATCGGATGCAATGTATGTTATATTGATGAATGTGCACAAAATCAAATCTATTTATAACAGAAGTGTTCTATTTTTATTTATTTGGTCTTTATAAATGTTGTCATCATCGAGGGACACCGGGATCCTGATTTAAAAAGAGTTACTTACCACTGGTCTTACCTTGATGTATACTGCAACAGTTCTATTTCAAATAAAACTTTAGACCAGGAGTAACTTTTCATAAAACAATGTCCCGGTTGTGTTGAGTTAAGTGGCTCTACGGTAATAGTTTCCTTTGTCTTTTTGCATTTGTAACATATATGGTACTAACACAAAGGAGTAGCCAGGGGTCATGGGGCTTTCGCCCTCAAATGGTCGGGGGGGGGGGAGAAAAGAGGGAGAAAAGAAGAAGAAAAAGAAAATAGGGGAAGAAGAGGAAAGGTAGATGGGTATTGACAGCTCCCAGCGACAAATGTTGCACCCCTTTTGCATCCAGAACACCATCATAATCCAAGCGTTTTCTTAGATACCTCCCCCATGACGAAAATCAGCCATATTTCATCCGCCCCTTAGATGATGTCCTGGCTACACCCTTTCTTCTAATCGTCGTAAATTTAAAGGAATCGGTTTTATACAGCTTTCATTTACAGTTCACATATTTAAATGGTCTCTTTCATTGCTCTTTTTTCTATCGCGTAACGCTTTCTTTGTAATGTTGCAGGTCGACTCGTTGCTAGCTGAGCTGGTAACTTTTCCTTTGAAAATCTTTTACTTAGACCTGTAACCAGGTTTGTAAGCAGACGGTAAAAGTATATTGCTCCCAGAAGGACATGGTGCATATAAGTCGTGTTAAGTCCGGTACAGGTTTTCTTAAGTCGATGCATTAAATATATTTAATTTTGGATTTGTCTTAAATTCAGAGTCGTGAAATGAACAAAGATAAGTGTATAAATAAAACTGTACTAAGCTATTGTAACATGATAAAAAGAGGGGTAGCTGAAGAGGGCTCACTCAGATAGATACTCTCCCTTTAGAATTACTGTCCTTGGTAATGCTTGGGCAAAATTAATTCAATTATGACGCTTAAACCTCCGATCTTAATATAGATCAACATATACGAAACTATTTTTTGCCTATACTAGCAAGGGACGGGTGGAGGGTGGTCCTGCAACCAATTCTTGGAAGGTGTTTTGGAAATTTCGGAAAGTGATTCCATTCTCTAGAAAGGGTGCAACTGCAATTTTCTAACAGATATTTCTCAGGCTCGGAAAAAGTTCATGCCTGTATGCGAACCATCATAACAAATGGATTAATATTTTTATTTACCCTATTCATTGTTTGAAAATATATGATTTTTAAATTCTTTTAGTAAAATGAAATAATTGTAATATGGGCCACTTTACAGAGTAGTCACATCTAACCGTTAACTTTCATATTTTTTTCCTTTTTGTATTCTTTCATCTCGAGTTATATATTTATGCCTAAAGTATATTGAAAGTAAACGTGCTAGATATACATAGCATGTTTATAATAAACAATTTCAATTTACTTGTGTCTTTACACAGAAAATAAAAGGAAGAGAAAGAACTGATGTCGCTTTAGTGCTTTGGTATTTTAAAACTTTCCGTAATATATTGAAAAAGGGAATCTAAAACCATTTTCTGGCCCTTCCTTAAACGTGGTTCATTGTAAGACTAGCAAATTAAGGCTCTAGTCCCCTCCTTTTTCATTGGGGTTACCGTCGCACCTGCAAACAAAGTCGTGTTTGGATTGAAAATCGTTAAAGGCAGTCATTCGTCACCCTTAACTACAGTTTCAGTATACATGTATCAAAACTCCAATTGGTACAGCTCTTTGATTGGCATCACATTCAAACAATGCATCATAGCTAAATTACACAACATGGGCACTGAGAGTGTGGACTGGTATGGCCCACTGGGACAAACCATGAAGCAATAAACAAGGATTGTGTCTGGATAAAGATGAGTTTTAGATAAATGTGGGAGGGACTAGAAGTAAGTAGGTTGGGAGAATTGGAACTGTTTGGGATGATGAAAATATGCCTTTAAGGAAATTTCGATGAACACAACTGCCACTAGAAATTCAATACTTGCATGTAGTTAGAGTTTTAAACTTGAAGGGTTTAAGGTCACATCGAGGTATTAGATGTTAGAGGCGTACGGTACTCATTCTACACCACACTGTGCAGCGTTATAAGTAAACTTGGATATGTGCAAATTCAATCTTACACGGATTAAATGGCCGTAAAACACAAAATATATCACTGTAATATTAGGGCCAACCCGTCATCACAATAATCTCCGCTAAAACTGCAAAGCTGAAGTGCTCGTTGCAAGAGGTTTGCCACTTGGGTCGTCGAGTGGTAAAATAGTCTTTTAGCTGCTGGTCACCAAGTGTGTCTTACGTGCGCAGGTTTCTCCGGCTCTCCTCCAAATTGGCCTAGTTATAATAACTGACTGAAGAAGTTCAATAAAAATGGAACTTACTGCCATTGTTCTTAGTGTTCAGCGTAAACAATGGAGTATGGAACACAAGCCAGTGAGCCACAACTGGAAAAAGCCGTGACCGGCCCGACTTAAACCAATTGATCAGAAACTGGACTAACTACGATAACTGACCTCACAAATAGCGTTGGGCTTGCCTCTCAATTGGTTGCTAGACGGGCGAAGTCAGTTGCTGCGTCGCAATAAAAATTAATAACAGGTGTATTTACCTTACTCTATAAAATGGAAAAGGCTTATTTGGACGGGCAAACGTCACTTCATCCAGGGAGTTGCAACAGATGGAGTTCTGACTTCCTTTTTTTATTGCTTACATCACTCAAACACTACTTAACCCCCCATCAACTGCTTTTCTTAAGTCTTTACATTCCTCAGTCACCACACAGCCCCCCTGGGACCTAAAACTTCACTTTGGAGTGTAACTAGTAGCCGCCAACAAAGGTTTTAACCATTACGTAATACTTAGACTAGCAGAAGTGATATCTGTGGTGCTGAATCTGTCTCTATCAGAATACACATGCGCAAAAGGTAGGGGATGCATATGCATAGAATAAACACATGTGCAGTAATTGCTAACGATTTCCTCTAATTCATGCAAAAACCGCATTTTAATCGGATTTTCCATTGAAATTCTATTGCAGACCGAAGAGGATATGTTTATACCAAATAAAGGTTCACAATTCGAAATTTTTCTCTCCCGAAAAGAGGGATTTTCGTGACATTGCGCATTAAATCGCATAACTAGACCATGTTCAAACGATAGCTTACAAACTACTGAACAGTACTGGCGTATTCGCGATCGCGAACACTGGCGACCAAAGTTTCAAAATTAGCTATCAAAATATAGCTTTTTTTCGAACTTTTCAGAGTTGTTACCATGGATACGCCATTTTACACTTTGATCGGGAGCCATCTGATGCTCTATTGGCGTTATAATCGGTCATTTTTGTTCGTTAGATATTCGGCAAAAGACCTCATTCTTAGTGTATAGATGAAAAAAGAGCTTTGTACTTACATTTGTCCAACTAGCAAACATTTTCACTCTTAAAAATCTCTTTTGCCCAGACTTTCTTAGATGTATCCAAACGGTAACAAAAATGAGTTAACAGCCAATAAAGCTGAAGAAGTTCGCATCGGTTTGCACCTGGTTTGCATGACCCGATTTTATCATGTCCGACTCCAAATGTCTTCCTAGCTCTTTGAGAAGAAATCAGCCTCTTTAAAAAAAATTTTGGATTACCGTAGGTAAGAGTGAATAATATTTCCTTAGGTATTCCTGCAAGACACGGATCAAAACATAACACATGGAATTTTAGTTGTACGAATGCAAATGCCTGCTTAAAAGTTATATCGTCGCTACACAAAAACTGTCAACAAACTACACAGTCAGGTGCACATAATATACAGATACCATGGTACTAAGTAAGCTGCCATTGACTGCTGTACTGATTTATACATTACTATATACCACTACACACAGACCCACGTACAGCACAGTGTTATTCCCTGGCAAGAATAACACTATTACGTAATACTCAGAGCGGGCAGGAGTGAGAGCGATGACACATTGATATGCTAACGGACCCTCGGGCAGTAGGTTTATTACGTAGTTTACCGTCAATCTAACTAGTTGGATTCAAGGAAGAATTGAAAGTCAGAACTCCATCTGTTACAACTCCCTGCTTCATCTAAATTCTATATTTTGCAGGTAAAACCTTAGTTAAGTGCACGAAGGCCTTGCCAAAAACCGTACACCTATAACAAAGACCCAGAGAAATGAGAAGAAGTAGCTTTCATCAGGTGTTGATCTTTATGCTAATACCGTAGAAAAATCCCAGAATTACATTCTGCACTGAATGAAAAAATCCCGGAATTCCTCAGAGCGATATGTGACCGCATTCTCAGCCAGACTGTCACTTGATCTTTCCTTGATCTAGTTTGAAACAAATCGATCACGTTACTGCAAAGCCAGACTTCCGCAAAAGCCTAATTAGCCCCTCATTGTAACGAGTAATGCCTTATTAAGCAGCGAATTAACCCAAGTAGAAAACACATGACGGGCATAATGTACCAGATTGATTTAAACAAATAGTAGAGTGACGTCAGAATGGCACAGACACTATCCAACAATTCAGCCTTAATCATAAACCCCAGCAATAGCTACATCTCTTCAAAATACTATGCGCAGTTAGTGCCATGGACGTTGCATCATTTGAAATGTTGAAAGTTTGGGTAAAAAAATTATCCTTGAGCAACAAACAACTGACTTCCTACCTGTTGGAAACTTATTTCTTGAAAAGAAGGCTACCGGCATAATGCCTTGTTTTTGATAATCTCTCCCCCTGTGTCGGTATATATTTGTTTTAAAAAGGATGATTTTTTTCTTTCAGAACAAACGTAATATTTCCCTTTAAGGGCAAGAGCAGTTGTCCTAAACTTATTTTGGAGCAACAGATGAATCTCACAATTTTCTTCTTACTTCTCTTCAAAGTACCTTTCATAATATTTAAGGACTTCGATATTGCATATTCAAAGTAAACCAAGCAGTGCCTCCAGGCAGTAAATTTTACATTTGAGGAGAAAAATACTGTCACATGATTCTCAAGAGCCAATCGTGGAACAGGACAGTCTACTACACTACTCCAAGTTGGGGAGACTGGTCTTGCTCTTAAAAAAACACCATACTAAATTTAATGCATGTTTGTAAGGACCTTAGAAATATGACAAAAAGCCATAGTAACAGCTGCAGTATTCTTTGAATATCAGTTTCACCTGCACCCTAAATTTATGAAAGAGTAAAAATGTGTGAGATTGACACGGAAGTCTTATCATTAACCCCAACCCGGCTTTTGAGAGACTCCACTGGTTATATATACTTGTGAAATAAACGTTCATTTAATAGGCTATTTGTACATAAGAAAATGGCACTCTCTTAATTTATAGATTGAAAATTTATCTAATTCGATTGAAAATTTTCAATCTAAGGAATTAAGAGCGCAAGCCCCCTCACCCATTTCAAAGAAAAACATTTTTTCATATCTCAGTGTTACGCGAAAGTTGATACATTACCTCATTGTTGATTATTCAAGTTTGTGAGTATACAACAGGAACAAATTTGTTATATGACAAACAGGTCGGTACGAAAAAATAAGGTGGTAGTCAAAATTTGAAGGACTGAAGCCAGGATTGTTTTTCCATGAATACGCCAACGCATCGAAATACTACCTCGGACCCTCTCCATGACAGACGTACGTTTCACCCTCTAAAAAACCATAGTGACTTAGTCAGTCTTTTATACAGTGACATGTGTGAATTTATGCAATTAAAGTGTTCAATCATTCACTCCAAGAATAGTGAGACTGGCTGCAAAAAGAGTGAAATGCGTGCCATTCAGCCATTAGGGGTCAGTCTATTTAAGAGTGTTTTCTTAGGACACTCCATTAAAAGTGGCAGTTCGCTCATTTTGGAGTGAAATTCCGTTTTTTGGAGTGAACTTTTCAACTTTCACTCCTCTAAAGAATGAAATTTCGCTCTTAATTTTGAGAGTGTACTGTCTGTGTAAACCAAACAAAGGAAATGGGTTTCGTTTTAGGTCGTACACGAAACTTTATTGAATCATTTATGGATCTTCTCGTTTTTCTGGAGCCACCAGGAGAAACGAATTGACACACACTGCCCATGCTTTTACAATTCATCGTTTGCAATCTTGCTCAGTGACCGTTGGGAACCTTTCAGCGTTCTTGGGGAGCCTTAAAGAGCAATACAAAAATGTTTGTAGACTTATTCTCAGTTCAAATGTTCACCGACTAATTCATTTGTTTTGCTCATATGGACAGCGGTTAAAAAATAACAAAACAAAAAGACTTTGTGAATTGTTGTTGGTCATAAGAACATTTGATCAATTTTTCTTCGTCTTCCTCCGGTTCACCCCTGCATCCTGAGCGAGTGTTGGGTCCTTGGCCCATGGTCGAGAGTTTGCTCACCCACCCCCTTGTTGCCCTTGAAGTATAGTGTCAGTATTCTAGCCAGGTTATGTGTTGAGTAATTTTAGACGTTGGGTGAAGTGTTGTTGCGCTTGCGGAGCTAAAGACACGTCATCATAACCTCATTTCCTTGATTTGTTCACTTGTGAAGACTTTGCATGTCTCCATATTGCGGGAGGATCGAAAAATTGCTTGTACCGGTAAAGGGAAATTGTTACAGTGCCCCGATTATTCCGCACAGAACGCTCACACGAATATTCGTTGTCTCTAGGCTAACCTTCCTACACTCCCTGTGGCTTCTACAAAATGCCATCATCAGGTGGCACTAAACCCATGGCTAACTAGCACTACTCTTTCATTATGTTACTTTAAGTCATTCAGAAATTGCTTAATCTAAAGACCACTTAACCCTTACCTTACCCCTTAAACTAACTGTAACCTAACTTTACCCCTAACTGAACCCAGGTGAAAACGCAAGCAAAACCCTGTTTGAACAATATCGCAACGTCCTGTTAATAGCTGCATTTATCCCAGGTAGCAATCGACGACAAATCAATGAGCACACGGAAACAGTGGCGCTGTTTCAGATAACACAAACTGAAGTGGTTCATTGAAGAGGTTTCATAGAGTTGATATCGATCGAAAACGGTTACTAGTACTACCACATGAGAATGCTTTTAAAATAACATCACTAGTCAAGTTTCATATCCAATAGTTACCGAAAAGGTCAAAATTTTTTTAATATTGTGTCTTCTCACTTGTAACGAGTTTGTGCACCATTTGAAAAAGTGTCTGGCGTAGGTGTGTTACAGCACCTGTTATCATGACGTTTTGTCCACGTTTTGCCCGAATGGACCAACTGTTTTTGCCCGAATTTGGAGGGCGAGTGCCCCTGCAGCCCGTCTCATACGCCTATGGTGTCTGTTCTCGAATTTTTGAATACCAAATGGCCGTTATGTACTCACTCATAAAGTATTTATTGTAAACATATGATATGTGGATTGTCTCAGTTTAACCACTTTTCATTAGTATGTGAAGAAAACAGGTTAGGAGAAAAATGTTGAGTTTCATGAACCAACTCAATGAACCTCTTTAAGACAAAAACCGTCGGAATTTGTAGGAACTTAATTGACAACTGTTGCATTGTCTCAGTGATTGAGAAAGCCAATGGCTAAAAGTGTGGTTCTTTTTCAAACATCATATCATATCGCAGTTGGGGTCTTTGCAAAATCTTACTCGGCAATATCATTCGCCTTCTAATGCTTTTATCGTTTCACCCAATCCAATACCTCTATAGCTAGTAACTCCAAAACATTCAACCCTTTATTTGCGTCCGCATTGTCTCCCTTTCCGTCAGGATGGACATGACGAAGGGGGAGGGACATGTTTCCAGAAAGAGCAGTGATTTAAGGTCTTATTAAAGGGGGAGTAAAATGTTGATTTGGTAACATTAACTGATCAGACTCTGCAGGGTTACTACTTCTTCCCCTCTCTTTGAAAAAAAAATTGTTAGAAAATTGTTAGTCGTTTTAGGAGGCCTAGATGCGAAATGGTTCGAAATGGAAATACCTTCTGATACATTTGTATTGGTCAAGATATGAAGTACGGTATACTTTCGTCATAAAAGCTTGCGGACGGCGCGCTGAAATTTTGCATTCCGTATCTATTTCATGACAGTTTTGCATCCGGTCGTCAATTTAAATTTCTCAACAAATCCTATCTGCAAGTGACAAGGAGACCATTTGTACAAAGCTGTTGTAACTTTCACCTCTGTTTACTGTAGTGCTTTTTCGGAAGTTATTTTCAGAGTTATTGAAAAAAAGAAAAAATCCAAGAAAGATCTTAACAGTGGCGAACACGAAAGGTTTGCTGGCGTGACATTTTTTAAAGGGATTTCCTATAGACAAAAAACTCATTGTTTTCTTGACATTTAGTGCATTTTGGAAAATCTGCAATGCCATCGCATCTTTTACTTGACGTTGCATTCAATTCATTTATAAATTTGATGCCACTGCAAGGATATTTAAGGGAAATACTGCGTTTAAAATGTTCCAACATAGCGTTCAAAAAGAGTAACTGAAGTCATCATCAAACCATTCATTGTCAACCATAAACCCCAACAATAGCTTCATCTCCTCTAAATATTATGAACAAGAAGAGCTATGAGAGTTGCATCATTTGAAATGTTGAAGGTTTGGATGAACAAATTAATCTTCAACATCAAATAACTGAATTTCAATCTGAGGGAAACTTATTTCTTGTAAGGAAGACCACCATACTGCATTATTTTTAATCATTAACACTCTGTGTCAATCAATATTGGTTCAAATAGGATGGAATGTTCTTCAAAATTAACCGAGGAATCCGTAAACTGGTAAAACGTATATCGTATTACCACTACAGGAATAAAGAAGAACGCATTTTGGGAAAATTAGATGTCAATGTGTGGGGAAAGGGAAAAGCTCACCCATGTGTTATCAAATACTGGTGCCACTGAAACATGGTTTACAGTTGCAAGCGAATCGGGCAAACATTTTGCATTAGAATAGTTTTAAAACCGACCAACCTCAGTGATGCAGTTGATACAACATTGTAGAAACTTAGATTAAAGTTCGACTCGGGCAAGAAAATTTGGTCACTTGGGAAAGACTTGACAAAAGCACAAAATTTATCAATAACTCGGAAAGGAAACTCGCCCCCTCCCGGCGGACAAAAGGTGGGGATATTGCTCTAATTTTTGCACAAGTTCTGTGGCCTGAAAACGGTTGTTATATTTCTTTTTGATAGTCATAAAGGGCAAACTGTGACGGACGCACGACCATTAAGCCAAAATGTTGCCTTAGAAATCATTTTATTTCCATAAAAAGGTGGATAAAGACACCTGACCAATGCATACTGGAATAATCGAAGTATAAAGAAGCATGGAAACATCTACAACGCGACTGAAACCGCGCGAAAGTTTGCTACTTCGTAAATGATTCTTGTGCTCTATGTTACATATGATATAGATAATTAAAATCGGGAACGTTTCCTGCAAATGAAAGATAAGCATGGGAAACCCAAATACTACTATGCTCGAACCTCTGCAACTAAAATCACAGTTCGTTTTCAAGGTGATTCGGAACTTGGAACGAACCCATACACCTCCGTTAGAGCTGTTTTTGTTGATCTAGTATTCTTCCTCCAGTAAATGGAATAAATACTGCCGTGCGTGATACCCCTCATAAGCAATGGACTTTAAAGTGTACCTCAAGTCAAGAAATTAAAACAAGAGGGCAATCCACGGAGTTGCATATCTCATCGCTAACATGTGCGCAAGTTGGTTACAGAACTTGAACTATGTATGAGCCAGAAGTTTTATCTGTGCTGAATTTTATGCCACAGTAGAATGTCATTGACAAAAATTACCACACTAAAACTCCATGCCACAATCTTGAAGTCCAAGGGAAGCGATTTTTTTCGTTCCAATGTACGGGATTTTTTTTTTTTTGTAAGATAGCTAGGGGAAAGAATGTGGCACGGACCAATCAAGTTCTTGGAACAGGCGCACCCCTTATTCCAAAAAACATCATTTGGATATTTAAATTCTGACAACATTTTTTAAGATGCTGTTATCCCCTTGTACCACTATGAAAAAAAAAACAACGAGCTTGACTGTTTCACTAAACTGATACGATTAGATATGGACGCAACGATTATAAAAGTAAGACGCTTTCGGGGACGCTTTAGACAAGTGCGTAATTGTTATTATTCAGGCGCTAGCTGGGCGTATTCTCCATTTTGACGGAAGGGCAAACTTCATGTGTGTCGAGCTGATATGCACATCAAGTGCGTCTCAATTAAAAAACTGGGCGTGTGCGCGATGTTGAACGTGTGGCGTTAGAAGATATTCGGGCGACGTACAAACGTTTTCTGCGTACTGGCCTGTGGCCAATCCTAGCCCGTGGCAATGAAATTGTCACGTACTTTTTTTTTGGCGATGCTTCAGAACCGACAAGTTTTAAGGGCACTAATAGTGAACTTTAGATTTCGCGACGCGGACGTTATCTGCAACGCAAAGACTTCACTCCGGCGTTGCCCATGACATTTCGCAACTTTGTGTAGCGTTACTTTGCGTCGCGCTTAAAACGGCATAGGCCAATATGACGTCAGTTCGTTGTAGATGAGGTCCGCGCCGTGAAATCTTAAACTCACTGCAGCATACAAGCTAGTGAAAAAACAATTTGAGACTGTTACTACAAAGTACTAACCTAGGAGTCTAGCGTATTTATATTAATTGATAAAAAATAGGCTAGTTACAAAACATGAAAGGGGGGATGACAGGGCCAAAGTAAGTTCCTCGGTAACTGTTCTTTGGGTACACCTGGACATGAAGTGAATGATTTCTCTACTAAATTATGTCAATAAATACCGAAATAGGCCTACGACGCTTTGAATTCCCAATTAAAGGCCAGGCTCAGACCATTTGAAATTGGAAAGCGAAAAAACGTATGTGAACGCGTCTCAAAATGGTGACGTCATTAGAGGCACGGTTAGCAACACTGTACCAGAGAGCTCACAATCATCGAATCATGTGCATGGTAACACGTGTTAGCGCATACATAATTGCAAACACCGGTGCTCCGATAGCAGTGAGCGTGGCCACTGACTACACTGTGAATTGTGCATTGCGCGGTGACTGCTTAGTATTCGCAATAGCATCTTCATCAAGCAGCTCATACGGTAAAGACGCGCTCGTAGTGGGGACGCGTTTGTTGTGTTCTGGCCATACATATTCTTTGCTGTTCTTTATAGCGACCGAACCGCGTCTTTCTTGCCCAAAACAAAACTATTTTTACCCGCGCGCATATACACGCGAACAAATTGGCCAATGATTTGCTCCGAATCCCCACCATGGTCTGCGCCTTTCGCTCTGTATGTTTGACTCTGGATTGTGATGCAATCGTTTTCATGAGGTTGCTAAGATAAGATAACTTTACCGAACATTACATTAGTTCCACATCTAGATGCGCGCCGTAGGGCGGGGTTTGTGCCGCCAATTGCGTCATAAATGTCAGGCGAGCTGTTGCGGCATTTTTCGAAATTGGATTTTGAACGCAGTTTTCCTTCGACTATCATTTATGCCGAATTGTACGGGTTTTTTAAGGGGGCGTGAGATGGTTTTTGTAAAATACTGTATCTAATCTTGCAACACACAAAAATTTTTGTGGCCGACTCATGCCCACTTTAACCTTTGGCAATCTGTAAAGTGAATTATGTCCTTGGTTGCCATGACAATCACACATATCGGTACAACTTACAGTATCATGCCTAGGCTATTACACTTAAACTTTCAGATTTGTGGGATCCGTCCGTTAAGAGTTAAAGTGAATACAAAAAAGTATGTGACCCCTGTCACGTGTCATTTGACCTTGGTTGCCATGGAAACTGCATATTTTTGTAGGACTAGTCTACCCTATTATACTAGTGAAGTTTCATGTAAAATGAAGGTTTTATTATCTCATCGCTCCGTGAGGAGGATGAGATATTGTAGTCACTTTGCCAATGGGGCTATATATGACAATGCCAGCGTAAATCGCAATGGTTACCATGGTAACGGTAAATTTTCCCAGGTTACTAGTCTCGAGGTCTAACCCATGGTGAGGTACCCCCGGGGTGACTGAAGGTCCATGGCTGAGAGAGGGGCCAAAACCTGTCTGTGTGTGTGTGTGTGTGTGTTGGAGGGTGTGTGTGTGTGTGTGTGTGTGTGTGTGTGTGTGGGTGGGTGTGTGTCCAATTTTTGTTTTCCTAATATCTTGTAAACGGCTGGGCCGATCTTCTTCAAACTTGGTAGGATGGTACCTCAGGTGGAACAATTGCATTTTTAATACACAACCGGAAGTGAAAGTCAAAGGTTACAGGTCAAAGGTCAAATTAGTGAAATCACATTTTCTGCTATATTTCCAAAACGAAACGTTCTCCTGACACGAAACTTTACACATATGATGATTGCATCAAGACCTACCAAAATATGTGGTTACCATAGTAACAGAGGTCAAAGGTCAAGTGGTAGAGTGGAACAAAAAAATTCCGAGTGATAATTTGTTCGTAAAACAACGTTTTTGTCCCTCAAACTCCTCCTAGTGGGCTGGACCGATTCTTTTCAAAATTGGTAGGTGAGTACCCCAGGGTGGGAACTTGTGTCTCCCAGACCCTCAGAAGAAAAGGTCAAAGGTCAGAGGTCAAAGGTCACATTTTGCAGAAAAACACTTTTTTTTCCTATTTTGTACTAAAACTACAAAAGAAAACCTTCATTTTACATGAAACTTCACAAGTATAATAGGGTAGACTAGTCCTACCAAAATATGTAGTTTCCATGGCAACCAAGGTCAAAGGTCACGTGACAGGGGGTCAAATACTTTTTTTTTGTATTCACTTTAACTCTTAACGGACGCATCCCACAAATCTGAAAGTTTAAGTGTAATAGCCTAGGCATGATACTGTAAGTTGTACCGATATGTGTGGTTGTCATGGCAACCAAGGACATAGTTCACGTTACAGATTGTCAAAGGTTAAAGTGGGCATGACACGGCCACAAAAACTTTTGTGTATTGCAAGATTTGATACAGTATTTTACAAATATCATCTCACACCTCATTAAAAACCCGTACAATTCTGCATAAATGATATTCGAAGGAAAACTGCGTTCGAAATCCAATTTCAAAAAATGCCGCAACAGCTCGCCTGACTTTTATGACGCAATTTACGGCACAAACCCTGCCCTGCGGCCCGCATCTAGATGTGGAACTAAGGTATAACGCTCGGTAAAGTTATCTTATCTTAGCAACCTCATGAAAACGATTACATCACAATACAGAGTCCAACATACAGAGAGAAAGGCGCGGACCATGGTGGGGATTCGGAGCAAAGCATTGGCCAATGTGTTCGCGTGTGCATGCGCGCGGGTAAAAATAGTTCTGTTTTTGTGCAAGGAAGACGCGGTTCGGTTGCTATAAAGAACAGCTATGAATATGTATGGGCAGACCACACTTAAGCGCGTCCCCACTACGAGCGCGTCTTTACTGTATGAGCTGTTTGATGAAGATGCTATTGCGAATACTAAGCAGTCACCGCGCAATGCACAATTCACAATGTACGCCCACTGCTATCGGAGCACCGGTGTTTGCAATTATGTTTGCGCTAACACGCGTTACCATACACATGATTCGATGATTGTGAGCTCTCTGGTACAGTGTTGCTAACCGTGCCCCCAATGACGTCACCACTTTGAGACGCGTTCACATACCTTTTTACGCTTTCGAATTTCAAATGGTCTGAGTCTGGCCGGTAATTGGGAATTCAAAACATCGTATTTCGGTATTTATGGACATAATTTATTAGGGAAATCGTTCACTTTATGTCAAGGTGTACCCAAAGAACAGTTACCGAGGAACTTACTTTGGCCGTGTCATCCCCACTTTAATGTTTTGTAACTAGCCTATTTTTCATCAATTAATATAAATAAGCTAGACTCCTAGGTTAGTACTTCGTAGTAACAGTCTTAAATTCCTTTTTTACTATCTTGTATGCTGCAGTGAGATTTTTAAGTTCCTCCTCGCACTTCACTTTGATGGCCCTTATATCTAGAGTGTTCTCATATGGTGTATGCAGACAGTTGTTTTCACTCCAAAGTTGCTGTAACTTTTAGGCCTAGTAGTATGAAAGTTGAAGTCAAACCTAGGGCTAGACTTGAAATCTCAAGCTGGTTAACAGTATGTAGGCTAGGTCTGGGGCTAAACCTACGTCATTCATACGCTTGAGTTATAACCCAAGATATGAAACTGTGGGTGACTAACATTAGGTTAGGCATAGGGCCTCTATCTTACATATCGGTGCCCTTAAAACTTGGCGGTTCTGGAGCATCGCCAAAAAAAATCGTACGTGACAATTTTCCTTGCCACGGGCTAGGATTGGCCACAGGCCAGTACGCAGAAAACGTTTGTACGTCGCCCGAATATCTTCTAACGCCACACGTTCAACATCGCGCACACGCCCAGTTTTTTTTAATTGAGACGCACTTGATGTGCATATCAGCTCGACACACATGAAGTTTGCCGTCGCGTCAGAATGGAGAATACGCCCAGCTAGCTCCTGAATAACAATTACGCACTTGTCTAAAGCGTCCCCAAAGGGGTCTTACTTTTATTATCGTTGCGTCCATATCTAATCGTATCAGTTTAGTGTAACAGTCAAGCTTGTTTTTTTTTTGATAGTGTTGCAAGGGGATAACAGCATCTAAAAAAAATAAATTTGTTCCAAAATCTTAGAAAGGCCTACTGGATTAAAAGGGCAAGCATTACAAAGATTGGGTAGCCTATCTCTCCAGTTCTTATATAATCCAGTGTCAGAATTTAAATATCCAAATGATGTTTTTTGAATAAGGTGGCCTGTTCAAGAACTTGATTTGTCTGTGCCATATTCTTTCCCCTCGCTATCTTACGAATAAAAACTTCCTTCCCCTGGAACGAAAAAATCGCTTCCCTTGGACTTCAAGATTGTGGCATGGAGTTTTAGTGGGTAACTTTTGTTAATGACATTCTACTGTAGCATAAAATTCAGCACAGATAAAACTTCTAGCTCATACATAGTTCAAGTTCTGTAACCAACTTGCGCACATGTTAGCGATGAGATATGCAACTCCGTGGATTGCGGTATTCTTGTTTTGAAGTTTTAGTACAAAATAGGAAAAAAGTGTTTTTTTTTAAATGTGACCTTTGACCTTTGACCTTTTCTTCCGAGGGACTGGGAGACACAAGTTCCCACCCTGGGGTACCCACCTACCAATTTTGAAAAGAATTGGTCCAGTCCACTAGGAGGAGTTTGAGGGACAAAAACGTTGTTTTACGAACAAATTATCACTTGAAAATTTTTTGTTCCACTCTACCACTTGACCTTTGACCTTTGTTGCTATGGCAACCACATATTTTGGTAGGTCTAGATGCAATCATCATATGTGTAAAGTTTCGTGTCAGGAGAACGTTTCGTTTTGGAAATTTAGCAGAAAATGTGATTTCACTCAATTTGACCTTTGACCTGTAACCTTTGACCTTCACTTCCGGTTGTGTATCAGAATGCAATTGTTCCACCTGAGGTACCATCCTACAAAGTTTGAAGAAAATCGGCCCAGCCGTTTACAAGATATTAGGAAAACAAAATTGAACACACACATACTCACCCACCAACACACACACACGGACAGGTTTTGACCCCTCTCTCAGCCCTGGACCTTCAGTCACCCCGGGGTACCTCACCATGGGTTAGACCTCTAGACTAGAAACCTGGGAAAAATTACCGTTACCATGGCAACCATTGTGATTTATGCTGGCATTGCCATATATAGCCCCATAGGCAAAGTGACTACAATATCTCATCCTCATCACGGAGCGATGAGATAAAAGTATATCTTGAAGAGCATGAACAGTAAAATGAACAGTAAACCTTAACCGTCCAACTTTCATCTTCATAGGACATCCCTGAGCTGAGATATAAAATGTTGAAGTTTATTCACTCGAATTAAAACTGTACATTGCGCAAAAATTTGTGATGTCATTGTTGTACTACTGAAATTGCAATCTTTGTATTTCTTTGTTTTTCTGGAACTAACTACACCTTATGCTAAGGTGTGATAATGCTCTTACTCTTATGGGGTGATGTACCGTAAATAATTAAGCCCTCTCTGTGCAACATACTTTGCAAGCAAACAAGAAGTGTTCAAGGTCATGCAAACATTTTTAATTTTAAAAGGAAACAAAGCAGGTCATGTGAGTTGTACAACAAGAAAGTCACATGAATATTAAGAGAGGTTCGAAAAGGAGTTAAATTCCTAATCTCCCATTTATTGGCAGCAGCCGTTGGTATAGGGGCCTCTTTTATTAAAAAAGTTTCCGTTACTTGAATGGCACCCACAAGTACTTATCAACTACTGAAGAGACTCAATGATAAAGCGCGTGCCAAAATTTTTAGTTTGATTAACTGTAACATTCCATTAATAAAATTGACAACAGTGTGATATTTCGTTTGCAATGGCAGGAAAGGACACTTCAAACTTGGAAAACGTTAACTCTCCACTTATTCTCTTAGATGCACTCTAGAGACCGGAATGATAGTATCCGTAAAATGATGAATGTCACTCCGAATTAACAAACAAAATATTTACGAAGAAATACGCAAATTATGCTACAAATCTGATTATTAGAAAGGATCACCAAACTAAATCCGAGCACGGTAATTGACTTAAAGTTAGCATTTGATTGAATCAATTGATATAGACTTTAATCTGTTCCACAAACTTTTTCATTTACAGTTTCACATTTTTATTTCGAATATAAGTAGATTATTCTATTTTTTTTTTCTATAGACGAAAGTGAACTCCATTCAAGAAACTGGGTTATGATATTTTCTATCTCGAAAGACAACTTGCCATACATGACTGAAGACATACTATAACCATTGCAGTTCCCTGAACCCATTATGGTCGTTTGCATTTAATTTTAGAACACAAAACAGAACTTGAGATACTTGTTACCCCCACGAGAGTAGCTAGGATTATTTCATTGTAGGGTTTTTTTTTTATCTCATCGCTCCGTGAGGAGGATGAGATATTGTAGTCACTTTGCCTATGGGGCTATATATGGCAATGCCAGCATAAATCGCAATGGTTGCCATGGTAACGGTAATTTTTCCCAGGTTTCTAGTCTAGAGGTCTAACCCATGGTGAGGTACCCCGGGGTGACTGAAGGTCCAGGGCTGAGAGAGGGGTCAAAACCTGTCCGTGTGTGTGTGTGTGTGTGTGTTGGTGGGTGAGTATGTGTGTGTGTCCAATTTTGTTTTCCTAATATCTTGTAAACGGCTGGGCCGATTTTCTTCAAACTTGGTAGGATGGTACCTCAGGTGGAACAATTGCATTTTGATACACAACCGGAAGTGAAGGTCAAAGGTTACAGGTCAAAGGTCAAATTCGGTGAAAATCACATTTTCTGCTATATTTCAAAAACGAAACGTTCTCCTGACACGAAACTCTACACATACGATGATTGCATCAAGACCTACCAAAATATGTGGTTGCCATAGCAACAGATGTCAAAGGTCAAGTGGTAGAGTGGAACAAAAAATTTTCAAGTGATAATTTGTTCGTAAAACAACGTTTTTGTCCCTCAAACTCCTCCTAGTGGGCTGGACCGATTCTTTTCAAAATTGGTAGGTGGGTACCTCAGTGTAGGGTACGCGAAGGGCACGTGAAGTTTGCCTTCGCGTCAAAATGGAGAATACGCTCATACAGCTAGTACCTGAATAATAACAATAACGCACTTGTCTGAAGTGTCCGCGAAAGCGTCTTACTTTTTTAATCGTTGCGTTCATATCCGTATCAGTTAAGTGTAACAGTCAAGCTAGTTTGCTTTAGAGTGTTGCAAGGGGATACCAACATCTTAAAAATAAATTTGTTCCAAAATCTTAGATAGGCCTACTGGATTAAAAGGGCAACCGTTACAAAGATTGGGTAGCCCTTCTCCAGTTCTTTTATAATCCGGTGTCAGAATTATAATATCCAAATGATGTTTTTTGTTTTTGAATAAGGGGTGCGCCTATAGTTCCAAGAACTTGATTGGTCTGTGCCATATTCTTTCCCCTCGCTATCTTAATAAAAAAAAACTTCCGTCCCTTGGAACGAAAAAAAAAATCGATTCCCAAATAGACTTCAAATAGGAATTTCAAAGGATTGTGGCATGCAGCTTTAGTATGGTAATTTTTGTCAATGAAATTCTACTGTAGCATAAAAACAGCACAGATAAAACTTTTAGCACATAAATAGTTCAAGTTCTGTAACCAACTTGCGCACATGTTAGCGATGAGATATGCAACTCCGTGGATTGCCCTCTTGTTTTTTTTTTTTTTTTTTTTTGGGGGGGGGGGGTGACTTAGGGGTAATGGCAAAGGGAGTACTTTTATCCTTTAGAGAAAATGTTTTGGTCTTCAGATGCGAAGTGGTGCAATACTTGTTCCTCAAACGTAGCCTACTTACGTTTTAGAGTGATCACTGTTGCCGTATTTTTGCTATCATTTTCCTAATCTTGGTCATATGGGAGGCCGAGGGTTTCAACCTCAGAACCACCTTAGCTACTCGCCTGTAATCCCTCCTGTGGGAATAACACAAATGTTACATCGAAACCATGAAGAGTATGCTGTGTAATACAAGGGCGTCAATTGGGGGGGGCAGGGGGACATGCCCCACTTTTTTGTGTGTGGAGGGGACACTAACCCCCCCCCCCCCACACACACACACACTTCTTGTGACGTGAAACTTAGAAATTAGGTATTACCAAAAAGACTATAGGTTATGAAAGGTGTCCTCGACTAGCTCTCTGTATCAATAATTCCACATGTTTACTTTGCAAATCCTCAAAATTCTGGCGCGCTCCGGGCGCTTGCAGTCTCATTAATATTCTTTTTTCACTTGCATATCAAACATACACTATTCATCTGTCTATATGAATATGTCGATTGTTCTGTGCATAGGGCAGCAGGTGTGGTTATGAAGGAGCGCAATATTTAGAAATGGGAAGAAGATCAATCGTCCCCTACTACTGTATGTTTTAATGAAATTTGTGGTTTTTGATGAATGATTAGCCTGGCAGGCTGAAATTGGCAAACACATTTTTAGGAAACTCAAAATGTCTCGGTGCTCAGTCTACATGCAACTTTTTTTTAGAAAAATGTATCATTTCTAATGCAAAATTTCGATACGCTCACATCATTCCTTTGTATAGTGATTCGACCATTTTTCATTTAGACTATTATCAGAGAAGTAAAATCACAATGGCGTTTGCTAGATAAGAGACTTCATTCAGGAATAAGAGGTAGACCTCCATGTCTGCAAATAATGTATGATGAGGTGTCTTTCGAAAAAAGTGTTAATGTTTTTTGTATCAACAATCTTACACGGGTACGCCTATGCAACGGTGTCTCAGTAGTGTCAGTGGGTATCATTCCCCCACCCCTCCATCTGTGATTTTCCCGTAGTGGATTGAAGTGCGGTTTGATCAAGTCATGGATTTATTTTACCTTCTCTCCATTACAAAAGGTTCCTTACTATTAGAAAATTTGCACAAATCTTTCGCAAACTACATTAATTTTCGTTGCGATTCTAATTACATATAGAGTATACCCGGTATTTCAATTGGCCGTACCTTGAAGTAGTTACCCACACTTTCAAGATCATGTTTTGAAACTTTCAAAATATACTGAAACATTTAATACCATTTTACATCTGGGCACCTTATCTTAGAAGACCAGTGGTGTAGCTACAGGGGGCAGGCGTCTCTGAAAAATGAAGAATTCAGAAATTTGCTATTTGTGAAACCAGTCTATTGTGTGGTTTTGACAACTCATGGAATTCCGAAATCTCTAAAAGGTCCATATTCTTCATTATTTGTCTCAAAGAAGCGAAATCTTCGGGCGCCACAAATTGCGATTCCTAATTAGAAGTGCTCGCTCATACCTTGAGTAAAATTTTTCGAGCTCTGGACTTTGTAAGTGAAAAAACGGAAATTTGCCATATGTAACACAAGCTCATCAAGTGACATCAGTAACTACAGAACTATTTTCATTAAATTTTCTTTCATAAAATTCAAAATTTTCTGCAATAGAAGCTCTTGAATAATCAAAAAAATCGTCAGAGAGCCTCATTTTGTAGGGGTTGGATAATATTATGTAGCAACAACGATCTTTGGTCGCCGTTTAATCTCAGATTTGCCAATAGGGATTGCAAATTTTTCAGTAATCTTCTTTTCAACTTACAAGAAACCCAGAATCCAAACTTTTCTGCAATACGATCTCCATATTTTCAAATATTTGAAAAAGGGCGAAAATTTCAACGCGCTAGCACAGTGGTGTTCACACTCAAAAAATCGTAAAATCTGGATGCTTGCCCACCTCTTGTCCCCGAAAAAATGTCTACCTACGTCGTTGTACACACCTTACCAGGACAGGAGAAAACAATTAGGCCAGATGTCCCCCCCCACCCCCCACTTTGAAAACCAAATCCGCGCCCTGGTGTGGTAATTTGCATCTATAGTCGCTAAAGTGAGCAAACATTGCGATATTATCATGCCTAAAGAAGCTATACTCTGTAAGTGTAGTGCCCAGTGAACGCATCTCAATATATGTCATTATCCTGAAACGAAATACATCCAATATGTAACTTGACATCATGCAGAGTAATATATCTCAAGACTTCTAATATAACCTTTCCCAAACTCTCTTACTCGAACCCAACCTTCCCAAACTCTCTTACTCGAACCCAACCTTGTGGCACGATTTAAGGCTTCATATACAACTCTAAAGACATGAATGTGAGGATTACTACTGACCTATGAAATGCGAACTTTGGACCGGTGTTCGTAATAATCCCACAACTGATACAACTGATGGGTTGTCGGCGCCACGACATCGAGCACTCTCCTCCATGGTTGGCCCCTGTGGACTGTGGGTTGCAGAGAATGCCACGTGGTATTTCCGGCCTGTCGTATAAGAGGCGTCTAAAGAGAAGGATTTGGACCATGTTTGAACCGTATTTGAAACCAAACTTGAATCTTTACTATGCTCGAAACGTACCTTTTATCTATCTGACTCGTTACAACTTATCTTACTGATCGACTGACTGACTGACTGACTGACTGACTGACTGGCGTAAGAAACACGCATAATAAATCAGATCAGATCAAGAAATAATGAATAGAAATATATAAGTTCAAAGGTCATACACCGGCGTCACCGCATCTTTCTATGTTGCCATCCAGGGGTCCATTGTACAAAAACTGTTAGTAAGGTGCTTTTGTGTGCGCATATCGGTAGCACATTTACTGCGCATGATCAGTGACATTCAATATGCAAAAAAAAAAAAAAAAAAAAAAAAAACTCGCTAACGTTTCGTGCACGACATCTTTAGTCCGGAACAAAGCTGAAAAAGAACCACTGTTGCCAATTTCGTTGCAAGTCTAGGACAGTGAGGAGTCTGAGTGACAAATAACTTAAGTTGGACAGATTAGGAGAGAAAGGTTAATTAAAAATCTCTTCTTACATGTTAAGAATATTTGATGATAAAATTCGTCATTGCAATTTTCATAAGGCAGTGGAAGTTTCTCATGCTTTCTTTGCTTACGTTCATGTACTGATTTCATACGATCATGTACTGATTTCTTACGATCATGTACTGACATTTAGTACATGATCGTATGAAATCAGTACATGAACGTATGAAATCAGTACATGAACGTATGAAATTTGTACATGATCGTAAGCAGTTAGTACATGAACGTGTACTTTTACTACATCAAATTCGCTGAGCCTTTTGGCGGACTTCTGGTACGCCGAAAGGCTCACTCTGTATGGCGTGCGGAAGAGACAATAATAACATGATGATCTTACGTTTTTACATGTACAACGTGTGTTTTAAGATGTACAACGTGTGATTTTACATGTACAACGTAACATTTAACATGATGAACTTATGGTTTTAGTACATGATGGTGTAAATTTACATCATGATCATATGAAGTTAGTACATCATCGTATATTTTTGGTACATGAACGTGTAATTTTAGTACATGAACGTGTAATTTTAGTACATGAACGTGTATTTTTAGAACATCATCATATTTGGTGAGCCTTTTGGCGTACCATACATCATCATATTTGGTGAGCCTTTTGGTGTGCCATACTGAAAGGCAGAAGACAAAGAGTTTTTTACTGGGTGAAAACATAGTGTACCACTACTTTTTCAAGGGGGAAGGCTGAGCCGCCCGTGTGTCCTCTTGGTGACGCCCCACTGTGATGATAAGCTATAGCTTTCATTATTCTGTTAATCTGTTTCATCTTTGTTTTGAGTATTATAAAAGGATCACACCAATTAATCCAATATTCCTCAATTACCGTCTTTCAGCTGACACTGCCTCAATTCCGCCCACAAACTTTCCGTTCCTCCGTTCCTTGTTTTTCTCTCCTTCATTTTGTAACATCGTCCATTGCATCACCCAAAGTTCTGTGGGGACACTGCTGACTACACCATAGCCCGGGGAGTGGACCAAGCCTTTTCGTTCAGCTCATTACACTCATTGCCTAAAGCGGATGCAGCCACAGAGCTAACTCTCTACGCAGGCTAACTGCGCCATTGAAAAATATACTAGTGAATACAATAAATCAGTGTGATTTCGAGAAAAGTGCACAACGGAATTGAAAACATAGGCTATAGTTAAGTCTGGACTCAGTTTTTGATACTCTTTCCCTCATTCAAGGTCCATTGAATTACTAAAACTGTTTATACTGCTGACCAAACTTCCGACATTTAAATGTTTGTACTTCGAATGTCCTAAAATAATAATAATAATAATAATAATAATAATAATAATAATAATAATAATAATAATAATAATAATAATAATAATAATAATAATAATAATAATAATAATAATAATAATAATAATAATAATAATAATAATAATAATAATAATAATAATAATAATAATAATAATAATAATAATAATAATAATAATAATAATAATAATAATAATAATAACAATAATAATAATAATATTTTTTTTTTTTTTGCCATCTCTTGTATTTTATTTTGGATCCTTTGTTCATACAATAAGAAATAGCGATGTGCCTTTTACAAAGGAAAAAAAAAAAAAAAAAAAAAAAACCAAGACACATGCTCAAAGCTGCAAAGATTTACAAGAAATTATAACAACAAAATTCATTAAGGCTCTTAGATTAAGAAAACGAAATAAGTGCTTACCGGTTTACCTTATCTACAATCTTTACATAAATTTTTCAAAACATATGTAATAAATCTGTCACATCTCGCCGGGTCTGCACTATATATTAGTATGTACTAATCGGTCATCTATCAAGCAATTCATTTCACCTTCCATTCTTTTAATGTTCCTTTTATAATAATAATTTATAACTATAATCAACATATTATAAGAATTACTTCACTCATAAACCTAATAAACAGACATTTCAAAATAAAATAAATAAAAGGACCCGAGAACATAAACGAGATTTTGGATGCCAAACAGCTAGTATAGGGGCAGGGCCAGACCCTGTGGACAAGTCTCCCAGAATAGGGATGGAGCTATAGAGCAAACACTACCAATGGCTCCATCCCATCTGCCAGTGGGAGACGAAGAGCAAAGGAGTCTGTGTTAAGCAAACCAGCAGGCATGAAGGTTCCACAAGCAAGAAATCATTAAGAAATTATAGCAACCAAATACAACATCTCTCGTAGGTTATGAAAAAGTAACAACTGCTTGCATAAATAACTTATTTACAAAATTTACATCAATTTTTTTTTAAACATAAGTAATCAGTCAGACTCACCTCGGTGGGTCTATAATTAAAACAGTACCTTAAATGAATAGTCTTGGAATAGCACCAAAGGCCTCTATAAAGCGATCATAAGGAATTGGGCAGCTGACATTTGAATTTTGCAGCTGGTTTTCAACTTGCAGGACAAACTTAAACTTATAAATAAATTCATACAGCAGTGGCAGTTCGCAATTTATCTTTTTACTAAAAAGGTAATATTTTAAATGAAAGAGTAAGAGATTATATGGATGGTTGGGAATAAGCTTATAACCAAAGAAAAGATCTTGTTTAGAAAAAACGAACTGTTGACCAACGAAGTACTGCTCTACATCCAAAATAAATTGCGATGTAATTCCACATTCCCAAAATAAGTGATCAATAGTCTCATCATGTTCCCCGCACAGTGAGCACAGAGAATCTCTCCTTATATTCATTCGACGTAAGCGTGTATTTACTCCTAAAATTCGATGAATGAAACGGTATTGAAAGTAACGTATCTTGACTTCTCTAGAAGCCACAAAAGGGATCTTAAAAATAACTCGCCATTGAGATTCGTTAAATTGAAAGCTTTCATTCCATTTAACTTTGCAATAAATACAATACAATAATAATAATAATAACAATAATAATAATAATAATAATAATAATAATAATAATAATAATAATAATAATAATAATAATAATAATAATAATAATAATAATAATAATAATAATAATAATAATAATAATAATAATAATAATAATAATAATAATAATAATAATAATAATAATAATAACAATAATAATAATATTTTTTTTTTTTTTTTTGCCATCTCTTGTATTTTATTTTGGATCCTTTGTTCATACAATAAGAAATAGCGATGTGCCTTTTACAAAGGAAAAAAAAAAAATAGCCTACTTGGGGACGAGCCTGTGATGTCGTGGTGACAAGTCCAGTAGTTGATTGGGCTCTAAAAAAGTGCTTAAGAATCCTGCTTTCCTGTTTTGCATATACTTGGCTGTGCCTTCTACCTTATTTTGCTTCTCTCTTCGTGCATTCTGACCAAAAATGGGGAATAGAGGAAGACCTAGAGGCAGTACAACTCGAAGAAACTTTGATGACTCAGCCTCACAACGAAGGCTTACTTCCAGCCTAACAGGCCTAACCACCAGACACCGTGCACAAATTACGCAAGAAGAGGATACGGAAAATGAAGCTGAACAAGACTTTGCCATAGAAGTTAACCAAAGCGTGGACAGACTCCGGAGAACCTTATTGAGGGAAATTAAAACCCTCCAAGAAGACTTTAACAAGGCTATTTTGGATTTAAGACAGACAATAGAAGACCTTACAACCGAGAATGATGCATTAAAGGAGAAGTGTACCCTTTTAGAAGGGAAAGTGAATGATCTGGAAGAGGCATCTAAGGTACAGGATGAACAAATTAACAAACAAGAAAGGTTCTCGAGGAGGAGTAATCTCAGAATTGTTGGTGTAGAGTCTCAGGATGGCGAGGACTGTTTGCAGATTGCATCGAAAATTTTTGAGGAGGTCGGTGTTCGGCAATGTAAACTTGAGAGAGCACACCGAGATGGAAAACCTGTTCCAGGTAGGAGCCGACATATTCTTGTCAAATGCTCATTTTATCAGGACAAATTGACGATCATGCGCAACGCTAGGAATGCACTTGAAGGTAAACCTTACTTCATAATTGATGATCTGACCCAGGCCGATCTAAGAGAGAAGAGAAAATGGAGCACAAAAGTACAGAGTCTTTTTCAAAACGGAACCCGGCTTCGCTTCTCTGGTGGCCTCTGGAGGGATAGCAATGGAAGGCCATTCAAGTTTGATTAAAATCATGCCATTGTATAAAATGCAGGGATTAACGTTCTGAAAGTTTCATCAATGCCCACAACCCGTTCTACTATGCAGATCTTTACAGGGACCCGTCTTTATCCCGCGTTGGGAACTTTTCAGAGGAGAATCCTTGAGCTTGACCTCCGTTTCCGCGGATGCCCGATGATTTTCGCTCTTGTTGATTCGTTTTTGTTTTGTGTTGTTGTTTTGGTGTTTTTGTTTCGTGTTTGCTGTTCGACCATCTCAGTCTTCATCGTTCTACTGGTATGTTAATTTCGTTACATGTTTATCTTTGTTTACACACAAGCTTGCAATGAAAGTACCAACCTATTGTAACAGATGAGTGACCTTAAGATTTGTACCTATAATGTGCGAGGACTTAGGCAACCCAAAAAACGTAGATCGCAATTTACTTATTTTCACAGACACGGTTTTGACATTGTGTTTGTTCAAGAAACCCATAGTACTGTAAGTGATGTCAATTTCTGGACAAACGAGTGGGGAGGTAGCATACTCTTTTCCCATGGTACTACTTTAAGCAAAGGAGTTGCCATTTTCTTTAAGCCTAGTCTTGGTGTTACCATTGAAAAAGTTCATTATGATCGTTTTGGCAGATGTCTAATCGCCGATGTGCTCATTGATTGCCGTAGCTTTACTTTTGTTTGCACTTATGGCCCTAATCTAGATGATCCTGTTTTTTACAGTGAAGTCTCTAATCTTATTGGAACCTTTGATTGTAATACTATTGTTTTGGGAGGGGACTTCAACTTTGTTTTCAATTTGGACTTAGATAAACTTGGGGTAATCTTCGAACTAATTTTAAAGCTCGGGATGAGTGTATCTCGGCGATTAGTGTTCACGATTTAGTTGATGTGTGGAGGAGAGAAATCCCCTACTTAAAGACTTTACTTGGCATTCCAATATTAGCGATATTCATTGTCGCTTAGACTTCTTCCTTATTTCACGTAACCTGATGGCTAATGTTATTGATGTAAAGTTTCACCCACCCCTTCAGTCTGATCATTCTATTGTCGTACTTACTATCCGTACACATGAAGAGCGCAGAGGTCGGGGATATTGGAAATTTAATAATTCTCTCCTTAATGATACCGACTATGTTAATATTATTCAAAATCTCTTCTCGTCCGATTTTCCCCTCCTACATGACCTAGACCCTTCCACCCAATGGGAAAGAATTAAATATATTATCCGCAAGGTTACAATCAAGTTTTCCATTAATAAAGCAAAAAATTCCCGCAAGTATGAAAATGAAGTTTTGTGTAATATCTCTACCCTTGGGCGACTTTCCTATGAAAATGACTCTGATGAGATTCGTAATAAACTTTCGGAAGCTCGGGAAAAGCTCATGTCTATTTATAATAGTAAACTACAAGGCATTATTGTAAGGTCAAGGGCTAGATGGGTCGAATCTGGTGAGAAGAGTTCTAAGTACTTTTTGAATTTGGAAAAGAGAAACAGAAACAACAATAACATTTTTCGCTTGCAAGTAGATAATGATGTTTGTATTCACAAGAGTAAGGACATTCTACAGAGAATTCGTAAATTCTATGGTTCATTGTATAGTCGCTCTTTAAATCATGATTATGATTTCATTTCAGACCTTGAAGATTTTGTTGAACCAGACTGTAATCTTGATACTTTAAATGGACCCCTCTCCTTGGAGGAGTGTTTTCAGGCCTTATCTACCATGCCAAATGGGAAGTCCCCGGGTACGGATGGGTTATCTACCGACTTTTATAAGTATTTTTTGGCCTGTCATTGGTCGGTATGTTGTTAATTCCTTAAATCATGCTTACAACCGTCATTATTTATCCTCCGAGCAAACCAGGGGTATAATTACTCTCATTCGTAAACCTGATAAAAATCATGATCTCTTGGGTAACTACAGACCTATAAGTCTTCTCAATACTGATTATAAAATATGCGCCAAGTCTCTCGCTAATAGATTAAAAAATGTTATCACCTACATTATTGGCGAAAATCAAACTGGTTTTATTAAGAACCGTTTTATAGGAGAGAATATTCGTTTTGTATTAGATGTAATCAACTATACAAGTAAACAAATATACCTGGTTTTCTTTTTCTTATTGATTTTGAGAAGGCTTTTGATCGTGTAGATTGGGGATTTATTGACCGTACGTTAAGATATTTTAAATTTAGAGATAGCTTTCGTTCGTGGGTTAGGACCCTTTATTATGGTAGTACTGCTTGTGTTGTGAACAATGGCCATTCAACTGGTTTTTTCCCTATTGAGAGAGGAGTTAGACAAGGGTGTCCACTTAGTCCTTACCTTTTATTCTGGTTGCCGAAATATTAGCTAGGAAAATAATTTATGATAATACTCTTAGTGGTCTTAACGTCTTAGGAAAAGAAGTTAAAATTTTACAATATGCCGATGATACTACACTTTTTTTGAATGGTACTCGTGATTCCCTTGTTAGTATAATTACCGTTCTTGATAATTTTGCTTCCGACTCGGGTCTTAAAATTAATTACGGTAAATCCCATCTTTTTCCGCTTGGCTCCTTTATTAATAATCGTCCAGCTTACAGTCAGGATTTTGGCATTACTTTAACTGAGGGCCCAATAAAATTTTTAGGAATTCTTTTACCCACGATGGAGATGATTTATTTCGTTTAAATTATCTGAAAAAGCTTTCTAGGCTAAAGAATCAACTTAAAATTTGGAGTGGCAGGGATCTCACTCCACTTGGTAGGAACACGATTGTTAAAGCTTATGGTTTAAGTCAACTCGTATTTCTTTTCCAAGTGCTTCCTAACCCCTCGACAGAGTTTTCAAGGATTTACAAAGCATTGTCTTTGACTTTATTTGGAGCGGTAACCCCGACAAAATTAAAGAAGCACAATGTATAATAGCATTAGTAATGGGGGGTATAAAGGTCATTCATATTCAGAGTTTTGCCTTTGCATTGAAAGCCACTTGGGTTAAGAGGTACAAAGACCCTAGTAATACTGGTTACTGGAAATTATTTTTTGATCATTTTCTTTATCCTTTTGGTAAAGAATTCTTATTTAAATGTAATTTTCTCGCAAAAGATGTAGATTGTATTGCTAATGACTTTATTTTTGATATCTGTAAAGGTTGGAGTGACGCTTCTTTTACCACCCCTAGTGATAATTATGGCACAGAAATACTTTGGAATAACTCGTACATAAAAATTGATAATTCTATTGTCTATGATAAAAAACTTCATTTGGCCGGTGTCACTTTTGTTAAGGATTTGTTCTGTACTGATGGTAGCAAAATGCCTTATGATGTATTTAGGAATAAATATAATATTTTGAGTTATCCATTTACTAAGTACTTTGGATTGCTATCAGCCATTCCTAGTAACTGGATTCACCTTATTCACCAGGCTGATCACAACGTCAATGATCATATAATCACCTCTCTCAATAGTAATTCTAAAACTTCTCAAATAGTGCACCCTTTGTTGATAGATAAGATTATTAGCCCGCCTAAAGCTTGTGTAAAATGGAATAATCAATTTAACCTCTCACCCGATGATTGGGTTACTATCTTTAAGATGCCCTTTTGTACTGTATCTGAAGCGAAGGTAAAATACTTTCAATTCAGATTCATTCATCGTATCTTAGGAACTAATAAGCTGTTGTATTTAATGGGCAAGACGGATACCGATCATTGTACTTTTTGTCATATTGAAACCGAGTCCCTGGAGCATCTCTTTTGGTCTTGTCATGTAACCTCTAGTTTCCTTTTAGATTGCGAGTTAAAATTTTTTGGACGGCAATTTTTATTTTCCAGAAAGGACATGTTCTTTGGTCGAATTTATGATGAATATGATCCTATTAACTACTTTATTTTGCATTGCAAATATTACATTTATAACTGTAGGCTTAACAATACCCTGCCTGACTGCGGCACCTTTTTCCATAAAATGAAATTCATAATTAAAGTTGAAAAATATATATCTCTTAAGAAGAATGCTGCAAAGTTAAGGAGGAATAAATTTAAAGCCATTCAACGCTGTCTATCATATTGTATCGATGAACTGGAAAGTTCTTAAGGCACCACATTTGTTTTGATGTGCAAAAAAATAGTCTTGGTTCCATGGGTGGTCGCTGTAAACTAACCTTGGACTGACCCCCCCCCCCCCCATCCTCACTCACTCACTCGCAAACCGGACTGCTGCTGTATTAAAGTTTTATAATGAGTACCCACATCTATTCAATTAATATTAAAAGTTATATTCATTGAACCTCTTTTTTAAACTAGAATACGTTTATTAGGTAAACCCCGTGTATGTAAATTCCTCGTTTAATATGTTTATTATATAGGTCAACGTCATACATCTATAAATGCATCCTAATTGTATGCTATTATTATAGTTGGCCTTGTCCAAATCATGAAATATTTTCAAATTTACATAACGTATCCAGGAATATGAATGTATATAATGTATATATGTATATTGTATATAATGTTCAATAAGCATGTTAAATGTATATATGTTTATCGATCGCTATTTATGTAATTGTGTAAGTTGAGAGTTTGTATAAACTTGTAAGTATCCTATTGCAATGTTGTATATAACACCTGCTCTATATCAAATGTTTCAATAAATGAGATGGTCAAAAAAAAAAAAAAAAAAAAAAAAAAAAAAAATAATAATAATAATAATAATAATAATAATAATAATAATAATAATAATAATAATAATAATAATAATAATAATAATAATAATAATAATAATAATAATAATAATAATAATAATAATAATAATAATAATAATAATAATAATAATAATAATAATAATAATAATAATAATAATAATAATAATAATAATAATAATAATAATAATAATAATAATAATAATAATAATAATAATAATAATAATAATAATAATAATAATAATAATAATAATAATAATAATAATTACCAAACACCCGCACGTTTCATTTCCAGACGTTTTAAAATGAATTTTTGAGCAAACTTTTGAGAAAATTTTTTCCAATCAAATTTAGATGCGTAATGAAGAAAGAATTTATTCGAATTTATTTTGTACCGTTGTCAGTGGCGGAGGAAGAAAATTCAGTCAGAGGGGGCAAAAATGGCCTGTAGGGGCGCTTCAAAGTTTGTAGAGCAAGAATGTTTGGTCAGAGGGGGGCGAAAAATAGGCTGTAGGGGCGATTTTATGGAGGTAGATACATATGCCTCAATACGGTAAAAAGAGTAAAAAGGGCGCTGGCAGGCAATTTGAGTCCGTCAAGTGGGGCGACCGCCCCCTCTGACTATATGGTAGCTCCGACACTGACCGTTGCCCAAATTTCGGTTACGCCCTGTTTTAGTGGACACTCGGCAAAGTACCATGAACTTATTAGAATTGATAATAGAGGACTTTTCAGCCCATATTTTTAGCAGCAATAATACAAGATTATCTTAATTTACAAAATTTAACGTTTAAACATTTTTCCCTAAAGAACCACCATTACTATATTTTCCGATCAAGGCCCAAGTCTTCGGAAAAGTGTTTGTGCAGGTAAAGGAGGGTGGGGGTTACCGTACTGGGGGGGGGGGGGGACTTCTCAGCCTTTTGAAGGAGATCAAGATTTGAAGTATCTGCTCTTTTAGTTTTAGCCATTCTATATCGGGACGAAGCAGTTCCATAGTTTGTAATTTATGGCTGCTCTGATGTGTAATGTTGGAATCACCAAATAAATTAATCATTTTTTAAAACTGTTGAAGGACTCTTCTAACCCCGTCCCGAACTCAGAATTGGCCCTGTTGTGCCTGTTCGACGTATCTTCTGACGTATCTTCTAGGGTCTGGTGTGACAGAAAATTATTGCAGACTGTATACCTCCAAACGCAATGCCCCGGATTTTCTTAACTCAGTATATCTCTCTCTAAAGTTTGGTTATTTTGGTTAAAAATACCTCCACAATTCACCAGAGCCACATAATGTTCTTTATTGTGAGTAAATTGCCTCAAAATCAATTTTCTTTTATAACTGAATGTTCTGTTTCCCCTTGAAATTTTATAAGGGTTGGATGTTCCAAAATATTTTCCTGCAGATGTAGAAATACAATTTACCATAGCAAACAATGTTGTTCACTTATATGGACAACAGCTACTTCACAAAAAAAATAAATTGAATGTAATGTCAAATCAGTGTGCCGCGATGACATCACAGATTTTCCTCAAGAAAGAAAGGCACTGTATCAATTTGAAGCCTAGTATACCTGTCAAACATTACATACTCAGTACTGAAATACAATTTTCACCTCTCGAAAGAGAAAAGTAGTTTGCATTTTTTGATCGAATGAATTTTCTCCCTTTATAGTCCATTTCGATGTTTCCTTGGAAAACTTTTATACACCAACTAGTAAGCTATAGTAAAGTTAGAGATATGGGCGACGATCTGATTGGTGGTGGATGGAAGGAGGGGGGGGGGGTGTCATCAACCGACACCCTAGATCGTGTCCCTGACCGCACTCTTCTATAAGCAGATAAGCAATTAATTAACACGAACGCGAACGTATATACACACACACGTATATGCACGCAAACAAACCCGCAAGTGCACTCTGACGTTTACAGGCAGATACACAATACATAGATTACGAATTACAAATGCAATATTATTTTTTTATTACTATAACTTTCTAAGGTTCAACCTGACGTTTTATCGAAGCCGTAAAGTCATGTGTATACCACAATATTATATAACGGTTATCCTGCCTCTTATTTTTTAAATATTGGTGGTGATTTGTAGTCCCCCAATATTTTAACTGTTGATCTAATTGATCCTGGCACCTGAAAAGATAATGGGAACAGCAATCAACACTATTTGCTTGCATCGGCAATGAGTTATATCTTGAGAGCCGTAAAAGATATTGAAATAACACCGACAGATCTTTCAATCAATTGAGGTTATGTAATACAGCCCTTTTTGACTGCAGGTCACCATAACAAGCCTGGATATGACCATGATTCAACCAAATGATGATAGTTCCTTTATTCATAATAAAACGACAGTAGCGCCACCAAATATTGCAGTTCGCATAAGATAAACACTCCGTCAATATGCCGTTAATGTTGTTATCTGTTTACTCTAGTATTTGGTTATTGACATACTGCGGATTTACAAAACAAATTATTTGATCAGCGGCGTTTATGGAACTTCATTGGAGTATTTGCCAATATTTCATTGAATGGATATGTCACTCAGTCAAAGTAAATTGTTGAGAGATACTTGAAGTGTCCAAATTCAGCTCTTAAAAAATTTCGATTTAGGATAACACCTTGCTCGTACATGAACTTCAACTGCGCTCTAAATGGAGTGCAGATGTTACAGTGTAATTGCCAGTGAATAAACGTATTTCTCTTATTTATGAAAGATGCTAGGTTTTTCGCTGAACACTTGCACAGCTTACAGCGGGGTAGATTTTTCCTAACTTTGGGACGTATGGGGGGGGGGGGGTTGCATAACTCTCCATAAGGTCACCCTAAACAGAAATCCTTACTAATATTTTCCAGTCTGTTGTTCCTCCAGTCAGGGAGCTGCAAGTACATTCAGTAACACTCAGTGATAACAGTGAAAATTAACACATAGCTTCACCTTTCCTGAGAAACTACCATGCAATAATAAATTTAACAGAATTGCTGCATATGGTATGGGACTGCTCTCGCGCAACTAAAAAAGGCCGAAGACGGCCCGACTTAAAAACTATGCAAGTACTGCCTCAGAGATAGTACTTTCGTGCTTAAAAAAAATTGGTTCAGTGGCGTAGGGAGCAATATAAAGAGAGGGGGAGAAACAATTTTGGACTAAGAGTATCACCCTACCCCATCGACCAAAAGGTACCTTTTATGCTCCATTCTCACTTTTTTCTACAAAGAAGAAATATTTTTAAAAAAGAAAATTTAATGCCATAAATCACCTTTTCAAATGAAACTTCGCCCTGAAAAAGGTGGAAGTTTTTGCCAGCCACGCTTTCTATATTGGTAGCAAAATCTGAGATTTGCTCGACAACTGAACATCGGGTTTTCTTGTTAACATTATCTAAGGCATATGAACTGATGATGCTTTTTCTATTTCACATTTCCCACTGTTAAAATTGTCTGAAAATTAGAATTTCGACTGATTTTCTTCAGGGTGCACGCACCGGGCATTTTCGGATAAGCTGGTTGTACGATACATACACTGTGGAAGTCCGCCTGTGTGTGTATTTTTGTGTATGTGTACTCTTGAGGAGAACGATTTGTGGTAATGTTCTTGTACAAAAATAATATGTCACAGCGCCTACGAGATAAAATTCCAGGGTGGCGATCCCAGGATGGGGCAAAATAGGGAGACGGGGATTTTTTTATCATCATTTGTATTGATTCATTGACATTTGGAGAAATTAAAAGGGGTTTCCTGACCCTGGCAGTTGGGGGCGCAGCAGGATACTTACGTCCCCTCATATTTCACTGGGGCTGTCTCACCAAACCCCTTCGTTTCTTACGCTCTTGAATTGGTTGAAAACTGGGCTGTAAAACTCCTAACTAAATAAATAAATAGTTTATTGACTCGATCGAGGGGTGTGGTAAGAATGTCGTTTGTGACCGTCATTCTGGGATAATGATTTCTAGAGTACTGGAGGAATATTTGAGGATGCTCAGATGTAACTTAAAGGCATATTTTCATCATCCCAAACAGTTCCAATTCTCCCAACCTACTTACTTCTACTTACTTCTAGTAGGCAAAATAGACCTTCTGATGTCAAAAAACAGAAAGTACGCCCTCATTTGGAGACAAAACAGACCAACACAGACAACTGGAAACAGCTGATTCGTCTAACAGTCGAATATGATCAAGGCCTATAGACCTTATGCATTGACGACAGACTTCCATCATCTTGGTGGAAAAACAATGCAACACGTGCCTGCACGCATTAGCTTTCACCCTGCATGTGTTGCAGACTATGTTCGTATTCGACTGGTTGACAAATCAGCTGTCTGCATTTGTCGTTGTTAGTTTGTTTTGCCCCCAAAGGAGAGCGTACTTTCCGGTCTGTGACATCATATGCACAAGGTCTATAGAACTATAGTTGAAGGCTCTCAACGCAGTTCAGTGAATTGAGCCAGTTGAGTCAACCTTGGTTGGCTTCAAAAGCAAGCTACATTGCACAGTTTTTCGGGCTTTGTAACACTCGTTATGCATTTGCTAACCTAACAGAGGAAATTAAAATAAACTAACATAATTTCGTTCTGCATCGTTCTGCAGTTTTTCATGCTTCGAAGCATTAATTAAGCTACTCACAGAAAAGATATAATTGTCCTAACTGGGTGGTGAATTAGGTGCATTACCTCCATGTACAAGTATTTCCTTTTCTTTTTTTCTCCAACTTTGTTCTGTTCTTTAAACCGTTCTTTTTTGTACTTTGATGCATTATGTTGTATCTCTTTCATTTGTGATATTCACAAGGTCTTTTGTCTCTACCTCTTCGAGTTGAAACAGAATAACTGAAACTAAAACTGGCGGTCGCTATGCTTAGTTGTGACGTCAAGGAAGACTACAAAAGGAGGGGTTTATCCCCGCCCAGATTAAAAAGCACGAGATTTTTCCCGCGTCCTAAGCTTGTTTCCTGCATAACTTCTCTTTTGTTTTAAAGCCATGGCATTTTTTAATCATGCGATACAATATTCTTTCTTGTCACATCTGTGTGTTCAAAGCTGGGTGGGCCAAGCATGGAAGTACTACCTTGGAGGTAGTGCTTCCATGGCTCAATTACGAGTCTCAGTTCTTAATTAACGGTCTGGATTAGTGTACAATCATTAAAATACGTCACAAACATATTACGTAATGCAGTAAATATGACGACACGAATGCACCAGGAAAGCATCTCTTTGATTCAAATGAACGACTGCCACACGGGCACCTTATTGACAGATTGTTGCACTTACACGAAAATAGATTTCGAGTAACTCTGGCTAAGCAGGACACTCTTGTGTGTGTACTAACTAATGGCATGTAAATACAACACGTACAGCGCGTGAATGGAAGAAAGTCCTCGACCGTAGACCTTTTAGAGATAGATGATCAAGGACAATTATTGGTGGCTGACTGATGAGGACTAACGCGAGAATCATTGTGGGGTTTGGAGTGATAGCGACTATTCTTTCCATCATAAGTAAAGTCTGACTGGTTAAGAGAAGGGTAAGATCCCAGTACCGTTGTTAGTTTATTTTTGTAAAGAATAACGTGGTCGATACTAGCCGACAAGGTAATCATTTCCTGAACGGGAATGGTTTGCTGTCAAGCTAATTAAAGTAACTTAGCAGTACCATGGTCATAACGTTAGGCTACTCCTCTACCACTACTGTGTCGTTGCATTGCTGCCAATACTGTACTGTACAGTGTACTGTACTAGCCAAACCACCGCTGATAAATTGAGAATTGGCAGGCCTAACGTTGAACTGAAAGGTAGCTTTTGTTAGCCTTGGTCACTCAGCTAGGTAGCCTAGATTTTGTCTCCGAGTGGTAGCATGGATGGGTGGAATTTCATGCAACTTAAAAAATTAGAAATATTCTGTGTTAGAACTGAAGGTGAAATGCTACCTATGCTGAATCTGTAATGTCCTAACTTGCATCTGTTGAAATTTCAATCAGATAGGCCTATCTTCAACAAGTCTCTTTAAATTGTGGTATCAAGTTGACTAGAACAACTGCTGTTGTTAGCTGTAAGACTGCACAAATTTTGCTCATTTTCATAATTTATATTAACGATCTGGATGTCAATTTGAATAGTTCAATATTGAAGTTTACAGATGATACTAGCCTAACTAGCCTAGTAACTGAAAGGTCTTTTCAGATGTCCAATCAATTGATTGAGCTGAGCTGCAAGAGGACTTGGATATGTTGTATAAATGGTCTTGTGATTGGCAAATGCTTTTTAATGCTCAGAAATGTAAATGTCTTCATGTTGGCCATTTTAATGCTCAGGCTAGTTACTTTATAGGTGGTCTTCAAGTTGAAGCCATTTAGTATGAGAAGGATTTAGGCAGGGTTCGATTTATAATATTTTTCCTACATGCACTGGTGCGTGTAGCCTAGGTTAAAAAATCTTCATGCACAGCAAAATTTCTACATGCACCAAATAATCTGAAAATTTAAAGAAAAGCCTACGAGAAAAACACCTTAAACACCTTGCTATACTGTAGGCTGAATAGGCTTTTGTCCGCTTCAAGGGCAAATTTCCCCATTACTTCACTGTGTGAATTAAAGGATTGTAGGAGCCAGGATTAGGGCCAACTCAAAAATTTCAGGGGAGTATTACCCCCTTGGTTTAAAATTTTGAATCATGGGGGGGGGGCAGGGATACTCGAGCAAAGTCAAATCTTGGAAAAAAATGACACATGCCTTCCTGGGCAGGGTTCGCGTTTTAGTGCGTCTGCGCTTCATAGACGCAAGGTTTTGTCTCTGGATGCGCAGTTTATAAATTAGACTTCTTCCCGCGCGTCCCGAGAAGTAAGCTTGGACGCAAAGAAATTTGGCTTCAGCCAGCATGGATTTTCCCTGTTACGAAAAATTCTATGGACTGATGCTCGAGGCTTCCTTTTTGAAATTTCTGGTTTTAATTCAATCTTTTACTAAAGACGGTTTGGCTCCCCGATATCCCTACAAAAACACATAAAAACACTGTGCAGTGTGCACATATATACACATGGTCTCATGCCCCATATCAGCATGGAGTTCACTGACAGTAAGACCCAAACGCTATGACCCCAGCGTAACCTGATACGGAACTGTATTGATGTTATACTACAAAGAAGGCAACCTGCAAAAAATATCGCTTGTTGCGCTGTGAAGGGGCGGGGCTTATTGCTTCATTCACAGTGCACTGTTTGAACGAACGCTCTCTCAGAAAACACATTGACTTAACTGTGTGGTTTTATCGCTTCAGATCCCTGTACAAAACTAACGTACTTTAACAAAATGACTGACCACGTGTTGTAAACACTTTCCGTAACAGACGAAAATGTACTTAAATCGAAGAACGATCCCTACCCCTGCAATGGGAATGATCGTTTGACATTTTCCGCCACAACCCGATAGTATTAAATGGAATTCGATTTAGAAGAGCACTCAAGGTGTATTATTGCTGTCTCGCAGAAGGAGCCGAGGAAGTTGCTGTACATACTGTTCTGCACAAAACACGTAGTACAGCCTATCTAGCTGCAGTGTTTCGCCGATTTTCAAATCCCCAAGCTTTGCATACATATCTGTGCACGTTTTGTACACTGATCACCTAGAATCTTGTGTAGTTCGGTGGTTATTATCTTAATAAATTAAGTCATTCCTTCCGTAATACAGGACTTAAGCAATGTCATATGACGTCATTGCAAACGAAAACAGTAATGCACGTGGTCTCTTGCAGCAAACTTCTTAGCCCACGCATGCACTAGACTTACGTTTTTACCGCCAAACAAAGCATCATGTTTTGCTGGGTGACATCATATGCATAAGATCCATTGCAAAATTTTAATTAGCCCCGGCATCGTGATTGGTTAAATTGCGCTGATCCTAGGCAGCCAATCACAACTCGCGCCTTCGCCTATGTGATTTAGTGTGTGAAAATACTCAGTCTCGAGACAAGTTTTCCCGTTGAGTTTGTGTTATATACGACGATCGCGCTTGTAATGCCGGCCGGCTAGCAAAGCCGGACAAGCCTCGCGCTAAATCCACCTAGAAACGGCATCACAAATCTCTGCATGCGTGGATTTTTCGGGGATCGGACTTACGTGCATTTCAGTTGCAGATTCTTTTTAAACCAGACGTAAGTTTTGGACGAGAACTGCTAAAAATATCCGGGGATATTTATATCGGAAAAAACCGTAAGATACGTTATACGGGTGCCCAGAACTGCTAAGATTACTTTGATTGCTTAACATGGGGTTCGTTAAAGCGGGAGAGTGGCAGCTACTGTACAGTATATTAACACAAATTAACCACCCAGTGCAGTAAAAGAATGCAATGTTCCGACATGTGAAAACTAGACAGAGCATGATGTTGGCCTTTGAACTAAATTATCAAAGGGCGTGTGACATGGACTGCAAACCAGTGTACTGTATTAAGGGTTGATTTGTATGTCCAATTTTGAAGTGAAACTATTTCGCCTACAAAAATGATATCCGTTCGTGAAACGAACGGAACTATTCCCAGTATTTTCCATCCTGAACTGGTTACAGTAAAACGATATACACGAAGCAAAGGCGCGTACTAAAGTGACAAACGTGATTTCCCTCTTTTTGATAATCTGTTATAGGTAACCGGCATCGGGCCGATTGTTTAATTAAGAAATCTGTAATCGGGTATGAACTATTAGGCTGTAGAATAATCGGTCGATACTACAAAAAAAAAAAAAAAAATTGAAATTTGTGGAATCAGCACCCTTCATTCTACAGTATTACCAGGAAAGCAAACAGAAGCATTGATGTCACATATTTTTTCTCTGAGATTATTGTATTCACTCTTACTTAGCACTATGAACTAAACTTTTAGCACCTAAACATCGTAGTATTTAACTCAAGTACCTACAGAGGAAAATAGGGTTGAACATGAGGAAAAGTATAGACGGCGGGGAATTGGACCCTTTAAAATTCCTGGTGGACCCCTTAAATTTAATGTTTCATACTTTTAAGGGGTCCAAAAACCAAGGCTGGGACCCACTAAATTCGGAGCTCAGCGCTAACCCTGTTCCTGGGCATAAACCAAGAGTGTTGTAACACATGCATACTCACACCCCCTATCTCTTCCTACTGCATGTAGCTATAATTCCCAGTTAACCAGTTTGACCTTTTGACCATTTACTAGTAATCATCACAAGTTCACAACCAGACCTTTTCTATTAGCACTGATTCTGAAGGAAGGCTCATGTTTTGTACAGAGAACCTGTATTTAGCAGATTTAAGCTTGAAGATACATTGGGCCGACACAAGGCAGCAAGTGACCTTACCCAAATAAGCCCAGGCTATATACTGTACTTGAGGTCCCAAGCCTAGAGTTTGCATCAGCTATTGCCAAATAATATATTATAAGCTACAGCTAGAATTTAACACAATCTTTAAGTTATTCAACTCTTTTTTAAGGTTGATTATAAGGTTTCCCCAGTTTAAGTCTCCGATCATCCAAGTTAGGGCCTAACCGATGTGGTTTTTCACTGCCGATCCGATGTCCGATGTTTTTTCCCCAACATCGGCCGATGTCCGATCCGATCCGATATTTTCGTCACCCCGCCGTATCTATGCGTGTAGGCCCACAATTTTTCCCCATTTACTAGTAGGTCTAGATTTCCTTGTTGTAACTATAAGCAATGCCTCTTTATGTACATTGCCCGTGCATTTACTCCTATTTAAAGTCATCTTTAAAATGTTTAATAGTTTGCAAATAAGTATGAATTTAATCAAGACTGTGACTGAACTGATCACCTGAAATTATATTTGAGTTTGAATTTTGGTTGTACTCTATTTAATTAAGTTGAAATTTTCACCGGTGCAAAGGCCGATCATGCTGATGTACAGTAGTGTTGCTTCTCAGATCAGTGTATGCTACAACGTACACTAACTTAAAAATCTGCATGCAAGCTACAGTAATTCATACCGTAGCAACGGGCGCGCCAACACTGCAAGTCCGTTCTTTTTTATGTAGAAACTTGCAGACAAGATGTACTGCGTGCCGTATATTCTGAAGAATCTGTAACAAATCTGTCTAAACCCTACCATGTGTACTGTAATACTAACGGCGATTTTCTAAAATTCACAATATGGGACGCTACCTCGAGTATACCGAAATGAAAACCAAACCTTGAAAGAAAATCGAGCATTGAATTGGTTTATATAATGGTTTTTTGTGTCAATATTATGCAAATAAACACTTTTCCACTATATGTTTAGTGCCAAGATATGACTGCAATGATTTCGTAAATATTGACGATAATTTAAGACACCAGGATTGTTGGTTTGGTTCTTCACCACGACGCAAATTAACCTCGTGTTATGTTTGAAATAATAAGATGTAACTACCAACACTAAAATTGTTTGGGAAAAATAACGATCTAAGCAAAATTTCATTATTTTGTGAGCCCCAAATGTCGCCGTTTAGACACGTGTGATGGAGGGTTTCCTTTCGACATGAGTTTGAAAGGTGTCCCGACTTGAACGGCAGGGCGGTTATGAATGAACCTATGTAGTACTCCCAGGTAGGCGACTTCCTAATAAGGCCACGATAGCGTGGTGTTGGCACGTGTACGCTACATGCAAATTTAACACGATTGACGTCATTTTCGGACGTGAAAGAGAATACTGTAAACAAACGCTGGGATCGGTGGATATTTTTAACTTATGTTTTGAAAGAAGTAACACAAACAGCTTAGAGGTGGAGTTAGCAGGATTGCTTTTGAGTCCAAAAACGTTCAAAAATTAAAATATGAAAAAGGCAAAGGTGTAAAGAAGTATTGATTTTCTTAGAAGGGGTTTTTTTGTCATATTTCTAATATCTGTCCGTTTGATTTGAACAAGTTTGTGAACCTGATCGCTACCTATCTGATACAGTTGTTAATTTCTCATGCATATACAGTACCCAAAGGAGCATGAACAAATCGTTGCCATAGGTCTACTTTACTCATCTTCGGGAGTATTGCTTGTCTTCCCCAAAAAACTCTTCACCAGAGATTCGGAAGGACTTAAGAAAAAAACGGGTAATCACCGAACCTGAGGGCTTTTGCGATCGGGACCATTTTTTGAAACTTTTTTTTTTAATACCACGTGCAAACACTAGGTCTTACCCATGCAAATATTGGATCATTCCATCATGAAAAAGGTGGAGCAAAGTTTGTAACAACAACGGAGTAACTCTTGAAAGAAATTTAATCATACAGTTCATGTATTGCAGGTTTGTTCTTTATTTGAGCATAAGGAATGTATGAAACTGCCATAAAAAACTATGGGACAATAGTGAAGGGAAAATGCAACTGCAATTTGTTAAATATTACATACGGAATAACAACTTTGCTGACTTGTTATTACTAACCTTTACTTATCCTGCAGTGTCAAAATATATCTGCAGTGAACTTGAGGTTACGTCTCTTGGCTGTTCACCAGAGAAGGAAACGGACTTTCAGTAAAAACAAACTTCTTGCAGCCGAGGCGTAGGAAGTGACTTGTATACGGTGGCGCAAGACCACGTAGTAAAGAGTTCCTTTGAAATTTTTACACAGTTTTCAGGAAACAGAATATCGGTAAACATCGGCAAGTGAACTTAGCTGAATAATGCCGATCCGATATTTTACCGATGGTGGCGAATATCGGCCCGATCCGATGTCCGATCCGATTATCGGTTGAGCCCTAATCCAAGTTCCTTTCAAATTTCAATGCCACTGTGGTACAAATTGAATGTGAAAGGCTGCAGTCTTAGAAGCAAACCACATTGTGAAAATTACAGGATGCCAAAATTATGTTATTGGCATTTATCTCTCAAAACATGAGTGAGACATATGTAGAATACTTAAAAGTTGCCGTTACAAACATTTTCAAAACTTTTACTACCGTACTTTTGATGTACCATACTTTTTTCTTTAGAGCTGCTGGCACCAGCTCACACGTCATCCTGACATATTGTCTATATCGATACTTGGAAAGCCTAGCCTGTAACGTTAAAAGCCAACTTCAAGTTGAAAGCAGCCTCATGCAACATTACTTGGAGAAGTACATGTGCGGAGTGATGATCGTTGACACTGATGTTGCAGTATGAAAGGAGACATGCTAAAAAATTTTGGTGAAATGTCTGCTTGTCTAACTGACAGTATGCAAGAAGTAACGATGCAAGGGACAATTGGGACAGCTATATTAGGATTACTTTGTGCTGCAACTTGACTTGTAACATGTATTTGACCATGAAGTTTGTAGGCTAGGTCTGAAGTCTACATGCACAAAGTGCATGTAAGCCTGCACAGTTACATGGACGTAGGAAATTCTACATGCACCTGTGCACGCGTGCACCAGGGTAAATCGAACCCTGGATTTAGGTGTAGCAGAACCAGAGGACATCAGCTAAAATTTCAGAAACAATATTGTCAACTTGATATTAGGAAGTAATTTTTTAGACAGAGAATTATTACAGAATAGAATAATTTGCCACAGGAAGCTGTAACTGCTACGTTAGTCAACGCATTCAAAAACATCATTGATCCTTCCTTCTAAATAAAAGACAGGAGTTCTACATAAGCCAAAAACAGCTGTCTGCCACAGTTTTTATGACCCCATCGGCATTTACTGTTGGTGGGCTCCGGTGAATTACAGTGAAATCGCAAGCAACCAAAGGGATAGGCCTAGTGAAAAATGTATTATGACTTCTGATATCATAGCAATTCCCATAATTGACCACTGAATTAGCTAGCACTCTCCTGCTAGCAACAGCCAGGAAATGGAGCAAAAAGTGTGATTTTCCCAGACCTCAATTCAAGAATCGGCTCTAATTTAGGATTAGGGTCCAGAACTTACATCATACGTGGATAGGTACGCATAATAATAGGGAGGGTTAGGGATATAATACACATAGTAGGGTTGTCACACTAAAAATACGACTACACAAAAAATATCAAACTTCAAGAATTTGACAGATTCACATTGTTAAGTACCCTTTTCTAAGCAACCATGCCAAATTTTATCAAAATCCGACCAGTACTTTTCAAAATATAGCCGATTTTATGTCTCCATAATCCTTACGATTTCTCCAATTCTCCATATACTTCAGTGTTACGATCTGCCTGCAAAAGTTGGTCAAAAACAACATCGTAACTGCTCACTCAGCAGCTTTGATTATTCATCACTGTGTTTCGTACACCAGATATGCCGGCGTGAATATGCAACGTCACTGGGCAAGACACTCAGTGATCATGTGTCTGTGTCATGGTAGCTTGCGTTCTGTGTACGTAACATGCATAAACATGTCGCACATCGCCTGCTTATACACAGTCTATGCTATAGCAATCCGTACTTGTGCTTACGCACACGTACACAAGTACGTAATGTACTACCGTACTTCAGTATTGCACGTACAGGTATATACAATGCAGTACTGTATGTAAGCATATTGGCGGCAAATCTCTTGTTGCTAAGCTGAAGAAAGGGTTCATACATAAACATATCGATGTCGGCACAGTACAAAAGATGTAGGCGGGGATCAATGGGCTGTTTCATTTAAATTGAGCGTGCATTGGGGCTGAGCAAAAAATCAATTTTTTTTTTCGGAAATGGAAAGATCATAAAAAACCCTACAGAGTGATACCTGGAAGCAGCTGTGGATTTTTCTGGAACCCATTGTAACCATGTCACCAAGTTTTAAGCCCAAAAATGGTAAAGAAATATTATTTTTGGCGCTCGCCTCGTAGAGTTCCTTTTCTTCTTTCTAATGATATTTGGGTTGTAGGGGTTAAAGGTTCAGCCCCAATGCACGATCAAGTCAAAGATGGCTATGTGTGGCATTTTATGTGTGACCAAAACACACTTTTGACTGTCACCGTTGCAACGATGCTTCAAAGGGATCGTTAGAAACTGTAACATATTTTTTCTTCTTTTGGTTTTAAAGCTTGTTTGGTGAAATATTGTAGTAGAAATATGTCTTACTGTAGGTGTACTAATTTTACAGTGTAGTCAAAATTTTGACAATTTTTAGTGTCGTAAATTCAGTTTTTAAACACACTATTTTAAAGACTCTGTGTTTGGGTGTGAGTAGTTCCGCGAGAATTTTGGAGAAAAATTCTGTGTGCGTGCGACAACCCTACACATAGGAATAATATGTGTACGTACTTGCAAACACATATGTATGCATACAGGTAGAAGGTTAGGGTGGGCTATATGTAGGTGTACGCACATGTGGGAATATATACATCATTGTACGTTTAGATATACAGTATGTCATACCTATCCGTATGGCTACTTACGTATAGGGCTGCCACGATATAGTGATATCACAATATCGTCGATACAGTTTTGCACCGACGATATCGACCAATGTTTTGTCAAGATGTGATATCGCAATAAATCAAATAAATGACTAAACCACTGTGAAATCCCTATTTTTATTGTCTTAAGTCAGTAATCTAAAATGATCATAATTTATGATGTCACAAGAAATGAAATCTGCACTTAACCCACCACAAGAAAACATGTTATAAAATCGGAAGCTGTTTCAGAATGCAGTGAATACTGTAACAGCTCACATACGTTCTAGACTTGTGAAGAGTTCTGCACAATCGATATTGCTACATGCACGCATAATCAATCTCCCCTCACTTTTGGTATGAAATCAGTAGTGGCTGCATGCAATAAACAGCTGTTTTGCTTCCTTGACGCTGATGGAGAATGTTTAGACTAATGCGCAATATCGCGATATCATCGCGGAAATGCTGGCGACATCGATAAATGAAAAATGGTTATCGTGGCAGCCCTACTTACGTATGCGTAATTACTTGGCTCTGGGGATACGTTTATGCATGTATAGGTATACTGTATGTGTAAACATATGTATATTTATATCTTTTATGTATGTGGTACTGGTAAACAGTACTTCTATTATTTGACAACCCTCCACCTGCAACGGCACTTGTTTCACAGTCTGCAAGCCTGCTGGTCTGTATGCTATACTGTGTATACCGGTATGTCAGGGGTTCGAATCCATGTTCAAACCATCGCTTTTCCTCCTACAAAAGCATTGACCATTCACTTCTTTCTGCAGCTTATACATCATATCATACTGCTCTTCTCTAGAAGAGAAAAAAATAAGAAACCCATTTACTTTGGGGAAATCTGGGGAAAAAAAATAGAGTTTCAGCTCCCTCTTGTAAGTTGAGAGTTGCTTAAGATGATGTTATTTCCGGGCAGTGATTTTAAATTGGTACCCAAGAATCAACTTGGTTACAGTGAGGATTTAATGCAACTAGGCCTAATTTTGGTAAGGATAAAAATGTACCGACCTGTTTTGGCTTCAGTGTGAACCAAAACAACGCATTTGGTTTGGTAAATTGTTCCACACCTTAGGCTGGTGCTTTGATATGGTGAAAGGGAAGAATTTTCACCAGAGCTCAAAATTTGGTGTAGCCTATTTGTCTATACACCCAGGCTGCCTTTGCTTCTGAAGTGAACATCTAACTTAACTTAGGTCTGAGCTTGTTACTGTTTATAAAAGTGATAGCCAGCATGGGCCTAAGGCTAGGCAAGTTGTACAGTAGTGGCAGATGTAATATTTATAAATAGCCAGCTAAACCCTTGCTAAAGTAGGCTAGGCCTGGGCCTAAACAATTGTTCAATGAATAAACTTTGTGGAATTTCATGCAAACAACCCTAAAAGCTGTTAGGCCAGCCTAGAGATTCTAGAGACACTAGAAGGGGGCCTCAATTAGGGTTAAACTCCATGTTGAAGTTGTTGCTCTCTATGGTTAGAGTTACAAGTGGGTTAAGGGGGGCAAAAGCTAGATTTATGGCCCCTGTAAGGTGCAATTTGAAATGTTGGTTGTTTATTCGCGTAAGTTCAAACAATTACTAAAAAAGTGTAATCTTTTAAAAAAAAGAAACCAAGATATTGAGAGTTTTTCAGTCTTTATATGGAAATGAAAAAGGCGAAGGAGAGACTTAACTGACCCTCATTTGGAAAGTTGGGGACAAATACCCGTTTCCCTCCTCAGCTGGAAACATTAGCTTACTGATTCAATGGTCAACTTGAATCTGTTGAAAATTTAGCTGTTGATCAAATCTTTTCAGCACTGTGATATCGTGTTGAAATAACAGGCTCATTGAGTTGGTAGTGATAACCTACAGTAACTAGAGTGTTAAAGGGTCACTAAAACATGACAATGATTACAGCAGTGGCACAATGAGTCAACATATACTGTACACTAATTGAGGTGAAATGTTGAATTTCAAGGTTTCTTGAGTGGTAAATGTTTTGTTCATAATTTGAAAAAGTGTCTGGTGACAAACTTTTGAAAACCAAAGTGAACCATGTTAAGAACTCACTCATAAAACAGTTATTTCTAAGCCATAGGGAATGTCTAGATACTGCAAGTTTGACCATTTGTCATTGGTATTTAGGAAACTAAATCAGGTTTGGAAAAAATTGTTGAATATCATGAGCCAACTCAATGAGTAGCTTTAATGGCAAGAGCAGTCAATCCAACTTGAAGTAGTGTGGTAGGATGTCATGTTACATGATTTGCCGTTGAGAGTCATGTTACCACATTTTTCTCCATAAATGTAAAATTTAGAAGGGTTTAACTGCTTGGTTTACCTTGCGTATTGAAGTCATAACATGTTTTAGCCTGAAACATTCTTTGAAGACAAATTAGATGAAAATTGTAATATTTACATGTTGCTTTCAAATAAGTGTGGGGGACTGCTCTTGCTGTTACTTATTGTTAAACATCGTAAGCAATCATTGGGATGATGCAGTTTATACCATGACATACTACGTATTTAAAGTGTACCTCCAGTAAAAAAATAAAAAAATATGTAATGAACAGCATAAAAATAAATTCTACAGTGACATTCCAACTACCATCTTCATAGGAGATTTTTCAGCTAAGATACGGTAGGCTTATGCAATGCTGGAATTTTACACTTAAAACGAATAAGTCTAATATTGTACAATACTTGCCTGCTTTGTTTCCCTAAAATGTTTTTATGACCTTAAAACTAGCAGTACTGTTTTCTTGCATAGCAGGTTGTACACAGAGGGCTTAATTAATTACATCACCTCAAAAAAGTAACAGTGCTATCAGATCTTGGGTACAAGGGAGAGTAACTTTCATAAAAACAAAGAAATTCAAAGATTGTAGTTTGGCTAGTACAACAATGACATCACAAATTATTACACAATGTACTATTTTAGTTGGGTGACTAAATGTCAATCATTTTATATCTGGGTAAATTAATTTCCTGTGAAGTTGTGAGTTGGACTAATGGAATTCCTTTGTCATGTTGTTTAACATTTTTGATTTTTTCAGACTTGAGGTACTTTTAAAAGGATTCATGATGCAATATTGCCTATGTAAGCTGGCACATTCCCATAAACTCAGCTGAGACAATGTGGTCTTCAGAGTCCACTGAACACAAATGACTAATGTTGGCATGCAAGGGTACTGACCTGTTTTGTGTTTAGTATGAATGAAAACAGTGGTTCATTGTAACTGTTCTTCCACCCACACTGGCATACCTGCCAACTTTAACAATTTTGGCGTGATCATTACGATTTTTTATACCCGACTATGAATTCTGAATTTTACAGCGCCCAAAGTGCGATTTTTCATTTTCCTGATCCCCGAAGTACAGTCTTCAATATAAACATGAGATGTGGAACGCTCCTGCATAAACTGTACCAACTCCGTAGTGGTAATACACTCAGCGCTGCATGCACTGCCGTATACTGCCTCGCAGTCAACTTAAGTTGGCTTTTGTGTGTGTTATGCAATACCACGGTGCTTCTGTGCGTACGGATACAACACACATGCTCTGTATAGCATGCATGCAGCATGCAAATCGGCTGTACGGTACTTAACACTGTGACATGTATTTGCACTGCTGGTGGTTCGTATCGCATCCTTTGGACGGCTGTGCATATCTATGTGTTAATGGTTATGCTTTGTAGCCCTCTCTGTTGATGGTAACCATTGTTCTTTTTTTGAGAGTTACCAGTGAACATTCTTTAAAATTCAAACCTCAATTTACTGTACGGACAGCAGTCTTGGGGCGATTACATCTCAATGTAATCCATTACGATTGTGATTACTTCATATTTTATGATTGTGATTATGATTATGATTACAGCCAAAATTGAAAGTAATTGATTACGATTGCAATTACATTGCAATGTAATCATGACTGCAATCGTGATTACATTTTTGTTCTACATAAACAATGTACAGTAGTAGGCAAAACAATCCAGTGACCACCACTGGACAAAAGGCCATGGACATTGCTCTAGATAAGCCTGGACAGAACCAAGTCCTCCCAAAGCAGAGATCATTGAACCCATGCACATCTCACTCATTTTTAGAAAAGAGGGACAATTAAATTTTGTCATCAAAACAGAAGAACCAAGCACTGAAAAAAATTGTTCAGTAACTTTTCTTCTTTGTTCAATTCAACTTCAATGTAATCAGAAATGAAACCACGATTGTGGTTACTTTGCCATTGTAATTGATTATGATTGCAATTGCTTTGCGATTTTCACAAAAGTAATGGATTTGGATTACAACTACTTCAAAATGTGTAATTGATTGCAATCGATTACGATTACCCCAAGCCTGACGAACAGTCTAACAGCTCAACCTTTTGAAACATTGGTTCCGGTTAGCGAACATTGGAATGTTTCTCAGTGAGGCCTAACGTTAGGCTACTGTATGTGACTGTGAAGTAATGCAGGACTGTAAGCGTTGTATTTCATTGAACTTGTACTATTGTAGTAGGCTATACAGTATGCCTTAGCCTAACATGAGACTCCTGGTATAGCTGACTGGCGTTGTAAGTTATAATGAAATCGACGTAACTGACAGAGTGAGGATTCAGTTTCACTGATAGGCTTATGCACTCTCTGGTTTGTTGGAATGTGTGTCAAACTATGAAGAATAGTATCACTAGACCCAAACACCCAGCCTTTTTGTAGGTAGCCTAAATATTAATGTAGGACCTGTACACTATGTCATACTCATACTTAGTTTTGGAATCTGAAAATATGCAAAACATCTAGGCCTAGAAAAGCCTAGTAAAGGGAGACAAACAGCCATTCTTATGAGGTATCTAGCCTAGGCCTACTGTTGATTTGGGGTGGCCGGGGGAATGTAGATGGGGATGGGGCTATTTCATGTACAGTATTTCTGTTTTCTCACAGATTCAAAGTTAATTGCATGTCAGTAAAGATGCAACTTTCTCCTTGAAGATATTTCACGAAGCAAGAAAAATTAACAGAGGAGGGTGTTTTATTTCATTCAAATTTTGTTCCAAATAATGCACCATTTTGCGTCTAGCCTCTGGTACAAAGGCAAAACTTTTTCAAAAGGGGAGGGGGACACCCCTCCCCTTAGATCCCTCCTGGGCCGGCGATCAAGAAACTGAATAGAAAAATAAGATCTGTAAAATTTGGTCATCCAATCATTTATCATGGCATCCCAAACTTTTAATCAAACTATTGCGAGTAGGCCTCTCAAAATCTCTGAAAGTCTGAAACTTTGTTGTCCTCTGTAGATAAAATAATTCCAGAATACAGGTTGCTTCTAGTGCAGAAAACTTGAAACTATGTGGAAGAAAATTTATAAAAATAGCACCTTAGTTGCTTGTGGCACTCGATTATTTGATATCACATAGCAAAGTCCTGGTTTTGTCATTTCCAGAGTTAAGAAAAGTTTACCAAATTGATTTATGGGCAAGCACTAATCACATACAGTAAGGAATCGCAATTTGCTGTCTTTGGAGCACACCTAAAATTTTGCTTTTTTTTTAAACAGATACTGTAATTACAAATATGAAGCTTGTATTGGAAAGAATTCAGATTTTCACAAGGAAGAGTTGGGGAAAACCACACTGTAGTTTACTGGTGTCACCAATTCCAAATTTCTGATATCTTCATTTTTCAAAGCTTGAGGAGGGTGATTGCCCCTGCTTCCCCCTACTGTAGCTACACCACTGGGCAAATCCTTCACTGATTGAGTTTTTTTTGTTTTTTTTACTCAACTCATGAGCTTGCTGTGACTGGAGGTTCGTATGTCAATACAAAAAGACGTAAGCACTGTTAATGGCTTTTCCTATCTTCCAGTACGTAGTTTTCAGTTTTTATAAAAGTACCCAACTATGACCCAACTGTCAACTGCTTTCTTCTGTGGGCACTGTGCAATAATACTGTACCTTATTCTTAGTAAAGCTGTTGTTTAATGTTTCCCTTGTTGAACTGGGTATGCATAAAGCAAAGAAACATTAAAAGCAAAAACAATAAGTTCTTTTATATTGTAAGGTTTATATACTGTATCCAGAATGCCAGGCATTCATACTCTCGAATGGGGGCTGTCCAATGGTTCTATTGATATTAACAGAGAGTTGCTAAATTTTAGCATAGTTACGGTATTATGCTATACTGTACGCAGGTTGGGAAACTCAGCATGTGAAGGCAGTATGTTGGAATCCCCATATTAAGTGGTCACTCAACTGTGAGAGTGCACAGTCCTCTAGCACAGCAAAAGTGGGTACTATATTATACAATGTACACTACAGTTCTCATGGTGTCGAAGACAGTTGCAAAGGTTTTTTAAACATGTTTGTGACCCACCCAGGGGAGGGGGTTGAAATTTTCACATGATGTTGGTACTGATGTCGCAAAAAAACAACAGGCAATTGCAAAGTGCACATTGTAATGCATGAGGTTGCCATACAAAGGGTGCAACTAATATACAGTTATACAGTGTTGTGTGTCATTAGTATGTAATGCAATATGCTAGCTGGCACATTGCATCTCTAAACAGCACTGAATTCCTAGTTAACAGTACAGCACTGAGCTAATTCCAACTTAACTTAGAATACGTTTTTTTTCCAGCCCTTACCTTTTTTTGAAACACATTCCTCCCTTGTATGGCATGCATTCCTCTATGATGAACGCTGGCTATTCGTTTTGTTAAGCCCACACAGGATAACACATGATAACATGGCAGATTACGGTTGCAAAGTGATCTTACAGGCTCGTCGCAGTGTCTTGTATTTTAAAATAGACCCAACACAGCTGGGCAAAAGAACTTGAATGGCCTCTTTGGGTGCATGCAAAGGTACCCACTTACTTTTTGGTACTTCAGTTCACTCAAGCAACAATCTAGTATTCATTCGAACTGTTTCAAACTGTAAGAAAAGAAGAGTAATGGCCATGTCACAAAGAATGGCAGTTGACAAAAACTAAAGGAAGGGCTTCTGAGAACCCAATATGTGTTGTTCCAAGAACCATGTAATTAAAGAATCCCTCCCTTTTATTTTACAAACACTAACAAAGTAACAAAACCAACAAGGCACAGAATGAAAAACACTGAAACAAGTCAATAAAGCGGCTACTATACTTCGCATTCGCTGGTAAAAAGTGGTAAGGTTCGCGATGTATCTTAATCACCACTCCTCTGTTTACCTGTCCAACAGGTGTCAAATATACAGTGTACAGTTTCTCTTTTGAAGTGACCACATACTGTAGGCATATTCTTACACCTGCAAGGGATTAATGTCACAAATCAGCCAGTTTCACTGTATTAATGAGCCAGAATTGGAACTGACTTTCAACCACTGATTAGTTTTGATTAATGAATAATAATCATTTCCACAGTTAAGAATCCTCAACTTGAACTGTAATATTTCTCTGTAACCAAAATCCCTTTTTGTCTTATTTTCCCAATGCAAACTGATCACATTACAGTGCTGTACTTTGCAAGTGGAAAATTATGTATGGTTTCCATCTGGTTCCCACTGACTTCAGGAATTTTAAAAACAATCAATAAACCTCAACTTTGGTTTGAACATTAAGTAGAATGGATGGGTAGAATTTCGTGCACCCAACTTTAAAAATAGTATACTAGAACTGAAGATGAACTGCCCCTTGAAGCTGTCTATGCTGAATTTGTTATGTTTTAACTTGAGTCTTTTGAAACTTCAGTCAGAAACTGTATCTTCAAAACTTTGCTTGAAACTTGTGATAGCATATTGACTCAAACAACTGTTGTTAATAGTTGTAAAAGTGCCAAATTTCACGCGTTAGGTGGAGATCCCAAGCAACCAAAGGGATAGTGCAAACTATATTATGGCTTCTGACATCCTAATGATTTCAGTGATCAACCACTGAGTACTTGCTGGCATGCTCCCTCTAACAACAGCCAAGATAAATGGAGCAAAAAGTGTGATTTTCCCCGACCCTAATTCAAGAATTGACTGTTGGCCACAATAATTATTAAATGCAACTAATTTGGGTAGAGAAAAAATTTACCTACCTGTTTTGGCTTCAGTGTGAACAAAAACAATGCATTTTGTTCAGTGAGTCATTCCACAGCTTAGGCTGGTGCTTTGCAGGGAAAGGGAAGAATTTTCACTGGTAGGTGAAATTTGGCAGTGTGCGAAATGCGGCGTATTTACTATGTAACATGGCTGTACAATAGTGTATTCAATCTGCCTCTTCCAGTATGCTAAATTGCTATTGTACAGTATAAAATATGTGCATGCATATGGCCCATGTAGAGTACTTGATCCCTATAGTTTTTGATGGAGGTCAAAGGTCATACGGGGTCACCAGGGATAAAAATCTGAAAAACCTTGTTTTTACAATATCTGAGTTAGGGCAGAAAGGTTGGATAGAGGTCACACTTAATTTGTGGTTGCATTATAGTGAGACAAGGAAATCTATGAATTTTGGCAGATGTCAAAGGTCATGTGGGTTCACGGGGGAGGGGGGGCTCAAAGACTGAAAATCTGGTGTATACAATACCTCAAGAGCAGCAGCTTGGGGGAACCTCATACTGTACTTGGCATGTATGTGGCTCACACAGAGTAAATGAACCCTATTGTTTTTGGCAGAAGTCAAAGGTCATATGTGGTCACCAGAGGTCAAAGTCTGAAAGCTTTCTTTACACAGCATCTAAATGTGAGAAGCTTGGATAAATTTCTTTCTTGGTATGTGTGTGTGTTACAGTAAGGTGAAGAAACCTATCTGTTTTGGTGGAGGTCAAAGGTTTTGTGGTCACTGGGGGTCAAAAGACTGAAAACCTTGTTAATACAGTATTCTAAGCAGGGTAATTTGGAGGGTTCTCACACTTGGCACATTGATGGCTCATATTTCCTATTGCTTCTGGTGAAGTCAAAGGTCATGTGTGAGGTTTGCAGGGGTCAGAGCCTCTGCAGTGCTGACACAATGTACCACTGTGGACTGTTGAATTTCACACATGTGGATAATTATGATAGAGTGCACAGACCCTTTGTTTTTGGTGGTCAAAGGTTCTCAGTTTTGGGGTCTTAGAGGGTCCATCTCTCAACCTGATTTGCACGATTTTTCAATTTAGGAAGCTTGGATGCATTTCTTACATGTGCTCTATAAAACACTGTCTATTTGAGAAAAGAACAACAGGCTCAACAATTTCAATGGCAAGCATTCACTCAGCCTTTTGGCTTTCTGATTAAGGTCTTTGGTATGACCCAGCCATGAGTCACATTCCAGAACTATGGCAGACCCTCAGGCTACAAGTTGGATGCTCTTTTGACCATGCAGTGGATACACCGTCTAGCCATTATTTTAGAACACTTATACTGTAGCAGACTTTTACTGTCTCTCTGAACTCACCGTGTCACAACTGTGTACAATCGAAAGTCAGGGATTTGGGGGATAAGTGGCAACTTTAGGTGTTCATGCACAATACAAAGACTTAAAACAAAAGTTTGATCAAAACTGAATTATGATAGCTTTCCAAACAGGATTATTAATTGTCACCTTTAGTTATCATAAAAAATACTTCACTGTTGGGAAGCTATGCTCCACATTATGGTAAGGCAGTACTTATTCCAACTTTTGTGATCAAAAGATCTCTGGGGGTGGGGGGATGGGGTGTCTGATTGCTTGAGGACATCTTGTCTAATGGCTTGCGCAACAAAAATTCATAAATTGTACAACAGAACATGCTCAACCTGGGCCCTTCTAAGACTCGGTGTAAACTGCTGCAATTTAAGTGCAGACTGTGTCTAATGTTGCCTGAAACTATTAATTACTACGTTCCCTCTAAGGGAAAGATTCAGTCAGTCCTTGTTTGGATGGAACTCTCAAAATATTTTAGAGATTGACAGAAGAATAAATAATTCAGCAGCATATCTTCTCCATTTTGTTTGTTTTATCTGGGCAACTATAAAATTATACTGGGCAACCAAAAATTACTGATTTCATAAGTGGCAAGGGCAACAAGACATAAAAAATAAAAAAAAAATCCAAGGTCCCTTAAGCCTGACAAAATGACATTTGAATCTCACAGTACTGTGTATAGTAGGTTGTGTATTATGTCATTCACATAATGCCATACAGTACACTATATAGTCTTCTACACTGTTTTCTCTTTCAGTACACTTTGTAGACAAACCTGTAGTACTGTAGGTTATACAGTATGCTACTGTAGGTTACCTTGTAAATCCTTGATTCAGGAAGCATTGTTTGGTCATGCACTGCTGTCAAAAGGGCACCAACTGTCTTATTCTGTAGATATGACAGGGATGTCTCTGACAATTGCATGTGACAGGTTGGTCTTGGTTAACACAATTGCAGTAATTTGAAGAGGCATTCATGGTGTCCTTGGAATACTTTATTTTACCCTGATACTGATGTGTATTCAACACATTCTTTGAGTTACTGTGCTTATCATAAAATTTGTAGGGAGTAGAGGATACTGTATTTGCAGCAGTCATGCAATATATCTGTGAAATGTTTGATAGATAGTTCAATTTATTTTGAAAATAATCACAGCTAGATTTCACAAAGTGTTTTCTTATTTCTCTTTCAAGTACAGTATCTTTCATGAAATTTCAGGGATTGAGTAATTCAAGGTTGACTAAATTTTACTGTATGTCAAGGTTGACTAATTTACTGTGTGTCAAGTCCCATGGCTTCACTGTAAATTTCTGAAAGAATGTTCATTTCGTTCGGCAAAAGTTGTTCTCTCACACAAAGGTCATGTAATGGAGAAGAATCTCGCTGTGTCAGAAATTGGTGAAGCAATGTCCATGTCAGAGCTTGTGTTGCTATGACTCTTTGTGTGCTTGCAAAGAACACCTCACTCATATAATGTTGTCTGTTATCATATGCAAAGTGAATGTAATCAATCAATGCATGGTAGCTATTCTAAATACACATTGTAAAAACATTTGCTGATGAGCAGCAATCCTCGGAAGATTGCCCAAAGAGTCAAAAGTAAGCATGTTCCTTGCTAGTTTGGGAAAGTACTAGTTTTGTGAAATTCACTTAAAACAGCAATTTCCGAAATTCCAAGGGGGAATATGTGACTGGAGGACTTGTGGAATAGTGCAAAACGATTGTCAAGTGAAAATTTCCTGTTTACATAGTAATGTATAGAGACACAAGGCCTTTATCACATGGGTTTTAGTTGCATTTATTTCTTTCAATTGCAGTAAGTTTAAGATACTTTCTCTTAACAGGTGAGTACTGGTCTCTGTAATACTTTGATACCTTTCAGTCAGTGGTACGGTACCGTACCAGCACTGGTACTGTGGTACATAACAGTGCTGACAGAAAAATGGGTATGGTAAAACGCTGAATTGAGGTTCTTGTGTAGTTACTTCTCCTTAATTTCATACTTTAGAGACAAAGACCCTGTAACATGATTTTCAACCATAGACCTATTTCCAAATAGCAATTACTGTACAATGAATTGTGGGATATAGTTTTGGGTGTACGTCAATTTTCACCACAGTAAAATGCCATTGACAAAAATGACAAACAGCAAAACTCTATCCCACAATCCTTTGTAATTGCTATTTGGAAATAGGTCTACTTGTGGAATAGGGTTTATGGCCAAACTTAAATCCAAGTTACGATGACTGTGTTTTTGCTTTTAATAAAAGAAAAGCCCAAAACCAATGTATGTTAAAGGTGAGGATATTCAAACCATTCTGGTGAGATTTTCATCCATTTTCCATGATTGGTTCTCATGAAATTAGGAACTGATTTTGACATATTCCGTGCATTACAAAGAGGACTGTGGGTTTGGTATAATGGTAGAGAATGCGCCTCTCACGTGGAAGGCCTGGGTTCCATTCCTGGGTCAAATCATACCAAAGCAGGCTTGGGGTAATCGTAATCGATTGCAATCGATTACACATTTTCAAGTAGTTGTAATCGCAATCGATTACTTTTGAGAAAATCACAAAGTAATTGCAATCGTAATTGATTACAATGGCAAAGAAATCGCAATCATGGTTTCTTTTCTGATTACATTGAAGTTACATTGAACAAAGAGGTAAAGTTACTAAACAATTTTTTCAGTGCTTGGTTCTTCTGTTGGAATGACAAAATTTAATTGTCCCTCTGCCTTGGATGTTCCAGCTTAAAATGAGTGAGAAGTGCATGGGTTCAATAATCTCTACTTTGGGAGGACTTGGTTCTGTCCGGGCCTATCTAGAGCAATGTCCATGGCCTTTTTTCCAGTTTTGGGCACCGGATTGTTTTGCCCACTACATTGTTTATGTGGAAAGAAAATGAAATCACGATTGCAATCATGATTACACTGGAATGTAATCGCAATCGAAATCAATGACTTTCAATTTTAGCTGTAATCGTAATTATAATCGCATTTGTAAAATATGAAGTAATCGCAGTCGTAATCGATTACATTGAAATATAATCGCCCCAAGCCTGTACCAAAGACTCTAAAAATAGAACCTACTGCCATTGTGTATTATGTTCTGCGTAAGCAGTGGAGTAGGGAAAATAAACCAGTGAGCCACAACTGGAAAAAGGCCTTGGCTCAACTTGAACTAATAGGTTGGAAACTGGGGTGTAAAAACCTAGCTTACTACAGATCTGTAACTAACTACAGTACTAAGAGTGAACTTGAAGCAAGGACTGAGGTGTGATATCATGAATTCATGTTGGTAGCCAATGTTTTGTTTTTCTTTAAGTTTACCACCAAATTTATGCAAATTAACTTTGATATATTGATACCATAAGTGCATCCTGAGTAGTAAGATTTTAATATGCCTTTGAGTCAAGAAAGCATTTTAAGGTTAAAACAATCAAATAGGAAATCAACAAAAACAAAACATTGGCAATCAATGTGAATCCATGACAAACCATCTGCTTGCTTAAAGTTCAGTAACTTTTCACAGAAACTGCTCTTCCTTCAATTTCTAATATCTTGTGGACCAATCATGGGAAATGAATGAAAATTTCTCAGGATGCTTGGAGTTTGTTCTCCTTTAATATGTCAAAGATAAATTTGGTTCTATGCTAAAAATGTGCTATTTATCGTGGGTTTTTAACACTTTTTTCAGCCCTCTATGCAGACACAAAATTGATTGGTAAATAGTGCAAATTAAACCATAATGGCAAAGTGACTATCCAAGAGTAAATTTTTAGATTTCTTTCATCAATTTGCAGTCTTATGAATCAGGGTCATATCTTGATTGGTCTTACCTAGTGCCAAAGAAACCTTCCAATAATTGGCCAAATGTTTAAAGTGTCAACCATGTTTGAGATGTTAAGAGAAACATATCCAAAGAATATCACTTTCAGTCAGTAAGATGGTAATTGCTAAATGTAACTACCACTAACTGATCGTTCCATTGGTTAAATATAATCGATTTGGACCGGCCACAATAACTTGCTTAATTTTGGTCAGTGTCTTTAAATAGCTTAATTACTTTGGACTGAGAGGGCAATGGAGTAAATTAGAAGTTGGTCAATTCCTTCTGGATGTGTCCAGCAACTGATTGAAAAATTTTACCTAAATAGAGGGACAAAAGAGGCAGGGTTGTTTGATTGAAATCAAGCTGATTAAAATCATGATTTTAATTTAAAAAATCATGATTTTAATTGAAAAAGTCATGATTTTAATTGAAAAAATCATGATTTAAATTGCAAAAATCGTGGTTTAATAAAAAAATTTGATTTAAATTGATTTATTTGATTTATATCACCAATTTAAATCGTGATTTTTTTTAAAAAAAAAATAAAAATAATCAACAACCCTGGAATCTAGAAAAATCGTAGTCATGGTGACTATACAATCTATATTTGTACAAAATGCCAAGTTCATGCATTACATTGTCATCCTATAGATGAATCTGATCTGCGCTTGTGTTAAGTGACTGTAGGCAGCCATCAGTCAGGTCAATCAGCTTTAAATCAACTTCATTTATTGTCTTCATGAATTGCAAACCCTCGTTTGTATCCAGTGAAATTGAAGGAATCAATGTGCAATTAAGTGTACAGCCATCCATGGTACATGTAAGCAAGGAAACTGAAAAATAAAAAGGTTATAGACCCAGTTATGGCCGACTGAAATTAGACCATCACTTTCTGTCTGAATTTGTCTATGGTAGACCTTTTGTATTGGTCATGTCACTGAGAGTCTTTTTAAAATTCAAGTGCTTTCCAAAATATTTTAAGTTTTCCTTAGATGGGCTATAAATTTCTCTCTCAAAGGTGTGGTACATCTGTAGTTCATAAACTACAAACATAATGAATGCATAGATGTCTCATTAATGTCAATTTGGTGGAAAAGAATGACGCAGGTGGCACACCTGCAGAAGATTGTGCCAAGGGAATGTATTCAAATTGTTGATAAATCACCTGTCTGCAATAATATGCACTTTTCTCCAGATGCAGGACACTTTTTGCTCAGTGACTTTGTATGGGATTAATCCAGAAACATATACAAGGGGGGGGGTATTTATTTCTACTAAACTTCAAGTCCAAATTGATGCTATGCTGGGCTTATGTTACAGGGAGATAAAAGCTTGCTAACAAGACCCCTGTTTGGTGCAATTTGAAGTTTTAACAAATTTATTTGGGCAAGTTCAAACATTGCTTCAAAAGTATTCTCTTTTTGTAGTAAAAACCAAGACAGTGACTATTTTGTAATTTTTACGGAAATAAAAGGGTAGGGGGAGGTTTACCCACCTTCTTTTGGTAGGGGGTGGTGGAATTGCTGGCCAACCCCCACTTTTCCCCCCTCTGATGGAAACACTGCTTTAGAATAAATACTGGACTTGTTTTGCAACATCAGAAATTTTTGTTGCAATGAGTTTTCACAGGCAAGCAAATAGATATCAAATCTTTACAACAATGGGTGCACTGAAATGGTTGAAAAGTAAAGGGTGGAATTTAATTCTATTTGATCCTAGAAAAATATTGATTCAGCCTGGAAAGCATTCACCCTTCTTTCTATGTACAGTAGCTGCAATTAAGAAAAGAAAAATTCCGGGAAGCTTGCTCCTTTTGTGTTAATACTGTAAGTGCTGAATGTGGTTTTAGTTATTTAATATGGAGTACTGTATCATTGGCATTGCAGGGTGTGTTTAAAAGCAAAATGACTTATATACAACACTCTATTGTATTTTTATGTACTGTAGTCTTTTTACATGTACAGTATTTGAAGGGCATATAAGGCAGTCACTCCAATAAGTTTAAAAGTCGTTTTACATGAATGACTCTTGAGTATTGTGAAAATTATTTTTCACCCTGGATTTTGAAATTTTTAGAATTCTTGGTTTCCTTGATACACAAAATAAGAAAATTTGACAGATTTAGCTATTATTTCAGAACAAATTTAGGATGACTGCTTTTGCCCTTTAATGTACAGGTTGTTTGTTTCTTTTTGTTCATTGTTTCTGTAATACTTTAAAGAGCAGTCCCCCAAACTTATTTTGAAGAAAAAGCTAAATAACACAATTTTCATCTTATTTCTCTTCAAATTATCTGTAATTAGATTTTATGACTTAACTAATTGCATTCAAGGTAAACCAAGAAGTTATTTCCGGTAAATTTCACATTTGAAGAGAAAAAACATTGTCACATGACTCGTAACAGCCAATCATGAAACTGGACAGTCTACTACACTTCTTCAATTTGGTATGACTGCTCTTGCCCTTTAACAGCAAACATCTACCAGCATGGTGTCCTTTTATTACAAAAAAATATGTACATGGTCATAAATTTGGTATATTGCATTGTGCCTTTTGAACTTGTGCCTAAAGAAGGTTTGTAGATCTTTGCCCAGTTTGATTTCTGTGGCAGTGCTCAGTGAAATATAATACTCATTGAAGTGGCCTCATCAGCATTACTTGTTGAAAATTATGTTTAAAAACAAATTTGACAGAAACTTTTGACAAAATACAGTGTACAGTACCTTAAAGGCTCAATTTCCTTACCCTAAACAGTACCAATTCTCCTTATACCCTCTTACTTACAGTGAAAGCCCCTCCCACAATTGTATGAAATTCTTCCTCATCCAGACACAACTTCAGTTTACTGCTTCATGGTTGAGAATTGAAAAGCTCAATGTGTATAATCAAAACATTCTCAGTACAGCTCATGCTGTTTAATATAAGCTTTGACCACTCTGCATTGTTTGAATTAGCTGTCAATCAAAGAGCTGAGCCAATCGAGAATTTGTGCTAACCCCTATAAGAATTCTAGTTTGGGGTGAGAGAATTGGCCCTTTAAATGCAGTGCTCAAAAAAAGAAATGTATTGTCCTTTTGCAATGCATTGAAAAAGCTGCTTGTGCAAGTGATGCACAGTACTAACTAGGGGGGAGGGGGTGGGTGGGGAGGTTCACTATCTGACATTTCTTAATGGTTGACATGTATCTTTCAGGGAATAGTGCCCCATCATGTTTTAATAAGGTTCACCTAAAATTCACCCCAAGTTCACCCTAAATTGAAGTAGTGTAATGTACTATTCTGTTTCATGATTGACTCTTCAGGGTCATGTGACAAGTTTTTTTTTTCTCCTCAAGAGTTGTTTGGGATGAAGTAATTTAAGGAACACCCCAATGATGGGTAGAAGAGTAGCTGATGTCAAATGTAAATTTTTATGAGACAAACTCACAATTAAATGTCTGTGACCAAGTGACAGGAAGCACAATGCAACTAAGGAACTAGATAACAATTTAAAGGATGAGGATGAATTTTAGACTGTTGTGGGAGGGGCTTACATCGAGATGGTTGAGAGAATTGGAACTGTTTAAGGAGAGAGAATTAGGCCTTTAGTGTTCCAGCTATGACTTGAACACATGATGCAACAGTTAGTTGCTGTTAACTTGCAATTAGAATCCAATGCTTCATCAAAGCTGGCATAATATTGTAGGCTAAGCTCTGTGTTTTGATAAAACCCCCCAGCAGTTGTTTCCTTGCTTTGATCATTAGGTCTAAATGACATTGATCAATAAAGACACGCTTAATCATACTACTGTAACCATGTATGTTGCAACAAAGCATGGCTCAGGCAACTGCTGCCTTGTCAAAAAGAAGCTGCAGCCTACACTTTTTACATGGAGTCTTTATGCCTACATGTGGGCAGTGTTTAGAATCATTGATACCTAGATGCTGCAGAGTCTGCTCTGATAATATTTGCCCAAATTGAATTTCACTCGCTTCCAAATAGGACCTGCAATAACTGTTCTTCCAGGAATACTGCAGTATGTTGTCTCCCTTATTCAGCATCCATCCTCACAGACTCTGAACACTGGTTTTAATTATGAACAAGACTTTGACCTAAAGTCAGTTGTTTATTTGCTACCAAAATTGGTAGAAACCAATCACAAAGAGTGTAACAAAAATAACGTTGAACATTCGTCACCCCTTGAAAAAGACCCACGGCCTCCAACAAAAGTGAACATCATGCCCTACCATGCAATATTTCCACAGAAATGTTTCACTGTAACATCGTTTTGTTTGTAAGTGAAGCCAAATGCTGGACAGATGGACAGGGCAGCTGGTATTTACGTTTTGGACAGGATAAATACCTTTGTAAGCCTTTTAATTGGGTTTCATTGCAGTGGAAATTCTTGTACCACTTGGGTGTGTTTACATGTGATTCCAGCGGTGAGTCTTATTTAGGCAGACAGTAATGTGCAAGGACTATGTAGGCACTTTGTGATGCGCAGCCTAGTGCAGTTTTCATTTGTTTACAAGTAGCAAAATTTATGGAACAGGCCACACGGTACATGACATTGAGTTGTAATACATCTTTCTTCAACTTGACAATTTTCTTTAATTATTTACTTTAGTTATAAGTTAGGTTGAATCTTGAAAGGTTGCTACTCTTTAGACTGGATTGGTTGAACGTACCATTGTTTTCCTGAACTGTTTGGAATGCTTGCATTTGTTGATTTCCAGTATGTAGTAGCTCTTTACATCAAGTTTGAATGATCATATTGTACACGATTATCACAGGTGTCTTAAGTCTTTCTGGCGGACGTGGATAAAGGGCAATATGCTAATACTGGGGGACTGTATTGAAGTTGTTAGAGACTTAGAGAAAGAGCACATTTTCTAGAACAGGTAGTTGCTAAATCTGAACATTTACTGGATTGGATGAATTGTAAAAAACACTAGTCAGGTTGTGATATTGCTGAGAAAGACTTTGCAAAGTCTAATTGACATATAGGTGTATGGGAGTAATTTCCTATGAGGGGGCAAGAGCACTTTTTACCCGAATAATGTCACCGTTTATCATGTTTTACCATGCTTTGCCTGAGTAGACCCACTACTTTTCCCGAATTGGTAGGGCCAGTGCTCACCTGCACCCCCGCCTTGTACACAGGATGCTAAATGAGACCATGTGTAATCAGTGTGTAGTATATTGCAACTAGGCCCCTTTGTTCAAGAGGTAGCTAACGATGTTTCTTAAATATGCGGAGTGGTGTGAACTCTGATTATTATAAGTCTTAAGGTCGAGAAAGGAATTTGCTGTTATTTCTGTTTCAATGTTGTGCCAGAAACTACAGTACTGTAAGTCTCCCGTATAAGCTTATACTTTATTATATAATATTTTCATTTTTAGAGCCTTTTAAAAAGCATTTAAGGGAAGCGATGCCTTGACTAATGAGGCCTGATTGAGATCTTAGTGTCTTCCAAATTTAGCAATACTATAGTGTTTTGTACAGTAGTTACTTTAATATCAAAACAGAAACTGTTATTCAGTCACTTTACTAGCTTTATATTAATTTGCATACATTCCATTGACTGTGCACACTTAACATTCATCATTTTCCAAATATGTTTCACTTTATTTGTTTTATTTTCTAGAGTATTGCTGTTGTTTTATGCATTGAAGCCGTAAAATGCCTAAACAGAGAATTGAAACTGAGTTCTAGAGATTGGAAAATGAAATGTTTGTAAAAGAGACAAAATTGCATCTTAGTATGACTCCGTAACTTTCCATATATAGGCCTACTCTATGCAATCATATGCAGGAATATGCTGTTGTATTGAACATGTAAAAAGTTGTACAAGCATTTTTTTAAGTGGAAGATTTATGTCAAGGATTTGAACATAAGTTGTTGCTGCCATGCAATAGGAGGATAGTTCACTCTCCGGTGCTGCTGCTCGCAAGAATTTTCACAGCTTGCTGTAGACCACACACAAGTTAGGCAAAAGCTGTAGCGTATTAGATTTATTATGCAGAAGAGTAGGCCTACTTAGCTGAATTAAAACCTTTGGCAAATGTGTAAATGGAATCACTCTGTACTGTCAGCTGCCATATATATTTAAGATTTATATCGCTTTTATTGACTGTTCAACTAAGTGATGTATGTACTTCTCATGTTTTGTGCAAAGGATCCTGCAGTATATAGCTGTACAATGCATGGTATCTGGGTGTAACTCACTTTATACATGTAGAAAACATGCAGTATTGAGGCATGTTATGTTTGTGTGTTTTTTGGCTTTAAACCTGGAAAAGTTTTTCTCACATGCAGTAATCACATAGAAACTTTAGTATTTTAGCTAGGCCATTATAGGAGAGAAACTTTGTGGTACAGTACTGAGATGGGCTCAGAAAATTTTCATTTTCTCTTCCAGTGTTTGACATTGTGACATCATTACACTCCTGTGTTGGAGTAATAGGCCATACTAGATACACTTGCTTATTTAATGTCCACACGCCCCATTTAGGGGAGAGTCGTTTAATTTAAGAATGGGCAGTTGGGCACATGTAATGCTTACTTGGCCTTAAGGGTCACTTTGATAAATGACTCGGCCCCTATCAGAGTGTATACTGTGGAGCACGTTTAGCATGAAGCCATGTGTATTTGGCATGATTGTCATCCAGCATGGCAGGTCTGTGAAGTAATTGCAAAGCCTCTGCAGTGCCCAGAGAATGCAGCTTCACGAAACAGTGTGCACTACACATAGAAAATCGTTGTGCCATTTGCAGGCCATTTACAGTGTATTTGTAGGGAGCTGTGACAATTTTATGCAACAGAGTGTCAGATGCAGGAGTGAAACATGCATTTTGGGGGCAAGGAATGTTGTTGGTACTGGCAACTTGCATGCAATCTGTCATTTTTGCAGACCTGTACATTATGGAGTGTGAGGTATGAGAGGAAAGTGAGGGCATGTTACTGGCAAGTTACTGTCTCCCTGCTGGTAATATCAGGGCTTGCCGCAGGGAAGTTGCTGGTCTTCAGCAACTACTTCACACATAAACCTTACATTAACTCCTGCGCAAGTGAAACATACTTGTCAAGCAGGTATTCTGCTGTACTGGTATATGTGTCCCTCTATGGCGAGCAATCGGTATCAAATCATGGGGAATTGACACATACCAATTTAAATCGACACCTACCAATTTAAAGTGACACATACCAATTTAAATCGACATATACCAATTTAAATCGGCACATACCAATTTAAACTGACACATACCAGTTTAAATTGACACATACCGATTTAACTCGGCACATACCAATTTAAACTGACACATACCAGTTTTAACTGACACATACCAATTTAAATCGGCACATACCAGTTTAAATCGACACCTACCAATTTACCTCATTAAGATATTTGATATCCCGATTTCGCAACCCCAGCAAAACACATGCTCTTTGCAATCCGCTGAGGCCTCACCACCTCTTTGTACGCATTTAGCCACTGTTAAATGCCCATTGCTGTCATGCTCTGTTGAAAGTGGTAAGTTGTTCTCAATGAGCGCACATGTCAGTAGGCCTCAGATGATGTTGTTGTACATATCACTCCAGTTTCTTACCAATTGGTTTAAGTCGGGTAGACCTTTTGTCCAGTTGTGGCTCCCTGGCTTGTTTTCAGTACTCCATTGATAACGCTGAGCATGTAGCACAACAACTGTAGATTCCATTTTTGAACTCTTTCATTTCATTGAGGTGGTGAGGTCTTATTTAGCGGATTGCAAAGAGCACGTGTTTTGCGGAGGTTGCGAAATCGGGACATCAAATATGTTAATGAGGTAAATCGGTAGGTTTCGATTTAAACTGGTATGTGTCGATTTAAACTGGTATATGTCAGATTAAATCGGTATGTTTCAGTTTGAAATGGTATGTGTCAATTAAAATTGGTTTGTGTCAGTTTAAATCGGTATGTACCGATTTAAATTGGTATATGTCGGTTTAAATTGGTATGTGTCGATTTAAATTGGTATGTGTCAATTCCCCATGATTTGAAACCGATTGCTCGCCATATCCCTCATCTAAGCCAGAACTCCCCAGTGTGTGGCATGCATGTCATTATAAAGTATGTGAATATTTTGCACACACAATGGTATAAAGCCACAGATGTTCAAAACTTCAGTAGTTCTTCTACAGTATGACCCTTCCAAGTGAAGAAGCTACAGTACCTACTGACTTGGTAATAAATCTTGGGTTGGTACAAGTTTGAGTTTACTCCTTGACTTCTAACCTTCTGCTTTTACCTAAGGCCACCCACGGCCAATTTTCCATTGTGGGTCACATGATGGTTTTCCCTCCTTCATTGTTCATGAAGCATTGAAGCATGAAGTACAACTTTGGCAGTATAGTCTCCTTTTAAAGAGGCTCATTGAGTTTGTTCATATTATTCAACAAATTTTCCCAAACCTCTTTTCTTCACATACCAATGACAAATGGTCAAACTTAGACAATCCCCATTTCCTCCCAAAAAATAACTGTTTTATGAGTGAGCACTTCATGGTTCAAATTAGTATTCAAAAATTTCTGACCAGACACTTTTTCAAACTATGCACAAAACGGTTATAAATCAGGACACCACAAAATTCAAAATTTTAACTTTTTGTGTAACTGTTGCACTCATTATGCCAACTATATATAAGTATTGTCATATGGTAGTGACCCTTTCACATTTGCACTGTGTTATATTTCAATGCAATGAGCCTCTTTAAAGTCTTTTGGTTTGAGTCCTTCTTGGAATCGGAACCAGGGTGAGAGATGTACAGCAGTATGTTCTACCACAATACCAAACACCTGGTTTGTAGTTTATCTTTGTCATTGGCGGAAACCAAGCTCTTTGTTCATTCCAGAATATGTGTCTATCATTTGTCATTAATACACAGTCTTAAGAAAACTACATCCTTTTCTGATATATATATGACCAGACTGTGTAGTTGGAAATCTAAGTGATTATGGGGAATTTCCCCTTTTTGCTTTTGTTAAGGTAATAGATTTGATACCCAGAACATGGCCATTTCTGCAAGATGTATTCATAATCCTGTAGGCCTTTTTTACAAGGTTAGGGTTCTTTAGTTCTTAAAACTGTGAAGTTAATTTGAAGTAGTTTGACCATGGAAGCACTACCTCCGAGGTAGTATTTTCTTGGTTTGACAAATAGGCATACCAATATTCTTCAGTTGGTTTTGCTTATAGATGGCAGTCAATCTTTAAAAGTGGGGGGGGGGGGGGGGAGGATTAAGTTGGTGTCATTATCTAAACAGCAGGCCACCATCAATTGGTGCGGAGCATACAAAGATTATTTTGGCCAAAAATACTCCCAAGATCACCAGAAGTGACCCTTTCCAGGTTGAATCTTTCAAAAAAAAAAAATTACGGCATGCATGGCATTTATGAACAAAGTCTTTTGCAAAATTTTTGATGGCATTTAAATATTATGTATGCTTTCACTGAAAGGGAAAGTCACTTTATCAAGATTTGTATGTAAGAAATGGATAGTTACCTTCTATTTCAAGCAGAGAATATACTTCTGGGTGATCACTTTCTAAAAGTGATTAAGGGTACCCATGCATGTGTGTATCACAGTACTGTATGTTCATGTTTTAGTTACTTTATGGGAGCTGGTGTACAGAATTGTCAAGCATTCCTAAGTTCCCTTCTATTTTAGAGAAACACACTTATCTTTCAATCTACTTCACTCCTACTTACCTCACCTGTTCCACAAATGGACTGTTCCATTTACCGCGGAATACTATCTGGCAATGTCTTCTGTAGGTGGCGCTATAGCCCAATAGGAACCATCCCCGAACACACCCTTGTTTCATTGCCAGCGGAATGCTTAAGTCACGTTTTATTAGCTCTCTCGTTTTTTCATCTTTTTGGATTTTCCTTTGGACCTTTTTTGGGTGCAGGAAGTTTCTCGTCATTTCTGGATCGTTTTCAGCGGTTCACCTGACCAGAGTGTTAAGTAAGAGGTTTCCTTTTGGGGTTTTTCAGGGGCCTTTTTCTAGCTACTTTGTTAGCCGTTTTCGTAGCTTAGGCTTCTTGCCTAGCGTGAGTTCGTTAGGCCGCCGGCCTATCGTAGCTCTTTGCGGGTTTAGGCTCCCATTTTCCCCCCTTCGGTTCTGGTAGCCTTGCGGCGGACCGGTTCCGGGTGTTGTTGGTTGTTTTTTTTTTTCTCTTCCTGCCCTTTGGTGTTATATTTGTTGGTTTCGTGTTTTAGTGTTACTTTCTTTATCTTGGGACTTAGGACGCGGGTCTTCCCGTTCGTGCTAGACTCGTGTTGTGGGAGGTTGGTTCTCTCTCCTTGAGGTTTTCTCCCCTCCCCGGCCTGATCGGTAGCCTTTGGCGAACCGTCGCGGCCTTCCCCTTCCGGTAGCCTTGGGGCGCACCGGTTTTTCCCCCCTTAGGGTGTGGTCGTACTGGTGATACGACCGTTGTCTTCTTTCTTGCTCCTGTCCGGTCACGGCTCGTTGGTTTTGACTGGACAGGTTTGGCTTTCTTCGGCTCCGAGGGCTTTGTTCTGGAGCCGTAGCTTGCGTTCCTTGGCTTTGTTGTGCTGGCTCCATGGAGCCGGGATGTATGGTTGCCTTGCTGGCAGCTTTATTCTGGAGCCGAGGTTTTGTGTAGGTTATGTTGTTTGTGTTCCCGGCTCCATGGAGCAGCTTATGGTGCCTTTGCTGGCAGCTTTGTTCAGAAACCGAGGTGTTGTGTAGGTTAGATTGTTTGTGTTCCGGCTCCATGGAGCCGGGACGCTTGATTGCCTCCGCTAGCAGTTTGTTTAGAAGCAGAGGCTTTGTGCAGGTTGGGTGTTTTGTTGTGTTGTGCTGTTCGTGTCCTCCCCGGCTCCACGGAGCCGTGGGTGTTGTCTCCGTGTGTTCTTGGCTCCTTGGAGCCGGGATTTTGTCCTTGTGTTCCCTCGGCTCCGTTCCTGCGTTCGGGGCCGAGGTGTGTTGCCCTGGCTCCTGTGTGGAGCCTGGGGTTGTGTGTTCCTGGCTCCAGGGTGGAGCCGGGGGGGCTTTGTGTGTGGTCCTGGCTCTGTGGAGCCGGGACGTCTTCATGCTCCCTGGCTCCGTTTGGAGCCGGGGAGAGTTCTTTCGGCGGTTCCCTGACTTGGTCCGGGAGCCGCGATGGCAGGTGTTTTCTTTTTCTGCTTATATCTTTCAGATATGAACCCGATCTGCGAGTCCTGTCATCAGTTTAAACCTCATCGAGGCTGGGATTGGCACACCAAATGCCCGATGTGCCGCACGTGTTCTAAGCAGAACCCTTGCGAGGTCTGTGATCAGTGGGATGAAGCCTCCTGGTGTGCGACAGCCAAGCTGTTGAAGTCTAGGAAGATGCGCCTTCTGGAGAAGGCGAGCTCCTGTCCAGAACTGGCGAGTTCTGTTGATCGGGCCGGCTGCGGGGGTGTTCCCCCCTTACATAAGGTCCCCACCCCGGCTCATGCCGGTTGTCTGGGTGTATCCTCCTCACATAAGGCTTTGGGCCAGAAGAAGAAGAAGAAACCTTCTAAAGGAAAACGCCGGTTAAGGGCGGCTCCAAGGCCAAGTCCTCTCGTGATTCGTCGGGTTCCAGTGCACCGGCTCAACCTTCTCAGGTTCCGGCTCCGGCAGCCCCGTCTTCTCCGGCTCCAGCGGATCCATCACTCGATTTTGGGGTTCTCGGCTCCGACGTTTCCTTAGCGGAGGAGAGTCTTATTCACAGTGCCTCTCCGGAGGCCTTGCTGGAAACCCTGGCTCCGGTGGACCCGGAGCTTTCCTCAACTGATCGGGGCCATAGGCGCCCCCACCGGGACCGTTCTCCTTCGTTGGATCCGGAGGCTCCTCCCAGGAAGCAGGCTAGAAGTGCTCCAGAGGACACTGAGTCTATTCTTGCCGGGTTCCTGAAACAACTTTCTCAGGTTCTGTCTCAGGGCTTCATCAAACCCACGGAGCCGGCGCCGTCCCCTCCTGGAGCTCCAAGTTCTCCGGCCCCGTCATATGACGGGTCCGATTCTCAGAGAGATTGTACAGGATCCGAGCCTTCTTGATGATGCCGGTCCCGCGGGACCACATCCTACAGCGTCTTCCCGCCTTGCGGAACCACAGGACTCGTCCTCGGAAGATGACCTTCCCTCCTGGGCACCACCATTACACAGGAGCGTTTTAGTAAAGCTGTAGAAGTTATCAGGAAAACATTGGGGTTTCCGGCCCCGAGGCGCCCCAACCCACGGAGGAGACGAGGCGTTCCAAACTCTCTCTCAACAAATCGAAGCAGCCCCCCCATAGCCAGCCTACCAGTTGATTATGAGTGTTTTGAGCGGTTCACCGCCATTGCCGACAAGAAGACTTGGTCCGCCTTTCCGTCTAAGGAAGCCGCCGTCTTCAAGGTTGATGAACCGGATTGGGAGGAATTGTTTAGAGCTCCCCCTTATGCCGCATAGCTGCCAAGGATAAGCTGGCTTCAGCCGGGGCCATGGATTCAAAGGGAAAGTTCCTGGCCAAAGACAAGAAGCTTTTGGATTCGGAGCTTGTGAGGATAGATACAGCGGCTAGAATGGGTTTGAAGTTCACTTCTTCCCTCTTGCTCTTAGCGGAAGTCATTAACATGGCGTTCCACCAGCCACAGGACAGAGCCGTATCTAGGAGGACACGGGCTCCCTCGTCTGCTTTTTTTGGGCCCAGTCTCACGCTTGGGTCTTCGGCCAGCTTTCCAGAATCGCCGTCCGTTCCGTCCGACAGAGGAGAGCCTTGGCGCTCGATTGCCTCACCTGGCCTTCAGACTCTATCAGAGAGAAGTTTCAGAAGCTGCCCGTTTCCTCTGCGGACTTGTTTAACAACCAGTTTGAGGCGCTATTGCAGGCAGAGGTGAAAAAACACAAAGACCTTAAGGACGCGATTTTAGGCCCAAGCCACGTTTGTCTTCCCGCTCTTCCAGGGATCGTCGTGCTCCGGGGTGGGGCGTGCCCCTCGTGCCCGGCAACCGGTAGACCGTTCTCGCCGTGGTAGCTTTGTAGCACCCTTTCAGGATCGACGGACGCGCCGTGACCCTCCTAGACGTTCACGCCCAGCTAGACCCGTAGAGAGAAGCCAACCGGGGTTCCGTCGTCCAGCCGGCTAGAGGAAGGGCCCCAAAGCCCTAGGGGTGCCCACCTCACCGTCTCGTTCCCGGCGGTGGGGCGTATAAGAAAGTTCGCTGGAAACTGGGACATCCTAGGCCCGGACTCATGGGTTTCCCGCACAGTCTCGGAAGGCTACAGGCTGGAGTTCACAGAACCTCCTCCGATAGGGAACCACTTTCGTGCAACCCCGATTCCAGCCCAGCGGGACCAGAGGGAAGCCTTGGAAAAAGAACTGTCGGACCTGCTTTCCAAGGAGGCTATCCGTCCGGCCACCCGACAAGAATCGTTGAACCTATTCAGATCCACCTTTTTCTAACTCCAAAAAACCGGATACCTGGCGCCCGATCTTGAACCTCAAGCCCCTGAACAAAGGCTACATCCGCCCGAACCACTCCAGGATGGAAACTCTGGCTTCAATCCTCCCGTCCCTCGCCAGGGGGATGTGGGCCACCTCCGTAGATCTGAAGGACGCCTACCTTCATGTTCCGATCCACGAGGAACACCAACATTTCCTGTCTTTCCACTACAACGGCGGAGACTACGTCTTCAGAGCCATGCCCTTCGGCCTTTCGACTGCTCCAAGGGTTTTTACAAGACTCACCAGAGCTGTTACCAGTTACCTACGTCGGCGGGGAGTGCTAGTGTTCGCACTTGGACGACTGGCTGTCGTCGCCAACTCCCGGAAGCGGCCGCGATGGACCGCACTCGCTCGTGACACAACTCCTCGGGAGTTTGGGATGGATTATCAACCCCCAGAAATCTTCTCTCGTTCCCTCTCAGTCTCTGGTGTATCTGGGGGCAGTTCTAGACTTGGAAGTAGGCAGGATCCTCCCTTCCACCGAAAGGCGGGAAGCAGTCGTCAACCTGTGTGCCCATCTCATGGAAAGGCCCATCAGCCCAGTCAACAGTGGCTTCGTCTTTTAGGCCTCCTAGCCAGCTTAGTAGACGTGGTTCCCCTCTGCCGCCTGAGAATGAGACCTATCCAGCTCTTCTTGCTTCACCAGTTCTCCCCGTCCCAGGACCCTACCTCGAAGCCGATTCGCCGGACGGAGGAAGTGTTACCTCACCTGCTATGGTGGCGGACACGGGCCAATTGGAGCCAGGGAAGACCGTTCCGAGTCATTCGCAAGAGGGAGGTCATGTCGACGGATGCATCCCTGTCCGGGTGGGGAGCCTCTGGGGATCGTCAACAGTCTCCGGGAATTGGTCGCAGGAGGAGTCCCGTCTTCACATCAATGTCCTAGAGATGGAGGCAGTGCACAGAGCGGTTCTTCATTGGGGCGAACGCCCCAAAGGCTCTCTGGTAACTATCCTGTCGGACAACTCCCACCACAGTGTCCTACATAAACAGACAAGGGGGGACAAGATCTCCGACCCTGTGCCTTCGGGCGATCAGCCTGATCCTAGCTGCAGAAAACCTAGATATTCAACTTCGGGCCTCTCATCTAGCGGGGAAGGACAACGTGTCGCAGACGCCCTCTCCAGGGGTTGGTCCGTGGATCAGAAGGAGTGGTCCCTCTCCAGCGTGTGGGCCAGCCACATCTTCACCCTGTACGACCGCCCTCACGTCCGACCTCTTCGCAACCGGGGACAATGCAAAGCTCGAGGTCTTCTGCACGAGGTTCTTCCATCCACGAGCCTGGGCGATGGACGCTCTCTCTCTCGACTGGGAAGGCATGTACGCGCTACGCCTTCCCCCGTTCAACTTGGTCCATCAAGTGCTAGCGAAAGTCAAGGACTCCAGTCAGACTCGCCTGCTCCTGGTCGCCCCAGCATGGCCAAACCAGCCCTGGTTCCCCCTGCTCCTTCAGCTGTTGGTCGACAACCCCTTCAAGTTTCCGATAAAGACCACCCTGCTCTCGCAACTCAAGGGAAGAGTTCTTCACCCAGACGTGGGTTCCTCCACCTAGCTGCTTGGCCGATATCAGCGATCCCTTCCAAGCGGAAGGCCTTTCGCAAGAGGCTACTGACATCGCATCCAGAGCGAGAAGATCCTCCACATTGGCTATTTACAATACCCGTCTCAGAAGGTACAGGTCCTGGGCAGCCACCCGAGGTACCGATCCCTTGGAAGCTCCAGTAGCGGAAGTAGCCGAGTTCCTTACATCCCTCTTCAGGGAAGGGAAACAGCTCAGGACGGTACGCAATTACAGAGCAGCGATAGGTGCCATTCACAAGGGTTTCTCGGACGGGTCCTCTGTGTCGGACAACGCCACTATCCTCCAGCTGATCAAAGGCATGTTTCACATCAGACCTCCGGTCCGTAAGCTGCCGCCTTCTTGGTCCATCAACCAAGTCCTGGACCTCTTATGTCGTTCTCCTTACGAGCCTCTGGAGTCGGCCTCCTTACGCCACCTCACTGAAAAGACGCTCTTCCTCGTTGCAGCGGCCTCCGCTAGGAGAAGGAGTGGCCTACATGCACTATCGACGGATGACGGCTTCATCAGGTTTCGCAACGGAGGGGTCCAACTGCTGCCGCACCCGGGTTTTCTATCAAAGAACCAGTCTCTGTCGTTTGCCCCGGAGCCGGTCTTTATTCCAGCGATTGAGTCCATCTCGTCGATTCCAGAAGATCGGTTGGCCTGTCCCGTCAGGGCCTTAAGAAAGTATGTTCGCGAACGAAGCCACTTAGGAAGTCGCCTCAACTATTTATCCTGCCGCAAGATCCATACTCACCGGCTTCCAAGGACACCATCTCTCGTTGGATCCGAGACCTTATCTCTCCGTTTACCTCCCGAGGCGAGAAGGCTAGGGCACATGATCTGGGTCCCACGCCACATCTAAAGCCTGGTTCGCGGGGGTCCCACTGGAGGACATCGTCAAAGCAGCGGCCTGGAAGACTCCGTCCACCTTTGTGTCCTGCTACCTAACCAACACCGTCTCCGCAGAAGCTAACTTCGCCTCAGCTGTGCTAGCTTCTACGTCACGTACATCATCGCAGTCTCCAGCTCCGTCCGGCCCTCCGACCTCACGGTGCTAGTCTGGTAGTCCATTTGTGGAACAGGTGAGGTAAGTAGGAGTGAAGTAGATTCAACAAAACTTACCTGTGGTTTGTGAATCTACGAACCCTACTTACCTCACCTATCGCCCGCCTCCCGTCACCCCACTCGGAGCTGGGAGGTATGAGAGGGGGAACTTGTCTAGTTGTGTCACCGTCATACTAAGACACTAACACTAACCTCCGGACGACTCACTGGATCCTCGTCTTGCTGGACGCCCATGCCTTCGTCGTGTAGTTAAGGTAAGCCGGTTCTCCGGTCACCGTTTCCTTTCCTTTTTTTTTAAAAAAGATAAGTAATTTAAGGGAAAGGGCAGTGTGAGTCGTGTCTCTCGCTTGTTGGTTCCTCATTACTAACCCTTGTGCCACTTGCTCTCCGTCAGCTCCTCCTCTCGTGCCTCTCCTCTCCTTGGCGCATGAAACAAGGGTGTGTTCGGGGATGGTTCCTATTGGGCTATAGCGCCACCTACAGAAGACATTGCCAGATAGTATTCCGCGGTAAATGGAACAGTCCATTTGTGGAACAGGTGAGGTAAGTAGGGTTCGTAGATTCACAAACCACAGGTAAGTTTTGTTGATTTTGTGAGAATTTTTGTTATCTTTTAGTTTTCGTTCTACTATTAAAGAAGTTTTCATAATTTAGAATACTTCACTTTTTTAACTAATTTTCAAATCTCCTGGTTGTTTCATGAAGGTTGGAAGATAGGTATACAGTATCCCTTCCATCCAACAATGTCACAGGCAGATATATCCCCCTTTCCTCCAAGATTGCCACCCATGCTCACACTCTTAGTCATCACCAGAGGGTCGTGGGTCTACTGTACCTAGAGGGAGTCCCCACTCAAATATTTTTCTATCCATCTTGCACTCCCACATGAAATTTGAGGGTAGTAGAATATTTGCTCATACAGGGAACTCAACAAAATTCATTTGAAGGAATGGATTTTTAAGTATTTGCATTGAAAAAGGTAACTGAGAACTAACCAAAAGTTAGAGAGGAAAGCAAACAGTGGAATGAAAATAGAGCAAAATTGTTGAAGTCCCCATCCCCAAAGATTGCAAATAACCTTGATGTTGATTCAGAATGTTCACAATTTATGAAAAGAAAATCAAACATGAAACTGTGAGGAAATTATTGCATAAGCCTTTTTGTTGACAGTGTGAATTATGAATGGAACATAGAACATGGGCAAGAGGCAGGCTTTTTGATAAAGGCACAACACAGAAGCACATGCATTACAGTAAAAGTCTGACCATCGAATTGTACAGCTAAAACAGTCTGAGAGACATTTATGGCACAGGGATGTAATGGTTAAATCTACAAGATTCAAGAAGGATCCTTCTTTGCCATGTAGAGTAAATAGTTTTAACATTTATTTTTATGGATTAATTAAACATTTTTGAAATTCTCTAACTGCATCCCATCAAGAGTCATAGTGCAGAAGCTGAACCGGAAATTTTCCTACCTGCTTCCTGAAAAATAGAGAATATTTAGAGAAGAATAATAGTGAAGTACCATTTCTGGTAATCTTGAAGATGTAATAGGCAAATGCTTTTCTGTATGTGCTAGATGCCAACCAATGGTGGCATATTTTGGGTAGATAGTGTTGCTGCTTGCCCCATTACTTCAATACTGCTCCCTCAACCCTCCAAATTAAAAAGTCAGGGTGCACACTGTATTGCAGTCACATTAACTTTCAAAAACTGAGCTGTAAAATCGTTAATGACCAAACATACTTAAAGAGTTTGAAAACTTTCCTAGATGCATGTTTTTCTAATAGGACCAAAGGATCATGTTTAAATAACAATTAGCACTTTTGCATGATCAGTTTTCCATATATTTATTTTTCATATACTGGTCCACATAATTATCCAACTCGAAGATATCATTCAAGAATAAACAATTATTTTAAACCAAAACAAAGAAACCTGTTTGATTTCCCTTTTCCTGATAGACAATATGTGTTTTGAGACTATTGGTTAATTTATGGCAAAAGAGGAAACTTTCAGAACTGTCTTAATGCCCAAAACATGTAGAATTCATTCTCATCGTATTTAAACCTTTAGTAAGGAGACTTTATGCTGATATTTAGGAAAAAGAAAAATACATGTATTGTAAGGTTTGCCAAGAAAGCAACTTTCACATTATTACTTGAGAATTCTATTTATGAAATTTTTGGTTCCTCCCTCCAAAATTAATATTTTCATATTGCTGTACACATATATTGTGTATTATCAAATGGTTTTACAGTGTGCATGCTGAAATTATACTTTGTTCAAGCATGCCAAAATTTTAGATGATTTCCCTTTCTTGTTCATTTATTGAACTGTTAGTTTACATAAGTTTTTAAATGGAAACACTTTTTACTTGCAAGTTTCTTCACCTTTCTGATGACAATTACCAGGTATAGAGTAGTGGTCAGGTTCTCTATACATTCATTGGTAGGTTAACTTGAGGGAAGTCACAGAAGCACCTTCCGGTTCTTTCAAATATGGAAACCAATACTACATACATGTGTTTTATGGTGGGCAAAACCAGTAATGCTCAGGTTGTGTTTAAAAGGTATGGTTTCAACAGGATATTGCAATGCATCATATATAATTAGAAGGATGTCAAAAAAGAGGAGTTGTGTAATTTTTTAAAGATTCTGGTTCTTTCATATATGTACAGTATGAAAACCAATACTACAGTACATACATGTGTTTGTAAATGGTGGGCAAAACCAACTAAATGCTCCTGTGTTTAAAAGGAATGGTTTCAACAGGATATTGTAATGTAACATTAATTACAAGGATGTCAAAAAAGTGTAACTTTCTTTAAAAACACTGTGTACTGTTAGATGTAAAGTGACAATTTAATATTGGCTCTGGGAGTGAAGGCATACAACTGGCAATAGCAGGTAACTGTGTTATATTTTTTTATTGAAGAACATACTACAACATAGTAACCAATATAGAATTAATTATTAAAGATAGAATCAGAGTTTGACAGAGAATATTAAAAAAACCTTTCGTTCCAGTACCTCATTCTTTCTTTCTGAACTGATTGTTTACCAGAATATAGAAACGTGGAAGAGATGTTTTTCAGGTTTTTCAGAATTTTACAGTATGTTTCTTAGTATTAAATGAAAATCTCTGAATATTTGTCCAGTAAAAAAAGATTTGTACAGATACAAGACTAGATTGTCTCCACTACACTGTAAATAATCATGATGTCAGACCTGTGATCATAGATCATTTTTTTTGTAAGTTAAATATATTTGACAGAAATTTGGGCCGTCCTGGATGCCTGCTAAAATCCTTCACTGCAAAAGAAAATAACTTCAAAAAAAATAACTAAGTATGTAGAGTACTACAGGTATACAATACTCAATTTATTGTGGTACACTTTCTATTTGTAGCATACATGTACTAAATTGTGTTCATGGCTGCCCCTTCATTTTCACGAGTATGGCTACTGTAGTTTGTGTTGGTCTAGTATTTTCGGTTTCCATTATAACGTTTTTCAATTAAAATTTCATCTGTGTGCTAGTAGAAAAGCTGAATTTTCATGTAAACTGTGCTGACCTATCAGGAGGAATAACCTTATGGAAATAAGTATCAAGGGAACTCTTTGTAAAGTAAAATGACAAAGGACATTGAAATAAATGCATGAATTTATAAGAATTGGCTGGAAGGCATCAGAACTGTGGAATCAACATTCAATTTGATTTCTTGTCTTACGGCATCTTGAGGCAGTTTGTCTGCCCCATATTCTCGCAGGTTTTATAATACAAGTAAAATTGAGTGGGTCAATTGAAATGCAGCCTGAGAGGCTAATGCACCATTCCCCAAAAATAAAATCTATATATTTCAAAGTCCAAGATTGTTAAAGTTCATGAAAAGTTCCATTTTTTTTCTTGGGGGTTCAGGGGAAGAAAAAGGGTGGTTGATGTTTTTATACCTTGGTTGCAATGATATAGTGACTTTTTTCATGTATTAGCCGCAGTAGATCTGTAAGTGTTTTCTTCCGTGAACAGAGTGTACATTATTACAGTACTGTAGCATTTGAATTAATGTTCTTTGGCCTTCCTACTCAGGTTGTGGAGTAATCCTGCATGGCTGGTAGGAAGTTTTTCCTGGGTGATGAAATCTCTAGAAATGGTACAATTGAGTGTGTTGGTTTTACTTAAGTCTCTGATATGATGCTGCTCCGCAGGTCTTAATTTTTAGAAAATCTTACAGTTGTCCTCTGGACATTATTTTTAATTTTATATGCAAATGGAAATTAGGTTTTCTGAAACATTTTTCCCCATTTTTTTACAACCACTTTATCAGTGTGTTATTCAAGTCTTTATTCTGCTGTTTGTTGTGCCAATACAGTGGTGTGTGTTTTTGTTCATGTAACACTGTCTTGCAGAAAAATAAATACTTCGTCGAAATACGGTAATTATAAAAGTTGAAAAAGCCAGTTGTAAAATCAATGAGAAAAACCTTGAAGAAGTGATAAAAACATACTGCTACTGCTTTTTCAATTTTCAAAGGAAAACCAAACTTTTCTTAAAAAAGTAACTTCTACCAATATTTTAGATGCCCTGTAGAATCAGACAACTGAAAATCAAGCCCAGCTTTTTCTGACCTGTATCCCTAAGTACTTGACATTGTGCAACCTGCACATATCATACATGTTTAGCACAGTATTGCAAGAGGTGTAGTACCACCAAATAGTGTTATGTTATGTATCATATGTATGTATCATAATGCCAATCATTTATGTTTGTAATAACTCATCTGCCTTACTGAAAGTATCAGTGCATGTAAAAACGTTCTGAAGTGTTTTATGGAGAGCAACATTAATAATCCTTTGTTTATTAAATACTTATTGATGGTGAAGAGGTTTTCATTTCACTTCACAAATGTTGGCTTTCACTACTGTATATACAGCTTGTAGGATTGCACATTACTGTAGAAGGGTTGTTTATGAAGTACCTACCTCAAATGGCTTGAAAGGTCATTGGCCAATGTGTGAAATGAAACCACTGTGGTGAATATGTATTCACTTGGTGAATTTAAAGAAATATTTTGTTACTCAAAGCATGGAGCCAGCAATACACTTGGTAACAATCTTTACCTAAAGTTCTTTATTTTCCAGGATAGGCATTAAACAAATAGTTCATTAATTGACCTCTGGCCTTTTCTGTCCTTTAAAAGAAGTTGTTGGTAATTTTGTTCATTGTTTCTATTTCCAGTTAGCAATTTTGCAGAGGTTAATTCATATTTGATAGAAATGTTTTATGTTTGAAGCAATTTTCCAAGTGGAAAGGTTGTATCAATCAGAGTCTGTATTTTATCACTTCTCAGGTGAAAGTCTAGGGGTCTAGTCCAGTCTAGAATGAAGCCAGACAGACCAATTATGTTAATAATGGTCTGAGGGCCGTAAGGTTGGCCACCCAGGCCTACTTGTTGCCCTTTAGTGCACAAAGCTTCCATGAGAAGCAGAATTTCTTTGGGAGTATTGTTTGCTTTTTTGCTGAATGACCAGAGAGTCAGGAGGGCTTTAGAAAAAAGTATTTTATATCAAAACGTGGACAAATCTTTTTCTTAAGTTAAATGCAGCAAAGTGACAACAGGAATTTTGACTGCCAAATGTGTCATACAACACAGCAAAATCTTATCCATGTAATGGATGGAGCAGTTACTAGTCAATCTTCACTGGAATGTGGGGGGGGGGAACCAGATATCATTTTGGTGGGGGTAGGGGGAGGGAGGGAGAGACTGTGGGTGTATTTTCAAAATTTGGGCGAGGGATGTGTCCTCTATTTCCTCCAGGATAGAATCCCCATTGAGGGGGATTGGAAAGGGGCAGTGGGAGTGCAAATTTGTAAAAATTAAGTCAACAGTACTGACTAAATATCACTATTGGGTTAAGTCATCTAGTTCTAAAGATGTCTTCATTGTCAATAGCAAAGTGGGTGACAGGGTTGTACAGCTCTAGATAAATCTTTGCATTGGATGCAAATTGCATTAATAACTTTCTAAAAACAAAAAGACACCATTATTTGGGTGGAGTTTAACACACAAATTTGACTTCTACTCACAAATTAGACTTAAAGGCAAGTTGAGAATTCTTGGTCTCAAGATTTGGTGGTAAATTTGTAGCTTAAAAAAAATGGTAAATTGGAAAGTTTGTGTGACTCCACCCAAGTTTGGGTCAGTAAGAACTAGTGAGGGTCATTACAATCCCTCATTGACCCTAACCTTGTACAGCTCTACAACCCAGGGAGGGATAAAAATTGGATATTCTGATAGTGATAATAATTTATTGGTCCAACACTACCCAAAATATGTCAAGTGAAAGGAGAACAAATTGCAAAATCTTTCTGATATTGTGTGAAGAGTAGTCACTAGTCAGGGCTGGAGAATATACATTTCCAACAAGCAAGTCATGTTTCTTACAATTTGCATGTTTTTGTGTAAATACGGTACAATTAAGCACCTTACAAACAGTATAGCAAAAGCTGCCAACTTCCCAGAAATGTCTCAGTATAGTAAAGTTGCAAGGAGTTTCCTGTTTTCTTGATTTTTTCTACCCATGGGGATAGACATTGAGCCCCTTTAAAACTCCATATGGCATTATTAACAAAACTTTATTTCAGATTTAGCCTACAAATTAAAAACAAGTCTATTTGCTCATCTCCTCATAAATATAAAGAGAAGTGGAATGCAAGATCAAACTGAGCAAATTACTTGAAATGCAGTGGAAGGAAAACTAGTCCTGAACAGTGCCCCATTTTTCTTGCAGGTCCAAAGAATCTTTAATGCAATATTTGGCTATAATTTTTACAACTTGCCCATCTACTGCAAACATTGTGTGTACGTTTTACTTTCCTGAAGGGGAATGTACTGAAGTTGTGCAAGCCTGACCTTTACAAAACCAGTTTGCAAATTTGACCCTTGCAAAACAAGTGTGGGATTGGGCATTTTGGTGTTGGCCATTAGTATGACTCATGGAAGGATTGAACATTCCTCACACCTGTTTAGGCTTGTGCAGTAGGAAAGCTTCTGCTGCATATGAAACTACTAATTAAGACAAGACTATATTTTAAATGTGAATATCTTTCACTTCTTTGAAAATATTATTGTTTGGAACTGAAGAAAATGTCTTTGACCAAGGTTTGTTTCAGCTGTGGAAAAAATATTTGCTCCCTATAGGGATAGAAGTCCCCACCATAAAGCTGGATTCCCAGTTGAGGACAAATGGTTACAAAATTTGATCAAGATATTGATTTGAAATTGATCCCTCAAAGGAGAGCCCTTTAATCTACTGCCTCAGAGATATGTGAAATCTCAAGATTGCCGGTTGTGTGCTATTTTACATTTAAACAAAAAAAGGTAATTCGAAGTTACCAGTCATAAAAAATTAAGTGTTGCATGGCAGCACAAACAGTTACAACTCTTAATCTTAACACAAAATCCTTGGATTTATATTGGCCGCTATTTCATGAGTTGTGGTTGGATGGATGCTAGAACTAGTTTTTTTGCCATGTGTGGTGTCTACTTGCATACATGTCAACTCAGTAGCGGTGCAGAAAATCACACTGTCTGTAATCTTTAATCCCCATGGTTCACCTACTGGCACATATGTATAGGCATATGATTGAGAGACACGCCATGTTATATTATTAGTTGTTTGACTGGTTCAGTGTTTATCTGAAGTGCAAAAAATATTCATAAGACATGACAGTGGCAGTAGTAGTTGGGCTTGACTGCTGTGGCAATGAAAGACTGGCTTTCACCTTGTTTTTTTCCCCTTTCTTCATTTTTTTGCTGTAATATATGTTTTCTTTGCTCAGAAATTTCCCGTGAGAGTGGAAAATTCCCTGCAAAAAAGGTTCTCATGCAATTTTTTTCACTGTGGTAAACTTTTGTTGAAAAGTATATTTTACCTGCTAAGAAAGGCATGCAATCTTTATCAAGCTTTGAGTTATGTAATAGGCATCTGTCAAGTTTCAAAGGCATGTCTATACATATACATATGGTATATACATGTGAGACTGAGAAAACCCTTGCAGGAAAATGTTGTATTTGTAGTCTGGGGAATGTTTCCTGAGCAAAAACCAATTCTTCAGGAAACATTTCACCACCCACCCAGTTTTGATGTTTAATTTCTGTTGTTTGTGAGGTATTTTCTTGAGATTTTGTCAGTGCCTTATTTGAACTGCCCTGCTCTAAATGTTTAACGGGAATGATTTTTTTCATGTTGTGCTATTGGTTTTTATGTCAGTGTTGGCTTACTGTAAAAATAGATACCAAATATCTTCTCATTTTACAGAATAATCTGCCAAATTGAAATCTGCGGTACTGCAAGTGCAGAGGATCAAAGGACGAGTATCTCTTCAGCTTAGTAGCAAAAAGGTAAAATGGTATTGATTCCTGCAGAATGCAAGGACATTGTATGAGTGGCCTCTCTCCGTTGTGTCATCTCTGTGCGTCTGCTCGGTCTGGTAAAGACAGCAGGATATCCTATCTTACTACAGTGAGATAGAATGCAATGGTGAGTGGCAAACAGTTTTGTGCTTCTTAACAGCTCTCAGGTGATTTTTTTTGGGGCTTGCAACTGCCGTGGGATATCTCGAATTTGAGAAAATGAAATATGATGTAATGCTGGATCGACCAGTGGGGGGGAATGGGTATATCATTAGAACGTAAAGGCCAAAATATAACAATAAAATACATAAAAAATATATTTCCCCCTTGTGTTTCGAGATATTCATATTGATTCACATTTATTTCAATGGCTCCTCATACAGAAGTAGTAGGGTAGTATGTAATATTTCCACGTAGCTTAGGCTGGCTCAGGTAGCCCTTCGTACGTAAGTTCACCTCTCGTGACACCAACATCAAAACAAATTCATCACACATGCCATGAGAAAGATAATTAAACTGAAAGGAGTAAGTGCATGCAAACAACACAGAGTCTGCCCATACCTACACTGTACTGTATTTACTCTGTGTACCTGTTCCGCAAAATTTTACAACAAAATTATGTATAATATCAAATCGATATTTTGTCACCCATGTATTGATATTTTGTTAGGTTGGCCTTAATTCTTTATTTTGTATAACGCTGGATTGTCTGGTAAGGGGAAAATTGGTAGAACACTCATGTGTCGTAGCTTCATTATTTCATGAAAATGTCTTACAGTTCTTCCATTCGCAGTCTGCGATGCAAAATAAATGAATCTTCAAATGAGAATGTGCTCTTGCTACACAGTTTCACGAATGAAATATGGCCCTTTTAAAAGAACTGCGAACTGCAAACATAAATTTTACACCAACACCGTTCAATAATTCATTTACCTGTATCATGCTGCCTGTATATATATTATTAAAATCATGAAAATATCGCCTGTAATGATAACCAAAAACATGCAAAACAAATAAACTCTGAGCAACTTTAAGCAGTGCAACTGGATCCTGATCTGGTACCGTACGAAATCTGTTATGTTACGGATCTGCTCAAATATAGCCTGCTTGCTTCCACAAAGCAGGATCGGAATACACCTTAAATGCTATTTTAAATCTAATTCCAGGTAGTACTACAGGGTTATAGCAGAAATATCACTTCCATGATAGGGGTAAAATTTATTCGGTTTTGACCGGAAGTGAAAGGATTGAGGGTACAGGAATTTTAATGAAACTAAGAGCAAGTTTCAAGTATATTTCAGCCCCTTTTTCCAATTTGCAAATAATCAGTGGTAATGATCTGTTGAATGGCAGAATTTTACCCATGCCCATTACTTACCAATAATGGGACAATTGGCCTGATGCTGATTACTTAACAGATGGTTGGTCGAACCCTAATTGGCAAATGCGCAGGTATATCTCTTTGACTGACAGCAAATTAAAAAAATGCAATGCTCTGTAGCTCATATTTCACAGAAAGTACTGTACTGAGAGTGTTCTGATTACATAGTGCTTGTTGTATTCTCATCTGGAAGCTATAAACTGAAACTCTATCTGGGTGAGAATGAGTTTTACATGTTTGTGGGAGGGACTTACTGCCTAATCCTCTCAGTGAAAGCAGTTTCATGTACTCCAACACAAGCCTCTTGCAGGGAATAATTTATCCAGTATTGCATCGCATTTTACTACACAAAATGGTTGAATTGCTACACAAATACACATTTGTATGGCAGATTTTGTACATAAAAACATAGGGTTTCCAACCATTTTGCCATAAAGCCTCGCAAAAAACTCAGAATTGCTATGCAAAATTTGAACACTAAAGTATTCCCTGTCTTGGACCACAACTGTTGAAAACTCATTCTAATCCAGACATAATCTTTTTTTATTGCTTCAGGGTGAGTATTCAGGACCCCAGTTTGTGATCAGCACTCTCTCAGTACTGTACATTCTGTGTAAGCCTAAGGTTATGCTGTAGTACTCTGCACTTTCTGAACTAGCTGTCAGTCAAAGAGCTGTGCCAATTGAGAATTTCTTCAGACTACTATAAAAATTGTAGTTTTGGGTGAGAGTTGACTGCTTTTAATTAAGAGCGATAGGAGACTTGTAACTGTCTGGGTGTGAGGATGTGACCTTTAAATGTTTAGCACTATGATGATAAGAGATGTGTGTACCATTTTGAGGAGATCAGTTAGAAACACAAAATTGCAAACTCATCATACACTGAATTCCAATTACAGCACTTGGCACAGGTAAGTGTTGTTTGAATTATATACAGAGTCCTCTGTTTACAAAATAAACATCTTGGTATATTTAATCCAAGGTGACAGATTATTTTGTAATGAGGTTAATACAGTAACACTGGAAGAGGTGTTACTGTTTACCTTAGAATACTCATTAACTGGCGTGGTTTGTGGAGGTGAGCATAATTTAATTTGAACCTTACAATCCAGAGCTGTCAGGTTAAAAAAGCCGTATTGGAAACGTTGCCTTTAAAATGTTACAACTTGGCATACAAAGGAAACAGCAATGATTACAATTTTTTTGGTTGTTTCTCATTTATACAATCTTTTAAATACTGTGCAGGTGCCAATTTAATGATCTATTCATTGATTCAACCTGATGATTCTAAGAGAACCACAGAACTCAATACGTTTAGACAGTAGCGTAGCCAAGGGGTAGCTATTGGGGGTTAGAACCTTCCCAGATTACCCAACAACCTTACAATGCAAAAAACACCTAAAATAGCAGATTTTTCTCTCTATCCTTAGACTTTCCCTTATATTGTGCCCCAACCCCACATGACACCGAAGCCCTCCCCATGACACAATTCTGGCTACGTGCTTCTGTTTAGATGTGAAAGGTAACTGATTATCCCATTCATAGCAGTAGCTGCAAGCTGCTTCACTATTTGTTTTTCAAATTAATAAACGAGTACTGAAAAACCTCATCTACACTTTTGTTTGTTCACAAATATCATCCTACAAGCGTTTGGATACAGTATCTCTGATGGGAAGATGAAACAGGTTTGTTTAAGTTTGAACACCTTCATACATGTTGGATATATTTCTCCAGTATGTTGGGATAGCGGTCCACATGAAAATACATTTGTACAATTAGCATGTTAATCAAATTAATAGATATTTTGACCAAATATGATCATGAAGGGCTTAATGTGCCTTTGTTCACCTGCTATGTAAGTGTGGACACATTGAAAAAAATAAACATCATTTACGTTATATTGCACAATGAAATGCTTGGTTTTAAAGCTTCATGTGTGACTATTAAAACATCAACTTTAACAGTCTCTCTGTGAAAACTTCACAGGGTTGTGTTCAGTATTTCAAGCTCAGGTGTATCAATTAATAAGGCAAATTTACTACTATGTTAACGATAGCAAAATCTCCCCTCCCCCAACCCCAATAATGGGTTGTAAAATATCCCCATGATAGTCCCCACCTGTCTGTAATGGTAAGAGGTGCTTAAAGGCCCTGTCACACTATTCCAGGTAAGCACTGCGTGCAAGTTGCGGGTGACAATTTTTGCTGCCCGCAGGTCCCCGCATTTAGCACTGACCTGACAGTATCTCGCCCGGATCTTGCCCGTACTTGCCCGTACTTGCCCGCAGGTGCGCACGCAAGTCCGAGTTGCCCGCAGCCAAGTTTTGAACATGCTCAAAACTTGTTCTGGGTAAATTACGTGAGTTTGCCCGCAGAGGTTCAGGCAGAACACCCGCAGGTGGTCCGTTGCGGCCACAAGTCACAAACAGTTAACCCGCTTGAAGAAAATAGGTTGGCCGCGAAGCTGTGACAATTTCATGCAGAGCGTGTGTCAGATGCGTGCATGGGACGTGAGTTCTACCGGCAAGGAACGGTGTTGGTACTGACAACTTGACTTCATAGTGCCAATTCTGTGGGTATGGAGCGAGGAAATTGTGGGCATGTTGCGGGCAAGTTACTGTCTCCCTGCTAATAATCCGAGGGCTTGCGGCAGGCAAGTTGCTGGCATTCTGTGAAAACCTCTGCCATGTTTGTATGCCCGCAATCGCTACTACACTCCAGTATAGAGGCCCAACAACAACGTTCTGTATTTGAAAATTGCTTCAGCTCCAATCATGTGCGCACACACACAATGCTGCATTACAGTAGCTGGCAAATGGGAGGATTCCAACCTATTTGACCTGTATTTGCAACCAAACTTCAACTGTATTTGATGTGGTGTGTCATTCAGTATTGTCTAAATAGTTAGCAGAATCCCTTTTTGTGTACTTCAGAAATGTGAAATTTAGAAAACCTTTTTTATTGTTCGTTGATTATTTGCGTTGCCCCTTTTTTCAATTTTTGGTTTTAATTGTAAGAGAAACTATGCATTTATGATAGCATGTGTAAAATTTTGTGACACTGCTCAGGAACAAACCTCAAAAATGAAAACTGACAGTCTCAAAATGCATTCATAGAGGAAGAAACCTATCATTTTGGTGGAGGTCAAACATCATCTTGGGTCACCAGGGGTTAAGCTTCAAAAACCCTGTTAACATGATCAGGAAATTTGGATAGAGTTCATATTTGGTATGTGGATGTGGTTTGCTGATAATTAGAACCCTATGTATGTTAAAATCTGTTTTGTTAGAATCATTTTTTTTCACTCTGCATCGACTGAAGGAACAATAGAAACCCCTTCTGTGTGACTTTTTTTTTTTACAAAGGACATCACTATGGCATTTGTGCATCAAATTGACAAGTTGTTTGTCAAAACGGCGTCATGGCGGAAAATACTATTTATTTCCTTTTACGTAAGTAGTAGGGTATACTTTTACCAAGTGGAGGTATAGTATGATAATGTAGTCAAGCATATGATAATGTGCCATACTGTGTACACATCATCCTCATCACAGGATTCAGAAATCAGAAACTAGATGTGTGCCACAAGATGAAAGATAAAATCTGATTTTACACACCCCAGTTATATCCAATATAATCATAGATTGATATCTTATTCCCCAAGGAGAGTACATTAGCTTCTTCTCTCATTGCTTGGTACAATTCTGAAGGATGGAAGATGTATTCAGTGCATGCCAATGACCTTAAAATAGCATTAGGATGGCAGTGGTGTGTAAAGATTCTATAATTTTATTACTTTGCCCCTTGTTTACTTATTTGTAAGGTAAAATTTTAGGTGAGTGGATTGTTTTGAAGTTGGTCAAACAGTGAGAAATGGTCTGACCCTTGAGCAAAGTAGTCTCTGATAAAGTGAAAATTGAAAACATTTGTTTGTGGTAATGATGTCTCTTTTTGTTTTGTAGTTTGAGTTGCTTACACCAACTGACTGCATGCCATGAACATTCAGGGTTGGACATAGTAAAGTTCTTCCATGGATCTGTTGGTGATAGACCAGTATACTTCAGAAGGATTGCTTGTTTTGACCTTCATGAAAATGTGAAAAAGTAAAGCAACATGCCTGCATGTGCTAGGAATGCATACAGTTGGTTTTGGTTTTATTTTGTCATTTGCATTGATTAATTCATTATGTACCTATCTTTGAAGATAGGAATGAATGCAAATAACAAAGAAAAATGATTGCAAAAATTGTGCAAAACAAAAGTTAATATGAACAACAAATGTTACAATTAAGCGAAAAGTAATTCGAATAGAAGATGACACAAATGACACAAACCAAAAAAAACCCAAACTGAAAATAATTACAAATGAATAATTGCCATCTGAGAAGCCTGTCTCTCTCATCAAAAGCTATCATCACATCTGCAGTTGCTCATCAATTTTTGTGAAATTTGCAAGGAAGCTTAGGTGCTACCATAGTTTTTATATCTTTCCCTGGTTTGGAAACTCCGCAAACTGACTTCTTATGTTGAGATTCTGGTTTTCATCATCTGCGTGACGTTGATGGTACACAAGAGCCTTGTTGTCGGACTCTCCATACATCCTTTATATATGCAGACAGGGTAAACTGATTTCTTGGAGAGTCTCTTGTGAACAATTATCAAACTGTAATAACTTCAATTAGGGCCTATATTATTGTGAAAGGTTTGATTAAGATTTCTGTCTTAAATTAGAACTGATGTAAAGTGTAAAGTGTAAACTGTACCCAAACTAAAATTGCGGGACAATCAAAGGCTGAGCTACTGTAGTAACAGTAACTTGGTTTGCACACTTAACAATTCTGCGAAATTGCGAAGCACGTAGGAATCGCACTGTTTGACTTTAAGACTAGTTGGATGAAACCATTTTAACAAATGAGTGTAACGGTTTATCAGACGAGTGTATTATACAATATCAGTAACTATGGTCATACAAAATTTTAGGAAGCCCACCTGGCATAATAAAGTAGGTCTACTTCACCCTTACCCTACACTGTCTGCAGTATGATAAGCCGGTAGGGCCTGCTGAATGTCCTCAGCGAAGGTCTTCAAACGCCAGACCTCGGAAGCAGTATTTTAGGCTTAAAAAGAGAAAATGCAACCCGAGAACATAGAATTTTTTTCATTTGTTCTAAAATCTTAAAAACTTACTGATTAGGAGACCATTTGCAGTTCCCTTTTAGCCCTTGGGTCAACATTAATTTCACTTCCCAGCAGAAACAATACATAACTCAATGGAGCCATATCACTACCGACCGATCGTGTGCATCATCAAAGTCCAGTGATGAACTTTTTTGAAGAGCTCAACATGCTTTTACTGGTTTACGGACAGTAACATGGGCACCTTACAAAAACTGTGAACGTACATACAGCTTCTATGTTTGTGCATACATAGTGTACATAAGGAGTTTCCAAACCAGGGAAAGGCATAATAACTATGGTGCTACATTATAATGGCAAAACATGTACAGTAGTTCTTGGCTACATGTTTAAAAAAAACTGTGACCATGTGGAAATTTGGTATTATTTTTGTTTTCCCAGTCTAGGGATTTTAGGGAATTTATCTTGTATTCCTTCAGATTTTCACACACTCCTTGGAATATTTGGTCATATTACTATTACATGGTACTCATCTTAAATTAGTTTTATCTTGAGGGACTTACCAAATGAATTGAATAGCTTCAAAGCAAAACCTTGCATGAGACCATGCAGTGTTCAGTTTCTTAGTTTTTATTGTATGGCACACCTTCTCTCATATTAAAAGGGATATTTGACTTTTTAGCTTTGTGTAAACACTCTCCAGCTTGTAGTTGGGATTTTGGTTTCCTCGAAAGGGGATACCTGTGTTGTCATGCAGGCCTAAGCTGACAAAGCAAGGACAGGATGTTGTGATTTAGTTCAAGTTTACATATTTTGGTTTATTAACTTCCTTAATGTTGGTATTGTTTCTCAAGTACTGCACAGCTGTACTTCATCACTTAATTGAAGACCTTTTGCATATTATACACTGTCTGAATCCAATAAGCTGTTTCATTAAAATAGCATTTGATCACATAAACCAGGTGAGATGATTATTAAGGTGGACATACATAGCCCTTACTTCTTCCACAAATAGTTTACAAACATTGTTTTGAATTAAAAAAGTAATTCTATTTGTTTCTTATTGAATTTTAAGTCAACTAGATTTTCATTTTTATTTTGAGGAATGGTAATTTTAAGTTCTTTGAAGAGTATCTAGCCTTTGTAGAGCTTTGAGTTATATGTAGCATGAAAAAGCTTACAGAAGATAGACATAGGCATTAATAGATGATTAGGGCAGACATTTTCTTGGCATTTATTGATTCCTGCCCTAGGTGTGACTGTGTGAGTGTGTGTGTGTGTGCTTGTGTGCTTGTGCACTTTTGTTGTAGTACAAACAGAGGACTCGAGCAATGGATTTTAGGTCCTCTGGGGGATATTCAATAGATTTTTGGAGTCCTCTCTTGTCCAAACAATAGGGGGTCTATTATTAAGGTTAGGGTTAAGGAAGCAGGAACAAAGGAAAACACAATGAGGTCCTCAGGTTGTGTGTATGTGTGTGTGTGTGTGTGTATTTGTGACTCTTACTTGTAAACACGATATGTCAAGCAAGGAATGTCCGATGCTTTTCATATTTGGTATATAGGTTTGTCATGCTGAGAAAAAGAGGCCTACTGTTTTTGGTAGAGGTCAAAGATCATTCGAGGTCACCTACGGTAAAATTGCGAAAACGACAAAAATGACTTCTAAACAGGATATCTTCAGATAGGAGTGACCCATACTTGTCATATTTGGTACATAGATTTTTCATGTTGAGAGGAAGAAGTCCATTGTTTTTGATAGAGGTCAAAGGTCATTTGAGGTCACATGCGGTAAAATTGGGAAAACAACTAAAATGGCTTGTAAACACAATATCTTAAGACAGGGGGGACCGATACTTTTCATATTTGGCATATGTTTTTGTTGAGGGGAAGAACCCTATTGCTTTTGGTAGAGGTCAAAGGTCATTTGAGGTCACCTGAGGTAAAATTGCAAAAATGTCGAAAGTGGCTTGTAAACATGATATCTCAAGGTAGGAGTGACGGACATTTTTCATATTTGAGATATAGATATGTCATGTTTACAGGAAGAAATCGTAAAAAGAAATCAATCAAACACTGCCCATTTGAAAGAAAGAAGGCCTTTCAGCGGCAAGGAATCACTAAGCCTTTTGGCTTTCTAGTTTGATTATCCCTTCAGGAAATGTTTCTTAATTCACTTTTGGTTAACTCAACTGAACATAAATATAGAAGTACTGTACAAACCATTTTAAGGAATGAGATCCTTCCCTTTATTTACCGAGGGAGGTACTTTAATACCCAAGGTGTATCAAATTCTTGCTAGGTACTATACTACTATTATAATCTGAGGAATTTTTGTGGTCACAACATGGAAGTCCTGTCTAATGAAGTGTACATGTGGTCACACCTTGGAATCACTTACTGTGGTTTATATTTCAAATGGGAGTCTTTGGCCTTTAATAAAAATGCACCATGATAAATGACATGGTGTGATAATGAGGGTCGTAAAAACTTTGCAAGATCCGCTCTTTGAAGAAAAGGTATATTGATTTAAATACGAATCATAAAAATGAATGAGCTGGTCTGGTACTGTGTGCAGTATGATGGATAGGCTGTTTCAACAAGCTGGTGCAGAATAAATAAATTAATCAGTGTACTCTAAATGATTATCAGAAAATTCCTAGCAGTGCAAATATTGATATATTTACAATAAAGGGAGGGCCTAATTTACCAAAGAGACCGACACAAACAAAAATTTGTCTGACGATCAGCTTTGTAATATATTTATCATGTAAATTGAATAGCAACCTACAACTAGGAAATGTGGTTTCCACTTTTGAACTGTTCAGTATCGACAGTAAGTGGATATGAAAATTAATCTCCATTATTAATATAAGACAAATAATATTTAATGGAGAACTTGCCAACTAACTGTTTTTGATTCCTTGCCGAAGGCAGGCAAGGAATCTATGCGATGGTGATGTCGTGTGTGTGTATGTGTGTGTGTGTGTGTGTGTGTATGTGTGTGTGTGACGCCTGCTTGTAAACACGATATCTCAAGAATGGTAACCCCCAGGGATCTCAAACGTGGCATGTAGATTGTCCACATTGAGTAGATGGTCCCTATTTTTTTTGGTAGAGGTCAAATGTCATTTGGGGTCACCAGAGGTCAAAATGTAAATACCTTGGAAATTGCTTGTAAACACGATATCTCCAGAAGGAAAAATGTGAGCAATCTCATACTTACCTTGCTGATTGTCCATATTGAGTAGATGGTCCCTATTGTTTTTGATGGAGGTCAAAGGTCATTTGGGGTCACCAGAGGGAAAAAGGTCAAAACCTTGTAAACACTGTATCTCAAGAAGGGTAAATGTGAGGGATCTCATACGTAGCAGGCAGATTGCCCATATTAAGTAGATGATCACAATTATTTTTGGTGGAGGTCAAAGGTCATTTGGGGTCATCAGAGATGAAAAGCTCAAAAACTTGTAAACACCATATGTCAAGAAAGGTAACTGCCAGGAATCTCATATTTACTAAGTGGATTGTCCATACTGAGTAGATGACCCCTATTGTTTTTATTGGATGTCAAAGGTCATGAGCGGTTAGGGTGAAAGGGTAAGAATAATTTGGCATGTGTAATGTAATAGGCATAGGGTATATAATTTTTTTGGAACAGTTTATTAACTTCACTATGTAAATTCTTTAGTGAGGTAATTTTGAAAATGCATTTGTAAAGTACTGAAGCAAACTCATAGGAAGAAGGTCTAAGGTGCACAAAAAGGCACATCACATGGTAGTTAGTGTACAGAATGTTGATTCTGGCATGAAATTGTGCCCTGTTATTACATTAAGTTCCAAGTGTTAATACATGAAAAAGTGGGCAGAGCAAAATATAAAATCTTAAAAGGCAAAGTCTATTTCGCTCCTCCCTACCTCCTATTGACCTATGTATATCGTTATTGCCTGCAATAACCGCCTGGCAAAACCTAATAACACCGTGGTAACCCCTACCTAATGAGGGCGCGCTATACCTAGCTACTTCCTTCTTCGTTTTTGCCTTCTTCGTGTTTACACGTGTGGGAAAATCGTCTGGTAAAATTCCACTATTTTTTACGTGCAATCTTCGTGATTCTGACCAATCCTTTTTGTCTACGCCAAACCCAAGTGTTAATACATGAAAAAGTGGGCAGAGCAAAATATAAAATCTTAAAAGGCAAAATCTGTTCATCAGGCTGGCATACATGCTTCAATGCTCATGGGTATGCTGATTTTGCAGCCACAAGTAAATAGATTTTCATGAAACTGATGTGGAACATGTGAGTTTAAACAGTCTGTATATAAGAGTCATTTAGGGACATATAGTCTGAAAATATTAGAAGATGCTTCTGTGCACACTAAGTAGATGACTGATATGGAACTTCATAAGTATAAACTTTGAACAGAGAGTACTCTGTGTGATGCACAAGAATCTCTTTTATAACATACCTACATTGCTTTTTCAATAACCTTAAAGAAAACCTGAAGAAAACATTAAATTTAGTGGCAAAAAGTGCTAATATTTGACAAACCTTGTGCCTACTGTCCTCATGAGGACATGTGCATGCAAGCATGCATTAATTGGAAGTGGGAATTGATTAATTAGATATACCACAGTTAGTTAGTTTTACAAAAAAGAACCTAATTTACACTGATCATTTGGTGTCAAATACCCTTCAGCGCACATGAACTGTCATTGCCCAATAGAGTGAATCAAATAGTGACTGACCCATTGTTTGCCATTTGGTCACAGTTATCTCGCCCTTAATTTTCACAGTTGACTGCCAGTTATCCCCACAGTGTCCTGAAGGATTACCTCATACAAACATACAGCTCAATTGACTTAAGCTTTTTACTGTATAAGTGGTGTTAATTGACTCTTATAAACCCTCTGAAGAAAGCTTATTTTTATCTCAGTACATAACCATGACAGCCCATTGTTTGTATATACTCCTATTTCCTGCCATTCCCTGCAGGCATTCAGTACTCTTTTTGTGGTCAAAATGTCAGACTTCCATGAAAGTCACACCTCTGCTAAATCCAGCATAAAATAACTGTCCACATTATCTTGTCTCATCTGACCACAAATTAAAGTTGTTTGCCTAGCCATTGTCTGGAGATGGAGAAGTTCATGTACACTGATCAAGTTTCTAAACTGAAAGTCATCTTAGAAATACTGTAGATTGACACCCTTCAGAAATTAGTGTCCTTTACATAGAAGCTGGTGGAATTGAACAAATAGTGTGTTTGTATAAGGAATTTTGTTGAACAAAACTTTAAACATTGGTGTCTGTCTAGATTGGTGTTTCTGCTTTACAGTTTCAATATGCTCTACAGTGATTATTTGTCACTTAGTTTCATTCTAGAATTTGTTTTAAATTTTTGATAGCATAAAATGTATGAGCATACTACTTGCCTCATCTCTGCTTATATCTGGATAACCGCACCAAAAAAGTAACCCCTGTGTGAAGGATTATATAGCTATGTCAAATATCATCATCGAGTGGGAATTCGTCTCACATTTCATTTTTATCCATGTCACTATCCCCCCGCCCAAAAAAAAAAAAAGTGTACCATAAAGCTTAATGCATAGAACCATTATTCAAGATTACCCTTTATGACACTTTTCAAAAGTATTAAGATTTAATTTTGCATTGCTGCTGTCATTTAAAAGTAGTTCAGGTAATAAGAGCAAGCATAAAGTTGTATACTGTGTATCAAACAAGGAAAACTTGTACTGGATGTTATGCTGTACCTACAGTATAACTAGACAAAAGGCGAATTAAAAGTCTTGTTAAATTATGGATTAATAGGGATATCTGCTTTCGTTAATTTGCAAAGGATACCATAGACAATGGGTGGGGCATTTCCCCCATAAAGCAAAAATTGCCGTCAGTAATAGCCAAGGTTACACATCTCTGTTCAGATGTCTCTTTAGGCTTAGTCTCACATACCCCGCAACACCCAGTGTTAACTCGTGTTTACAATCAGACAAAACCACGGGCTAACCCCGTGTTTTCCAGTCTGTGTACTCCCGTATCGAGTGTTTCGTTGATTGGATAGTGTTACCATAGTAACGAGACCAAATATTTCACACACCGATTACAGCAAAATGTAAGAAAATACCTGTCATCAGTGCTATAAATACCTGTGACCTTGCTTAATTAAAACAAACACGATGTTTAAAACTGCTTAACCCTGCGATTTGAGGTGGATTGAAATTTAAACACCGACCCCGCGTTAACCTGCGTTCCCACGTTACTCGAGCGTGAGGTAATACAGTGTTACCTCGAGCGCGGGGTATGTGAGAACACAGTATTTGATCCAATGCTTGTAGGAGAGTGTGTCGATGAGGGCTTGTTTAAACACTAACCTCAATGCAGACTTTTCGAAACACAGAGGCATCGGAACATAGAGACTTCAGAATGGAGAGCTGTCCCCATTGACCAAACTTTTGATAAAAATGGTTTCAAAATACCGCTTTATCAAGTAATGAGACAGTTTTCTGGAATATTAAAGCTGTGTGAGAAATTCCTCTTGTGTGTGGAGATCAAAGGTTTGAGGTGACAGATCAAACTTTGTAGACATAATATTTTTAGGGGGATAACTGTGAGGGATCTCATACCATGGTGGTAGTACTTCCATACTCATTCTGTACTAAGCTTAATTTTGAATTACTCATGTTGATGGACGTGTTGGTAAGGTGATCACTATTGTTTTTAAGGGGACAAAAGGTCATTTTGGGTCACATGAGGTCAAAAAGTTTGACCCTACTAGTATTATATCTCAATTAAGTAGGATAATTGTATGGGATCTCATGCATGTCATGTTTGTTTCCATGTTTGCTATGATATATCATACGGCAAGGAATCACTAAGCCTGTTGGCTTTCTAGTTTTTTATATTTCATTCTACAATAATTGAGGGTATAGAAATCTGTGGCAATGAGAGTATTTCTGAAAGAAAATGAAAAGCTCATAAATGAATAGTGTAGTAAAAATGTACAGTACTTGCATGCTCCTGTATGCAGGTACTTGCATGCTCCTGTATGCAGGTACTTGCATGCTCCTGTATGCAGGTTGGGGCTTGGAGGGACAGGGTTATGCAGTACAAAAGGGAACCCACATATCAAGTTATACACACTTATAGGGTACAACTAGATTTAGATGCCTGCAGCACTTGTACACATACATGTATTAAAATTGCATAGCCGACAAGTGTAAGTTTGCAATAAGAAAATCAAAATGTCAGCTGTTTTCCAAACAGCTTTCAGAATTCATAGATAAAATCTCATTCTAAACGATTTGAATTAATTTAAATTATGTATGTTCACATCAGTATCTTTTTTATCTTCAATATTTCAAGATGTCTTCAACAATATTGTCACCATAGTAACACTACCAGCTATTAAGATGTTTCAGATATAAATTTAAGACTAATTTCTGAGAAGCTGTGTGAAATGTGATGCATAATGACTTGTTGTACTGTATCATACTGTAGGCAGCAACTCAGTTGACTTTCATAACTTGCGTGCAGCTCTTGTCAAATACAGTACATTGGACTCTCTGGATCTTTAAAGTGGAGAAAACTGACTGTTTTGTTCACTTCACTGAGCATACTTCATTTCTCATTCTGCTGGTTACTTGCTTGACTGATGTTATAAATCTATGTCATCAAGTCCTGTTGTAGCATGAGATAGTTTTCAGATCTCCAGACTATCATGAATGTGCTTAATTTGTAACATTTGCCAATTAATGAGCTTAAACTCCCTCTACTTTACAAATTTTACATTTTAAATGGTTCCAGGTAGGCTAGAAATCTCTGTAGCCATTAGCCAATGACACAAGTTCAGGAACAAATTCTGGAAAGGGTTATTAAATTGACCCCACTTTTTCCCAATGTCAAATATTCTTTCCTTATGAATAAAACAGTAACCCAGGGGTGCAGGGACCCCTATTTCAAGATCGAGTCCCAAGCAAGTTTGGAAGGTCTGAGTTCACTTAAATTTTAGTATGGAACATAATTACCAGGAGATAGTATTTTAATTGCTACTGTGCAGTATTTTTGATTTAGACGAAGTATCCCTACCCTTTCCTTTACCCTTTGTGTAATTGTCTTTGTGTTTGAAAGTAAAGGTATTACTGTAATAATACCATAGCCTAATATATGGCAATTTCTTGGTTTTAGTAATGTTGCAGCTCCATCAGTAAGGTATCCCAAATGACAATTAGTATAAATTCGTCAACAGAAGATTGCCATTGAAGTTGGCGTAAGAAATTTGCCCTTTGCTACATTGTAACACCCCAAAATAAACTATGTTTATTATAAAATAATCAGGAAATTATTCATAACTAGGGAAAAAAGCTAATTTCCTTCTTTGACAAGACGTCTACTCATGCTTTGTTCGCTATTCTTACCTAAGAGCTTTTTTTGGCCAATCCTTCCATCATTAACATTGTCAATTTGTGCATTTTTTTACATTGACTGCTGTGTTTATCTGGAACTCTGCATTTATTGTGCAAGTGCTGGTTGCCTGCTTTACACCCAGTGGCAGCACCAGGATAAAAAAAGTGGGCAGGGGGGGGAGGCAAATGTAGGGGAAAAGAAAATTTTTTTTTGTGGGGGCCAAAAGTGTGAAATCTTGTTGGGCCATTATTATTCCAGAGCTGACCAGAGGGGGGAAGGTTGTTACTGGGAGGGAGGCAAATTCCCTCCATGCCCCCTTGGTGCCGCCACTGTTTGCACCCGCTGAGATCAGATTACTGTATGTGCCATGAAATATTGGTTTGAGTGGACATACTCTCTGGAACCTAATCCAACCTCTTCTGGTATGTATAGCTCCACAGCAGTTACATGTAAAATTATACTGCATTAGACATAGAATGCAGGATTTCCACTATGTTGCAGAGGCAATCCATGGCCATAAAAACATGCCACCTTTGACATTAAGAGGGAGGTATAACTATAGCAACAATATAGTACTTGTTTAGCTAATATTTTGCAGGTGGCAGTTAGAGAAGTTTTTGATGAGGTGGTAGCCAAAATCTGTGAGGTGACTGCCTAACATAAAGAGTGCCAGGGGAAAACTTGACTATGGATGGTGATGTCTACTTCTTATAGTCACATTCTGTTTTGGTCCTCACCTTCCTCCTATCACCCTATATTATACAATTTATACTTATACTTACCTGTCTGGCAAACTAATAACACTGTGGTAACCCTACCGGCAGGGGTGGGGGGGGGCCCACTTACACTGTTTATCTTCCTCAGGGATGAGCTTTTCCTGTGAATTCACAGATTTCCATGATTATTTTTTCTGCCTCCGTGATTTACCTTCCCCAATTTCTGTGGTTTTCTGACAGCATATTTTTCAGTGGGTCGTCGTGCTTGTACTGTATTACTCGCTGGTACTATTCAGGCTTCAACAAATCCCTTGCCCGACAGTCCGGGACAAGTAACGAATGACTCGGACAAGTGAACTGCTCAGAATTGTAGCCCCCCAGGCAAGCAGCACAGAAGTCTTCTTCACATAGGAATTCAATGGCTACAGTAGTACTGTACTAGATAATTAGATATGGACTCCGCGCATATTCATGCGGACAAGTAGACTTTGGGAATCCCTAGCCTGATGGACAAGTAATAAAAAACAAATTTATCGAAGCCTGGTACTATTACTTGGGTTACCACTGCAAGCTCCAACATTGTTTATCCATGAATGAATTCCACTGCAGTATTTACAGTGTGCAGGGAGTTGTAATTCTCCCTGTCAAAGTAAATCATGTTTATCATGCACTATGGGCATGTACTCAAGTTCAGGACGTAAATCTGTGCATGTATAAATTGTCACGATCATCAGCATTTGACTGTATCGATCATGCATGATGCAGTAAACCTGCATTGTGTTTGATCTGGAAAAGAGTCGGCCGCTCATAAAGTTGATGTAACAGTTTAAAATAAATGGAATTGATCTTGGATAAAGAAATTAAGAGCTTTGTCAGATATTGAAAGTCATACTCTGAAGTGAACTAGAAAATGTGGTGCATTTGTGAACCATTTCGGCAATTTCATTTGCAATATGAGCAACTTGGTAACAGCATAGGCCTAGTCTAGGCCTACTTGTAGGTGCATACTTCATGTACAGCTGTAGTTAATGGTTTCAGTAATGTTGCAGCACCATTGTTAGGGTATCTCCAATGACAATTAGTATTTTTGTCAACAGAAGATTGCCATTGAAGTTGGCATAAGAAATTTGCCCTTTGCTACATTGTATTACCCCAAAATAAATTATGTTTATTATAAAATAATCAGGAAATTATTCACAGTTAGGGAGAAAAGCTAATTTCCTTCTTTGACAAGACGCCTACTATAAGAGTCATCATGCTGTGTTTGCTATTCTTACCTAAGAGTTCACTTCATACTCTGAAGTGAACTGGAAATGTGGTGCAATAATTGTGTACCATTTTGGCAATTTCATTTGCAATACGAGCAACTTGGTAACAGCATAGGCCTACTTACGTACACAATTCATGTAGTTTATGTTAGGCCTAATGTTATACATCATGGTAACGTTAGCTGTTACAACTTAATGTTACAGCTAGCCCAAAGTTTTCTTATCAGGGGTTATGGACATTTTGACCACTGAGGCATGTCTTACAGTGATTGAAAGAACTGCTCAACTTGACATTGTAGGCTGGACCTTAGGGCCTAGGCATAACTTAAACTAGGCCTATTTTGACTGAAAACTTTCCTTGGAGTGTTTTATTTTATCAATATACTGATTAAAATACGCCTCCAAAATTAATGAAGTCTTAAATACTCTATTTTCTCAGAGCTTCCAAGAGCTAATTTGTCCCTTGGACCTCACCAGGGGCCCTAGGGCAGGGCCCCAGGACCCCACCTGTTAAAATGTCGCACTTCATGCTCTGACTGACATCTCAAGGAAGTTCAGTAATATTTTTCAGACCAGGCTCATGCCTGCTTCCTGCTCCATTTACCTTGCTCATGTTTAAAGGTGTTCTTGAAACAGGCTTTGACAAATTCTTTTTTCATTACTTATCAGTGTGTGATATTCAGGAAGCAGATTTGTGGTCTAACGGACCAACAGTGGACAACCTCTTTGACAATGTTGGTTGTCCTTAGCCCAAATGAGGTAATCTTGCCAAGTGCCACTTTCTTTACATAAAACAGGTGCAGTAGTATGAACGATAAAGGGCAGAAACAAGGTACAGTAGTGGATCTAGGAGCAGAGCAAAAGCAACAGGCACGGTGTCTCCCTCATTTCCTATCAAAACTACAAATGTTAAGGCAAGAAGCGTTAAATATAGCCCCATTTTGTATCTGAGTCCCAAAAGCAGAAACATTCCTTTCCCCTAGGACAGCATTCAATCAAACACTAAGTGCCCCAGGATACCCTTGAAGTACCTTGGTTTAAAATAATGCTCTACCATGTTTTACTGGTGTTCCTTAGATGCAACACCACCATCCTCAATCCTCCTTGTCACTGTCCTAATCCTCATGCCCTTTCTCAATCGTTTCTCAGTAGTTTTCATTTTTCTCCCTTTTCACTTATTCAAAACAAAACTTACCTCTTGAAAAGACATCTTGACTATTTTCAATTACCAATTAACCTTTTACTGTTGTGCTCCAATCGGGGCACATTTGCTCGCCTCTGGAGTGGGCAGAAAAGCGGACCTAGCACGCCCCGCATCAGCTTCCGTGGGCTACTGATTCTGTGACCTTGAACTATTGTCTCTCTCGTTGTTGTGGCCGAATTTTTTGGGTAGCTTCTCGCAGTTTCGAGCTCCTCATGAAACAGTAACGATGGGTGACAGCCGTGCCCTCTGTCTGGGTCCAAAAGGACCCAAACAATGGTAAAGGGTTAATTTTGGATTCAAAGCCATGTCTGGTATACAACTAAGGGTAGCTGCAATGTGTTGAATGGACTCATGCTGTGCATTTCAACCAAAATGTTCCAAATCATTCATTAATTTCATTCCCTTCAACTTAATGCAGACACAAAAAGCAGAGGTGGTCAGCATCATTAATTTAAAGGTCCAACTCTCTCACCCCAAACAGTATCAATTCTTCCAATCGTCTTACTACAGCCCCTCCAACAATTGTCTAACATTCACAGTCTCAGTTTATATTGCTTCAGGGTGAGTATAGAAGAGCTCTAAGTGTACAATCAAAACACTCTTAGTATGGGTTCAAGCTGTGTATTAAATATGCTGTATAATATAAGCTTTGGTACTGTCTTGTTTGAATGCAGTCAATGGCAAAAAGCTGACTTAATTGATAGTTTGTGTTATCCCCTACAAGAAGTGTAGTTTGGGTTAAGAGGATTTGCCCTTTAATACCTTTTAAATACATTTTTGAGGCTTCTTAACCTTAAGAAAGTTGTTCAAAATGTGGACCTCCCAAGTTTTTACAAATTGAATGTAAGGTACTGTACTCAGCAAAGGGTATGCAGTAATAAACAGTTCATTTGCTTGAGTAGCCTTATTTTTATTCACCTTGGGTGTGGGATTTGTTCAAACCTAGCTGTATAAAATAATAGATTGAAATTAAATAGTTTCATCACCATGTAAAATATATCACTCGCAGGTTTTATGCTGACAGCAACAGTAGCACATCAAAGTCACTCCCATTACTTTAAATTCCATTTCTGAAATAGTTTAAACAGCTGTATTTGTCAATGCTCCCATTGAGTGACAAATATCGGTGTTTTGTAAGGTTACAATGTTTACTTACGTAAGTTACAATTGCATTGTACACTGTAATCCTGGAATTATACTGGAATATGGAATGACATTGTATGTATTCCAGTTGAAATTAAGTCATAAAGGTACCGCCTCCCTAGATGATCTGTTAGAATGAAATCACATCTGTCAGGAAGAATGGACCACTTGGCTATAAGCTGAATTTTGTTCATTAGCTATTTATAAAAGGAAGTTATTGAAACTGATCAAAGCTGAACCCTTTACTGTGATGTCCATTCATTTGGTGGAAGGTTACTTTTTGTGAAACACCAGGAAATTTGGCAGAAGAAATGAAAAATGGTATGTATATTACTGTATAGGCTACTGGGGTCATAGCAATAGCTAGGTACAAGTGTAACTACTCAGGCATATCAAAGGGGAATTAATAAGGAAGGGAGGGGGGGGGAAGAGGTGAGAGGAGGGTGGGGGGAGGGATGAGAGGAGGGTGGGAAGGATTAATGGAGTGTGAGAAGGAGTGAAGGAATGGTCTGTGACTGGTATATTGTGATTGTATCCTATTACATTTTTGTAATGAAAAAGAAATGTTTTCTCCTCTGTCTATTGCTTTTACTTTCATTTAATTATGTTAAATTGGACATAGTCATGAGTGTGGGGGAAGGGGAAATAAGGGACTACTTATTTTGGTGCAGACTACTCCTGTATCATTAATTACATATAATACAGTGCCCTGATGGTACATACAGTACTTTTTGTTTAACTCAAGAGGATTGGCATACTCTTAATAGATTGGTTCCATGGGTTGCCTTATAGTAAGATATGAATGTAAACTTCTGTCTAGTTCTATATCTGTTGTTTCCAGTTCGCAAAGGGAATGAGTGCCATATCAGTTAGTATTGTTGATATGTGGCATCTTGGTGGTCAAGTGTTATTTTATAACTTTTTGCAAAATAGTCAAAGTTAATTGAATTTTATATGTCATACATTTGTGTCTAAGATTTTCTACCTACATTTTTTGGATTACTACACAATTAAAATACTGCTTGGACTAGTTTTGGCACAAGTTTTCAAATTAGGCATTTTATTGCCTATAGATAGCTAATTTCAGAGTTATGGGTCAGTGATTCCTGGAGTTTCAGTGCTTCACTGCCTGTCTTGGTCTTCAAAAAGTCAGTTTGGTATTAGGATGGTTCTTTTATTCCATTCTTCACCATCATCAACAGATGACACCATAACGGGTCAATTACCACTCTTAAACTTGTTCATCCATGCTTGTCTATACATGTTTGTTGTACTGTATATGAAAGGTTTATCCTGCACTTAATTTGCAAACCCTCACGTCTACAGGAAAGTTTTGCTTTGTTTTGGATGCAGTCAATATTTGAAACCTTCCCAAGAAATTGTGGAAAGGGAGAGAGTGAAAAATTCTTGTACATATTTTGAGCTCCAATGTCAAAGCTGTTTGGCAGTGCACATTGATGCTTATTGGCTTTCATTAGTCTCTACTTAACTAAATCTTAACAGGGAGATGTTTCCTAAAAAATTGGTGAAATGAGGATTGTGTAACAGCCTTCCCCTAACTGTTACATGAATATTGTAGGAATGCCTCTGCCAGTCCACAGTGGCAGAGCTACAGGTAGGGATTTTGGTCAGAGGGGGCAAGAAAGGTCTACAGGGGTGCATTAACACAGGATGTTAAAAACCTAAAAAGGATGTCGCCAGGCATATTTGGTCAGTGGGGGTTCCCCCTCTGACTGTTTGCGTGGTAGATTTACCTCTGTCAATCAACCTTGGTTTTTGTATATTTCTAATAATGAAACTATTGAATAAAGATGAAAGCAGAACTTTCTGAAGGATTCTGTGTTCTAAAAACAGAGCATAGTGTGTGTAGCTATGTGTGGTTGTAAATGATCATTTTCACGTTTTTGCAAACAATTTTTTAGTCATGAAATGACCATGTTCACCAGAATGTCAGAATTCATGATTTAGACTCATTGGAAAGAAGTGTCTCACTTGAAGGATGGAAGTACTCTGAGTTAGTAACTTCCATGCTTTAAGTATTGTCTTGGATGTGAAGATGAACTAATCAGAATTGTCACACCAGGTTCAGTACTAAAATGCATGAAGTCACATTCACTTTGCTAGGTCAGCATTGGGCGACGACTGTGTGATATCTTTTGGAGAAACTGTCAAGCTTGTGCAATAGAAGTACCTGTAATTTCATTAACTGTAAACTGTATATTAATTGTTTCTTGTTCAAGGCTGGATTTTTTTCCTGGCAGACTGCAAGCAACTTGTTTTTCCCACAATTTTCACATTATATTTGTTTTTAAGACTAGTGAAAAATGTTTCTAGCTGTCCATATGTATTTTCTCCCTAAAAGCAAAGTTTTTTTTTTTTTTTGAGAGAGCTCCCCACATTTCTGGACATTCACATTCATTTCATTTCAGTGTATTTTGTTTGTAAACATTATATTCATAGATGCATTTATTAACAAGATGGTTAATGGTCCTTCAAAGGGCATGAGGCTTCCTGATCCTCAAAGGTTAAACTTGGAACTTGTTGTTGAGCAAAGTAATGAAAATATAAAGTAAAGACTGCTACATTTTTTAAAGGGCAGTAGCTGTCATGCCAAACTTACGTCAAAACAACAGTTATATTGCACAATTTTCGTCTGATTCTTCTTTAAAGTATCTCTCACAAAATTTTTATAACTTCAGTATTGCATACACAAGGTAAACCAAACAGTAACTCCTTGTAAATTTCACATTTGAGGAGAAAAAAATGGTGTGACATGACTCTGAAGAGTCATCATGAAACAGGACAGTGTACTACTTTACTTCAAGTATGGGCAACTGCTCCTGCCCTTTAAAGAAAGGCTCATTGAGTTGATATCGATACCTTAATGAGAGTGTTTAAGGGTCACTACCACATGACAATGCTAACAGTTAGCATAATAAGTCAGTTTTCATATCCAATAGTAACGGAAAAAGTTAAAGTTTGAGTTTTGTTGTGTCTGGGCTTGTAACGGTTTTGTGAATAATTTGAAAAAGTGTCTGGTCACAAATTTTTGAAAACAGAACGGAACCGTTAATTACTCACTCACAAAACAGTTATTTGTATGCAGGATATGGGGTATGGCCTAAGTTTGACCATTTGTCATTGTTATGTGAGGAAAACTTAACAGGTTTGGAAAAAGTTGTTGGGTTTCACGAACCAACTCAATGAGCTGCTTCAAATCCTGTCTTCACAATCATTCATTTGGTTAAAAACATAAAAATTCATTTGTGTGACAGTGTTAACATACAAAACTGCAGATATTTGTTTTGACTGATTAACAGATTTGAACAGTATCCAACATGTGTGAAGGTGTTCAAATATTTAGCTACATGTTTCATTTTCCCAACAAATGTTCAAACATCAATGTTCTTGAACAAATGCATGATTATGTACCGTAGATGAAGCGTTTTGTTTGCAAAGGGCATTTCTTTGTAATGATATACCCTAAGATCAGTGGCTTTTCCAGTACAGAGATATTCTGTTCTAGACTGAGGACATCTCAGGTTTTAAAAACATAGGGTCATTCCGATCCTTGATGTAATCATCTTATTATATTTTCCTGATTTAATAGTCACATCACATTGTTCTATCTTTGTGTAAAATTTTGCGTCCTTTTTACAAACTGATTTCTATTGAATAAAAAAGCATTAGTGTGGGCTTAGCTAAAAATATCTCACAATTTGTAAACAGTCAGGTGTTTCTCGTTTACAAAGAAGTTTCAGTGTTAAATTTGCACAGTGCTTGCACCTGATATTGAAACAGATATGTATTCATTTCACACACATTCTAACCCGTAATTAATTTTTATTGATCTTACATGCTACTCTGGCTTTGGAGTAGTTCTGACCCTGTATCTCCATTGTTGGCCATTGTAGCTGATTTGTTGCAAGTCTTCATTCTCCTATCCAGCAAAAATCGCTTTCCTGAAAGGTTTGGGGTTTGGTTTCATTTGTGACTTAATCCTAACTTCCTGTGTATATTTATAGCCTTCATTATTTAACTACATGCAGCTCAAACATGGCCAATATATCATCGAAGGCACAGAAGGGAAAAGAAGGCTCAATTAAAAGCCCCAGGCCCCATCAAAGATTTTTCCTTCTATTCATTTCTGCAGGAAGCTGGTGTTTAACACTTTTCTTAATTGGTATATATACATGCAACTTTTCAAAAAATTTAGTTTCACAGTAAGCTTGAAATGTAGGTTTTTACCTTCTTTTTTTTTACCTTTTTTTTACCATTGGTGGAAAAGAACATTGTTTAAGAAAGAAATTTGGGAACATCTGTGGTTTATTTCAAATATGAAATGAATTCAATGTTTCTTTCAATCAATACTGATTTACCTCCCCCCATCATCCCACCCATGCCTCTCCTACTCCCACCCATCCTTTCCCTAACCCTGCCCACCCCAACTCTCCCCACTTGCCCCTCCCCACCCTCACCTCACCATGTTTAAGAGGCTCATTGAGTTGAAATCGATAACTTAATGAGAGTCTAAAGGGTCACTATCACATAACAATGCTTTTAGTTAGCATAAAATAAAAAGTCAAGTTTCAAGTTCAAAAGTCACAGAAAATGCTAACATTTTGAATTTTCCTGGGTCCTGACTTGTAACGGTTTTGTACATAATTTGAAAAAGTGTCTGGTCACTTATTTGTGAAAACCGACTTGAATCGTTAAGCACTCACTCATAAAACAGTTATTTTTGTGTAGGCTGTGGGGATTGTCTAAGATTGACCATTTGTCATTGGTATGTGAAGAAAACTCAGTAGGTTTGGAAAAATTTGTTGAAATTCATGAACCAACTCAATGAGCCACTTTAATGACCAGGATCAATGTCCAAAGGTGGTGCAGAATTGAAGTTGTAAAAAGTGTAAAAACAAAATTCTGATTTCCCTTTATGTTACCATTCTGCAAGAACAGTTCAGAAGGATAAGTGACAAGCCTGTACTTGTAGTATATCTTCAGGAAAGACAAGGTGTCATGGAGAAAACTGCTCAGTTGCTCCATACCACATTATAGACAGAATTGCAGTGTACTGTACATGCTATGACAAAGAGTCATTTTATACAGTTATATTTTACTGATAACCTTACCTTAGGTTGAACTGCTTCATATATCATCCTGTTGTTGTAGAAATTTGAAGGCAAAACTGCATTCAATTTCCTGCAATTCTTAACATTACTTCATGACTTCATTTTCATTGGGTTTATATGGTTGTTGACAACATACACCAGTAGTTTCTTTTTGTAATATTCCTTTAATTGTGAGGTCTCAGAAGGGCTTGGTCTCACGTACCTCGTGACACTGGGTGTTACCTCGTATTTACAATCAGGCAAAATTGCAGGTTAACCCAGTGTTTTTCAGTCTGTGTTCTTACGTTCCCCCGTGTTTCGTTGATTGGGTACTGTTACCATAGCAACGAGGTTAAATATTTCACATACCAATTACTGTAAAATGTAAGAAAATACCTGTCATTAGTGCCATAAACACCTGTGACCTTGCTTGATGAAAACAAACACGGTGTTTAAAACTGTTGAACCCTGCGATTTGAGGTGGATCGAACTTTAAACACTGACCCCGCGTTAACCCGCAGTCCCACGTTATTCGAGCGCAAGATAACATGGTGTTACCTGGGGCATGGGGTACGTGAGACCACAGTAAGAGAGCAGTGGATAATGTGGGAGTCATAAACACTTCTTGGTTATGCTTGATCTGTAAACTGCAAGTGTGCATTATTTAAATAGTGGTGGTTTGTTATATATAGCCATGATTCAGCTATGTTAAAGAACCTTATTTTTCATTTGTTGTTTAATACCAGATTGCTAGTCTGTTCATCTGTTTTATAAATATACAATTGTTGCTGGGTAACAGGCATCAATGCACCAGAATGAGACCTGCTAATGTTTGCAGTCAATGGTTCACTAATTGTATATATAACAAAGACATAAGAAAAAAGAAGTAGGGAGCAAAATTTAATGAGGGAAATCAAAAAATACTAACCATCAAAATGGTACATCTTAGATCTTGCACAAAAAAAAGACGAAACAAAAAAAAACAACAAAACAGAAAGACACATAGAGGATTAGCTTGAGAGAAACTTAAAGGGCAATAGCAGTCATCCCAAACTGAAGTAGTGTAGTAGACTGTCCAGTCATGATTGGCTATTAGGAGTCATGACAATGTTTTTTCTCTTCAAATGTGAAATTTACTGGAAATAACTGCTTGGTTTACAGTACCTTCAATATGCAAAAGTAAAGCCATAAAATGTAATGAAAGATAATTGAAGTGAAATAAGATGAAAGTTGTATTATTTAGCTTTTTCCTGAAAATAAGTTAGGGGGACTGTTCTTTACCTTTGAGGGCGAGTCATTTAGCCAACCGGGCAGTATATTTATAAGCAGTTGGGCATTGGAAGAGAAAAAGTGGCTTGGAAGTAAGTACCGTTATTAAAGGTAAGTGATGCTGTCCTTATTGTGATTGAGGTCCATATTGAGGACTACTCGGTATTTCCCAAACTAGAGGTATGATTACTTTTTTTTTGAGGAGAATGGAAAATTCCTTAGAGGTGCCTTAGGTTAAAGGTCAAGAACAGTCCCACCAAACTAATTTTGAAGCTACACCTCTGTCTCACAGTTTCCCTCTTATTTCTCTTCAAAGTATCCTTTATCATATTTTGTAACTTTAATTTTCCATATTTCAGTATAAAGCAAGCAGTTAGTTCAAGTAATTTTCACACATTGCAAGAGAAATGTTTTTGTCACATGACTCTCAACAGCCAATCATGAAACAGGACAGTCAGTCTAATACTCTACTTCAAGTTGGGATGAATGCTCTTGCCTTTATATGTTACAAAACTTGATTTAGTGCACATTGTTGTGAAACACTCACTGACTCCTTGCAAAAAGCATCCTGAAAAGATCAGTTTTCAGACTATCCTTAATAGAATTAATGGAAGGTATTGCAAAGGTCATGCTACCATGTGAACATACTTACAGTGTAGTACCAAATGTTCTGTTTTAAGTGGCACTGTTCCGTTTTCTGAGCCTTGGGCAACCCATAAAAATCAGAACTTTCCAATCTTCCAGCATTTAGTGCTACAAATAAACTAAAAAAGTAAAAGTGCAGGATGCTGAAAGTTGTGCTAGTAATGTGGATCACCTATTAGATGTCCTATTTTTTGTGTTAGAAGTTACCTTTTCTGATGGGATGGCAATGTTGGCAAGAATGTATAAAGAATATTGCTCAAGATGAATTCAACTGTATATGACACAGTAGTATTACATTGGACTTATAGTAATAGAACATAATTAGGATTCTGCTATGCTTTTTTTTCTCTGTAGTGCACTGTACTGTATGTGTGAGCAAAGCATGCAACAAAGCGAATGTATATACATGAAACATAGTTTAATATAAAGAATGTGGATTGTAAAAGGTATTTGAGGAATCAAAATTTATTTAATATGAAACTGTAAGATCTTTAAAGTATACAGGTCAGATCAAAAATATATCTGTTCAAACTGAAACTGAAGTTTACACTGTATGTATGGCTTAATACTTTACTTACAAAGGTCTAGATTCATGGGGTTGTATTCTCAAAAAATTGATGACAAAACATCCCAGATCCAGGGAACAGTTACCAAGTACTTGTAATGAAACTTTTCTTCTTACTTCTCAAAACATTCTCATTCTCTGCCCAGTAAATATACACTTGATATAGTCAGGTTTCACATCACATTAATTGATTTACAGTATCAAATAAAAAGTTTTGTAACATTTAGTATGAATCTAATAGGTCAGTCAAATATGTTAAATCCTTTTCCCACAGTGTAAACACAATGGAAGCATAGATCACTTGAGGTCACAGATCTTCAAACAAACTCAGATATCATCAGTTATATCCCACACACTGCCTTTGATCTACTGGGGTGTCTTTATTTGCAGCATTCTTAAAAAGCAAAATAATGGCATGCTCATGTAGTTTATTCCTTGGATAAAGTGTTGTCTATCTTTCAGTTCCCATATTACCTTTGAGCTCAATTTATGTGTATTCCCACAGTCTTGCATCGGGAACGTTGTGGGCTAGGAAGTTAAAGTAGATTGGGATGCTACATGCATTACTTGATTCAGTGATTCAGTCTAAAATACAATGCATATTGTGGCTGATATTTCTTGGAGACACTGCAGTCTGTAACAGGTTACCACTTCATCGTTAACAGTTCGGGAGATAACCTCTTTCAAGGGGAAATCAATTTTCACCCGATCGGGGAATTATTTTGCCATGGGTGGCGCCATTTTCAAATTTCTCCCACCATGCATTGCAATCCTACCGCGCAAATTCAACGGAGATAACGTTCAAAACATTCTTGCAATTTTTATCGATTTTAGGAAAGAGAAATTTGGGCATTTTAAAAAACTCTGTTGATAGGGGAATAAAAATGCTTCGTTATGTTTGGTTGTTTACCTCCCCAATTTTGAGAAATCGAGCAACTTTTCTACGTTCTTTGTCCTAAGTTTAATTTATAGACTCCAGGCAGCCGCAAGTTTTGTACACCATTTTTCACTTGAAGTTGTGCAAACATGTAATTTGTAAATACGTAGTTGAAGGTGACGGTCCATGGTAATTTGGCTTTTTATGTCTAAACTATTACCTCACAATTGAATATACACACATTTATTAAACAATTTGACGACTGCGAAGAGGTAGACACTGAGTGCTCATAAATATTCATACCGTTGGGACAGACAAATTTTCCCCCAATCTGGGTAATACTCATTTTCTCCCACAAGCTGTTATCTCTCTCGAACTGGTTAAAATAACTTTTCCTTAAAGGGAAATATTGCATTAAGAATGGACCAACATTGCAAAAAAGAAAGAGAATGGATCTTATCCTTACTACACCGTCTAGTCATACTAGGGTTTCACGGTACCACTGATAATTAGTACCGTCGGTATACCACCACAAATGGTACCCGTATTACCGTAGTACCGGTACCAGAAGAGTAAAAAAGTAGGATTTTTATCACATGCAAAATATCCGTAAAAATACCATGCATTGACATAAGTGAAATCTTCTGATAATCCCTGCCTCCCGTTTCAGTATTTTTTATAACATTTAGTCACCCCACACTAAACAAATCGGTAAACAAAAAAAGAAATAACCTCTCTGCAAATTTAGCGTCAGATAATTTCGGGACACACAAGTCAGCGCCGCACGTCCGCACCGGAGCTAGACCCCACAAGATGACAAGAGCACTCAGGACGGATTGTAATGAAGATTGCAAAAATAATTTCTGCAAATAATAGCAACCCCCCTCCTAAAGTATAACCAAAAGTTATTAAGAAGAACTTTACAAAAATATTTACATAAAAGACTGATCCATCAAGCTTTCTTCCCGCCGAGTTATCGCTATCAAAACTAAAACAAAGTGCTTCAGGATTGAATTTACGAATGCATCGCGCATTAATCCGTTGTGCAATAACACTATACTGTTCTTCAGTACGTAGAGCAATACAACAAAGCAAGTGAGTTGATCAGTTGAACTGAACACGTGAGCCAATGATTTAAGCGGGATTTACTGTGTGTTCAATCCCATTGCTTCACCGTGTTACAGTAATTTCTGAAAGAACGTTCATTGCGTTCGTAGGAAAGTTTTTCTCCCACAGACATAGACAGTGGACGTTATGGAACGGTCCCACTGAATCACTGTGTTAAAATCAGAAATCGTCGATGCAACGTTCATGTCAGAGCTTGCAATGCTATGATTCTTTGTCTGCTTACAACAAATTTCGCACTCGTATAATGTTGTGTGCTATCGTAATCAAAGTGAATTTTATCAACCAGCACATGGTATCTATTCGCAATACACCATGTGAAAGCATTTGCTGATGAGCAGCGATCGTTCGGGGGTTGCGCAGAATGTCAAAAGAAAGCAAGGGCCCTGTTAGTGTGGAAGGTACTAGTTCTGCGAAAGTAACGTTAAACAGCACTTTCCGAAATTCGTAGGGGGATTTGTGACTGAAATAGTGCAAAACAATTATCAAGTGAATGTTCCCTGTTTGTATTGCAATCCTTAGAGACACGGCGCATTTATCAAATGGGTTTTTGTTTCATTCAAGTATCATTCAAATTCAATGCTTTATTTTTGAGAAAAGATTTTCACCGCAAAGTTGACTAATCGTGTCCGTCTAAATACACAATGTGAAGGCACGGGCGAACTAGCGCTGGCAGGGATCGTTCTGAGATTGCGCAGAATGTCGATAGAAAGCAAGTTCCTTTTTAGTCTGGATGGTGCTAGTTCTGCGAAAGTAACGTTAAACGGCAATTTCCGAAATTCTTAGGGGGGATTTGTGACTGAAATGGTGTGAAATGATTATCAAGTGACTATTCCCTGTTTATATTATAATGTTTAGAGACACGGGGCATTTATCAAACGGACGTTTGTTACATTTTAGTGTCATTCTAATTTAAATGCTATAATTTTGAGAAAAGATTTTCACCTTACAGTTGAGCACAGAGTCTCCACGATACTTCGGTACCTTTAGGTTGGTGGTACCGTACCGTACCCGTACCGGTTCTTACGGAAATACCGGTATACCGTGAAACCATAAGTCATACCAATAAAACACAGCAAAAACTTCCCCCCCCCTCCTAAAAAAAAAATACTACCCATTGGTAGAGTTCTGTTTCAGAAGTTGCATGTCATTTGAATTTTTGAATGTTTGGGTGAACAGGTGATTCTTGAGCAATAAATAAACTGAATCTCTCTTTGTTAGAAACTTATTTCTTGAAAAGAAGGCTGTCATACTGTCTTTTCAATGCATCATTAGTTATGTAATTATGAATTCCTTCATTAAAACAAATGCAGTGTTTCCCTTTAATCTAGGTTAGATGTTTCATGCTATGCCCTTTTTTGGGTTTCATTGAATAACCTCAGGGGTCATTGAATCTTTTGGTATGAAGGGTGAAAAACATTTGTGGTGTATCCTTACTTCAATGTGTTTGTAGTAAAGTCTATTAAAAGCTGGTTAAACTGCAGTGATACTTATATGTGTCACAATGAACTGTACTGCCTCTATTATATACTGTAACTTGTAGATCACAGTACTCACACAATATAGGGATATTTGTTTGATCTGTTGAATTTTTATAGCTCTCCCTGCTTGTATTGCAGTCTGTATTCCTTATGACGTTTTTGTCGCAGGTTCTCCTTTAAAGCAGCTGCTTTTGAAAGCGTACCTGTCTTTGAAAGTCTGAACTTTCAAAATATATCACAAAGCATGACAAATGAATTAAAATGGACTAATTCTCACCATCACAGGACATTATTGCGCTAATTTGTAAAATGTTTAAAGGGCAGGAGCAGTCATCCCAAATTGAAGAAGTGTAGTAGATTGTCCAGTTTCATGATTGGCTGTTGGGAGTCATATGACAATGATTTTTTCCTTCAAATGTGAAAATTTACCAGAAATTACTGCTTGGTTTACCTTGAATATGCAGTAAAGTCAAAGTAAAGATACTTTGAAGAATATGAAAATTGAGTTATTTAGATTTTTCTTTAAAATAAGTTTGGGGGGACTGCTCTTTACCTTTAAGACAATTCACTGATCTTAAAATGGCAGATTGCACAATAATTTGAATCAACTGCATAGTCAAGTGGTTAGAGCATCAGATGTGCCACTGGGAAGCCCGGAGTTGAAAGTCCTGGAGGGGTAATAGAAAGGACTTAAAAAACCTACTGTTGTTGTGCTTGATGCTCAGCATAAGTTATAGAGCAGGAAAAACAAGCCATTGAGCCACAACTGGAAGAAAGGTTGGCTCTGCTTCAACCAATGGGTTGAAAACTGTGCACTGTGAAACTTCATCTAACCTAACCTACACAATAATTTGTGACATCATTATTGTACTTACTTAAAGTACAATCTTTGTATTTCTTTAATTTTTGAAAAACTATTGCCCTTGCTCCAAGATGTTTGAGTTCTTACTGCTATGGGTGACTTTAATATGAAACATGTTCAAGGTTACATAACATTGTTAATTTCAAAAGAAAACAAAGCATTTAATGTCAGAAGTACTACAAAAACAATACAAATTATTGCAGCATGCACTAGTTGGGTTAAAATGATTACATTTCAATTCTTAGTATCTCAGCAGTGCCATAAGCTATGGCAACAGGAGTTGCATGACTTATACCACATTCATACAAATCGAGTTGAACTCCGACATTAAAAGGTCCTATAACCACATTTACACCCAGGCAAGACTTACTCCACTCAAACACCTGTTCGGACAAACTGCGACTTACTCAAACTGACAAGGCCACTTACTGTGAATGGAATTTCTTTTTTGGTTACTGTAGAAGCTTCTTGTGTGGGTGCCTGCGAACTCCAGTTGTGTTAGGTGCATTAAAGAAGGATATGAGTGCACAGCATATGAATATGTACAGTAGCCTGTGTAGGGCCTCTGTGGTTGCAGTCGGCCTTTACGCTGCCACCCCTCAGAGCCTGCCTGCAATAATCAGAAATTTCTTTCAATGAGCCCAAAAGTTGATGTGTCTTAATATTCATGAGCATTCCCCACAATTGGTCTGTTCCTGAGGTAGGTGGTGCTCAACAACCAAATCTTTGCAACGCTATGTTGAACACAAAATGCATTTAAACCAAACAAAAACATAGGCTTACTACATCTGTTACAGCTTTTAATTTAGATGGAAGTCAATCTTGATCATGGACAGCCTCTTTCAAACAATAACAACTTTCATCAAGGTTGATTTAAAAAAAGGGATTTTTTTGTTGAAAAGTATCGAACTATCTTTTCCTGTGGCTGTGTGATCGGCTGTTCTTAATTAAAGGGGAGGTTTAAGCAAAAATTTAATTTTCATATGTGAAAAAGGAACAAAATCTACACAGTGTGATGAAAATTCCATTCAAATAGGACATGTATGTCTTGAGATATCAGTGAATGAAGTTAGTAGATTTGTGTTCAAAAGTGAGTTTGAGGGCAGCAGAGCTTATATCACTTCCTCACATTGACAAGGAATGCTTTGTTTCCCTTTGTTTTATCACACTGTGTGTTGACCTTGAAATTAATAGGAGCATGACCTCCCTGTGGGGGATGCAAAGTTTGAAAAATTCTCATGCCACTTATGCAATCACATTTTAATAATATGGGATTGTTGAGGAGAATATCCAGTATAAAGTTTAAAGAAAAACAAAAGACTTCCCATTAGTGTGCAGATGTGATGTCATTTGTGCTTGCTTCAAGTTCACATTTTGTTGAAAATGAGAAAACTTTACATGCTCATGTCTTGGGAACCACAGATTGGATTTCAATGCAAATTTCACCAAAATGCTCAGAATAAGTGCCCCTCTAACACACTCAATCCTGATGTGACCTTAAACCTTCTTTTAACGGCTGTAATCTTTGTGTATCCTTGCACAGTATCACACAATACCTTTTTCCAATAACATCGACCACCTTGACTCTGTGTACTGTTGTACAATGGTAGAAGTATTTGCCTGTTAAATACTGTAAACATTAACAGCCTTGCGTCAACCAATCCATGTAGAGAATGAAGAATGTTAAAAACTCCAAAGCCGGCGGACGTTGATTTTACGTAGTGATGAGCTGAACAAAAAGACTTCTTCCGCTCTGCTGGCTAATAAATGTGATCCATTTTGCAACATATACATTTGCAACTTTTTTGACTTCAGGTGCACTGCAGTGTTTTAGGCCTATTGCCTCATACTCCTCTTTATCTAATGGTGTACAGCCATTGATTGTTAAATTCTAACTGCCATACTGTAGGTGCACTACTGTAGGTTACAGTAACTTGTTTCAAGTCAGTACCTCAAGTGCATTAAACTGTAGCACTAACTCCACTGCATGATGCATGGGAATGAATTATTTGACCAGTCCACCTTGTCTGAGAGAGACTATTTCACATTACTTTCATTTATGGAGAGTGTTGACTTTCAAACACTGTAATAACTTTTTGAGAGAATTTGTAGGAGAGGCATCAGATTGCTGGAGGGCCCTTCCTTTATCAAATGTTTGTGTCAAGTTACAAGCTCCTAAGTAGATGTGCAGCTAATATAATTCACCTTTTGGATTTATTGCAGTTTTTTCATCAAAAAGGTATCGCACAGAAGAAGAAAGTGGCAAAAATTTATGTTGTTGATTGGATCGAAGATTAAATGAAAAATTTTGTCCGCTGCAGGGGACATTGCTATGCTGGATGTCATGTGGCATGCAGTCTGTAATTGTATGCCTCGTAATACACAGTTTGCTGTTTGATTGTGAGAGTATGCTAAATTGCTTGATTGAAGGAATTAGTCTTATCTTGCATTGGTTTGATCGGGTCTGGGTTATCTTTATTGCCAGTTTCACAAACTTCAGGTTGATTTGTTATTTATCAGGTTTATCATTGTTAATATCAGAGCAAACTTCATAGCAGCTAGTGATGGATTGGTACTACTACACCCATAATTGATTTATCTAACATTTGAAGTGTTCATTTAACATTAGCACCCCCCTCCATTGCTCTTATTTTCACATTGAAATCCCCTCTTTTGGTCCCCTCAATAAGAGATTACTGACTCTTCCTTAAATACTCTGTGCACCTTTCTGTAGGTCTATTCTGTAAAGGGCAAGAGCAGTCCTCCCAAGCTTATGTTGAAGCAAAAGTTGAATCTCACAAATTTCTTCTTCTTTCTTCGTATTTCTGTTTAAAATCCTTCATTGTATTTTCCCTTCAAGATCAAAGCTATTGGATATGCTAGTGAAAGCTAATTATCTTTGAATGTATATTGAAGCATAGAAATAGTATTGCACATAGAAAGCATCATGGAAATAACAGAAAGGGTTTGTTTCCCATGCCATGGTGGGACCCATGAAGGTGAAAAGAAGTGGGGGGGGGGGGGAGCCTCAGGGTAGCGATGTGACATCTTCTGAAAACACCTTTATTCTGAATTATTCTTAATTATTGCTTTGAAAAAAATTAAGGGGAACAATTTATGTCCAGTTCCCATGGATCTTGATGTACATGCATTCATCTCTAGCAAAATTGCCACTCATATCCTGCAGACCTACAGTAAGGTTAGTTTTGTATTATTTGGTCATTCTTACACAGACAGCTCATTATCAAGAGGTGAACAGTAGTTGGAAAACTCTATGATATAATATAACTTGTGTGAAGAAAGAGGAAATAATTATTGCGTTTTGATGTCCTGAGGTGCATACATACCCATACATACTCTGACATTCTGCTTTGTTCTATATGGGCTGTTATATCCACCATATTATTTCCGTATTGTGCCATACATACCAAATACTTTACTGGAGTTCAGGTGTACTGTGCTGTGCTGTAATGTAGTTTTACTGTACATGAATCATGGTCAAAGAAGTTGCGTGACATTTTTAAGACCTACTAAAGTCTGGTGACCTTCTGGGTACATCTGAGCTGAACTTAAACGACACTGTGTAAATAAAAGGTTGGTTAACTATACTATACAGTAAATGGATTCTTATCTCAGCAATCTGTGGTACATTTACAATTTTCACTCTTTAGAAGTACTGTAATACAAGCATTTATAGAACTTATAAACCAAAGACATTTTAGAGATCCTGTCTCTGCGGTTGAAAGGTCAGCCAAACTGAAAAATTTAGACCATTATTGCATTAACATATTCTATAATCATACTCTCTTTTAACCCTTTACCGTTGTTTGGGTCCTTTTGGACCCATACGGAGAGCTCGGCTGTCACCCATCTTTACTGTTTCACGCGGAGCTCGAAATTGCTAGTAGCTACCTAAAAATTCGACCACAACAAAGAAAGAGACAATAGTTTAAGGTCACGGGGTCAATGGCCTACGGAAGCTGATGTGGGGCGTGCTACGTTTGCTTTTCCTCCCACTCCCGAGCAGCACAAATATGCCCTGATCGGAGCACAACGGTTAAGGGTTAATCTAAAATATATCTGTACCACTCGGTCGGCTGTGCACGCACGCAGAGACAGTGGCATACATCAGCTTTGCAGTAAACACACTCCACAGGCTCCTTTACCGTTGTTAGGGTTCTTTTGGACCCATATGGAGAGCTCCGCTGTCACCCATCTTTACTGTTTCTTGCGGAGCTCGAAATTGCGAGTAGCTACCTAAAGATTCGGCCACAACAAAGAAAGAGACAATAGTTTAAGGTCACGGGGTCAATGGCCTATGGACACTGTTGGGGGCGTGCTATGTCCGCTTTTCCGCCCACTCCCGAGCCGCGCAAATATGCCCCGATCGGAGCGCAACGGTAAAGGGTTAAAGGCATAGCTATTGTGATACAATTCCAGTACATATCAAAAGCTGTTTTCAAAAGTAGAGTGTAAATGTTGTATTGATGTTTCCCTTTAACTGCTGTGTTTGGTCTAATGGTAAAAGCGTCCATATGCCTCTCACACAGAAGGCATGGGCTCTATTCCCTGGTTGAGTCATATACCAGGGAGTTGCTAGAGAAGGAAAAACAACGTTCTATAGTGTCTTTGAGACAATGTTCGTTTCTGTCAATAATCTTGCTTTTCCTGCCAAATTCTTATCTCAATGCTTCGATCAACAAGGATTAGTGACGCATTTTCGAAATTCCAATGAAGAAACATATACCTGACACTCTACTCTTTCATTGTTTGTTGCCAGCCATCATGGAAAATTTAGAAATTTATGTCATTTGACGCTATCCGAGATGCGACCTCTCGTTTCATTTGAAGACAGCAACAATTTCTCTGCAAATTACTTAAATTTTTTTGTTTCTTAATGATACTAAATTGTTTAATTCTGAGAGAAAGGTATAGACTTGAACAATGCCCCCATCTAATGACGAAAGGGGAACGACTGACGCACGTAGTTTAAACGTTTGTTTCCAGTCGTTCTATAGAAATTGTTATTACAAGTTTCGTTAATGGCGGAAACAAAACTCTTTATCAAAGGAGATACAGACAATGCCATTGTTCAGGGATTACTCGAAGCAAAATGGAACAGATGATCATTAAAAGGACTTAGTCACAAGGGATTTAACAATAGAAACAAAGGGACCTGTCAATCAAATAGTGGCCCCTCATAAGATAATCTGTTTCAAGTACATATTGTCTGGAAAATTTTCTTCATTGTATTCCTTTCGCTAGCAACTCCCTGGTCATACCAAAGACTCTAAAAATGGAACCTACTGCCATTGTGCATAATGCTCCACATAAGCAATGGACTTAGGGAAAACAAGTCAGTTAGCCACAACTGGAAAAAAGGCTGTGGCCGGCTCGACTTAAACCAATGGGTTTGAAACTGGGCGGTGAAACTCTATCCAACTAACCTTTAACTGCTTTGAATTTCCTCAGATATTTTTGGCATTATCATAAACTAAATATTATTTACATTAAAAAAATTCCTTTTAAAAAGCATCTCCCTCTGGAAATTCTTAAATTTTCTGAAAGAAGGTGATTTCCTGCCACAAGAAACAATTCATAGTTAAACTTATCTGCACTTTGTGTTTACTGCAGTGCAAAGTAAAGTGTCTTTTGTAAATGCGGAAGTTGGTACATATTAATTTGCATAGGTTTTCTGGCTTGCGAGAAAACTATTATTGGGATTGTGGTATTTCCAAGTACTGGAAGTTGTGTATCTCTGAAAAAACCAGTCTTGATTTGGAAATAATCATTATTGTGGACTTTATAGCATTCCACTTCATTTTTTATCTTAATGCAAATATATCTTTTCTCTCATTTCAGGCATTCATGCGGAGTTTCACCTATGTTTTGCTGTATAGTACCTTGGGACTGTTCTGCTTTATTTTCTTTTTCGAGTTCAACTCTGTGAGGAGGGATTACAGTGACTCAATAAAAGTGTCCATAGAACAAAGACAATTCTCATCAGTGGCTGAAGCTAGTAACAGTTCTCTACTACAACAAAATGTATCCAAAGATACTCAGGGTCAGTCAGGGACACCTGTTAAAGTTAATACTTTAAATGCCACAACTGTAATTCCAACTATTAGTCTTTCTACTTTTTTGGAACCAAAGAATTGGAAAAAAGATGGTTACAAATCTGTGAGAGATAGTGAGGTGAGTTAACGGTGATTTGTTTGCTACATATTTGATTCTGTTATTCAGTACACCCAAATCCCCTTTCGTGGCCTAAACTATTCACTACATCAGCAGAGTTTTTTTACTGTGTTGTACTTAATCCCTTCTGACCTCCTGGTACATCTATTGTTTCTGGAATACAGCCATATGATCTTTGACCTAGGAAAGAGAGATTTAAGTTTTTCCAAGAACCTGGGGTTTAACTGTAAGCATTGTGATTCATTGCAGTTACTAGTCCTCGTTAATATAATGTCCTCTTGTATTGCTGTTGTACTGGCACTCCAAGATGAGCAGGTAGTTTATTGTCAGTACATATAATTAGTGCTGTGAGTTATCTCCCTCCCCATTACCACTCCTTACCTTGTTTTCCAATTGAAGGTAAATCATTTCACGGATCAATTGTCTTTACTTGAGGATATATAAGTGCTTCAACTTTAGGACATGCAGTGACAGCATCTTTCCTCTAAGTCTTTTAAATTGCCTGTGTGTATTTACCACCTGGTAAAGGTGGAAAATGCTCTTGGGAGCCATTTGGATTCACATCTTACTATGGAGGCTATTTTTCAAGTTTTTGAGGCTAGTCTTGTTTGATAACAGTAGACTCACATGTCCTTTTGTACACGACACAAACTGTGCATTTGCTGGCTTTAAAGGCATGTTCTGGTGGGTTTTCGCCTCTCTCTTGTAAGAAATACAAAAATATTCCACACCATGCCCTTGAAACCTTATCACAATACCATTTTCCTAACTCAAGATATTTCACTTTAAAGATTGATTATTTTTGTTAAAAAATACCTCTACATTTCAACAAAGCCACGAAAAGTTATGTAATGTGGGCACATTTCTTCAAATTCCTTTTGTGTTTCTTTATAACTGAAGGTCCTCTTTAACCTTGAAATTTGATACTGTTGGAATGTTTGAATATTTTTTCCTGAAGATTTAACAATACCCTTCACCATATAAAGAATACAACTAACAACATTGTTTAATATTACCTGCAGCAGCATCATAATTATACATAAATTGAATGCAATGTTAAATTGATGTGCCACGATGACATCACAGATTTCCCATGATGCATCAAATCCCAAGAAAAATTTGCAATACTTTAAAAAATTTGTATCTTCCGAATGCTATAAGCTATCGAGATGCCGTTTTCACCTTTTGAAAGAGAAATTTTTTCTGCTTATTTTCAAGTAAAGCATTTTGTCGCCACAATATGCCTTTAAACCAGTGTGCACATGTATACAAATGAGATGCAGAAGAAAAGAAAGTACTGTGCCACCAGTATTTTTGTTTTAGCCTCGTCAGAGATAGACATGAATGTTGCCGTTGGGTTTAGAAATCTTCCCTCTGTAAGGACAAGCAACAAAAATGGGAGGTTTTAATTATGGTCACTATTCTCTCTCTAGGGTACAAATTATTTTTAGGACAATGTACTTTGCAGGTTAAGGAACTCAAGTGCAGAAGGGGTGAAGCATATAACTTGAATGATTGTGTATGCTGTGCAGAACACATGTGATGACTAGATGTTATTTACATGCAGCAAATAGAAGTGTTCTCAAGAGGATTTCTCTGGTAAGATCTGCTGTATAGATACTTTGTCTCTAAGGGAATTATCATTGCAGAGACAGGAAATTACTGTCATCGTTGGGAAACCATCCTGTCTCACCAATTAAACTCTGCCGATATATATGCCTCATTCCCTCACAGATATTACACATTCAGTGGGCATGAATGTTGCATTGCTTGAAAACTTGAAAGTCTGGGTGAAAAAGGATTTGTGGATATCAAAGCAATAAATTTCTTTAAGAATAGTTTTGAAAAGAATTTATACATTCTACCTTTAGTTGAATAGCCTGTCATATTACTAAAGATGACCTGACGTCTCTTGACAATGCAATAAAATCTATGCTGGATTTTGAAGGACGTCACAAATAACGCTTGTCATAACATTGCGAATGGATTGGATACACTATTGATGATGTTGCATCATCAGTAGCATATTCAAAACTTGAAGCATTATCCATGGTGCAAGGGTCGATCTGGGTGAAATGGGGGCGCTGTGCAAGAACTTTTCCGGGCAGCGCGCGGTGCGCGGGGATTTATGCAGTTTAGATGTGGCAAGGGGTAAGTATAGTGGCTCGTGAATACACCCACCAGGAAGGTGGGGGAAGTGCATTGGATCAGTTCGAAATTGAAGTTGAGAACGGTATTTTGTGACGTCTCCCAGAACCCAGTACAATTTTTATTGCATTGTCAAGAGACGACAGGTCATCTTTAACTTAAGCTTTACAAGATCAGAAAATTTGCACTACTGTAACTGCAGAGATGCACTCCTGTAGTTCCTTTCATCTAATTCAGGACCATTGTGGCTGATAGGCTTAAATTACTAGGTACTCTATCTGATTGGCAAGAGTCACACTACATATGCAAGACAGACTGCATGGTTAAGTGGTCAGAGCATCGTCAGACTTGCAGCCAGGAGGTCTGGAGTTCCACTCCTGGTAGAGTCATACCAATTTTAAAAATCAAACCTGCTACTATTTGCTTGGTGCTCAATGTAAGCAATGGAGTAAGGAAACCAAGCCAGTGAGCCACAACTGGCCGATGGGCCGGTCTGACTTAAACTGATTGGTTAGAAAATGAGGGCCCTGTTGACAGTCATCAAACTATTAACTAGACATGCACGTTTGTAGGCCACAGACTTGGAACATTTGCTCATTGTGTGGAATGTAAGTTTAGCTTCCACCTGATGTATCACATGCATAAATACTGTATTGAATATGTCCCAACATGATAAATCTGTACCAAATGTAATATTGAATGTTCCAAATGGAGATAACATGTTTATAAGCAGTGTCACAAGCACCACCCACGTACACACTCATGCACACACAATATCACCATTGTATATAAAATTCTTTCCTGCTGCAGACAATGAATAATTATTAATAATGTGACATTCACTCTACAATCCAAGTAAAAATCATTTCAGTTTGAATTTTACTATTTTGGTGACAAAAAGTTTTTGTAGATACAGTATAAAGGGGTTGCTTACTGTATAATTTGTTTGTAACACCAGTCTGACAGGAGTCTAAATAATAAAAAAAATTTATTAGGTGTTTCAAAATGAATAGCAAAGTGGAAGAATGATTATCTTTATCATTGCATATTTTTGGTATTCTGTTTTTTTCCCTTTACAAAGTATAAATATGCTCTCTGTCTTGATTGGGTATTACTTTCAGCATATGTATGTTATGTTATAAACAGTTTACCTGAAATGACTGTGATGTATAAAATCATGAATTATTGACTGTGAGTGGCAAAGTGAAACTGTTTTAATTTTCTGTTATAAACAAACCTTGAATGCTGCATGAAACGCAGTTTATTGTATGGCGAAAGCCTATTTTATAAACCATTCGGTTCAATAATTAAAATCAAGTGCTCGGCGTCATTTTATGTTGTGTATAGTTGGTGCACTCAAAGAAAAAGGTATATTGAACTGTATTGTTAAGGCTTCTTTGTTTAAATTTCATGGAACGAAATTGAAGTGATGGAGCATGTTTTTGCCCTTCTTTGAATCCAACTCATTGACTCAACCAATTTTGTAGGTTTAATCTGCATGCAAACACAAAACCAGAATAAAGATGTGGGTATAGTGCAGAAGCATGAGTCTCCCCAAAATTATTTTCTCACAGCAGCTAAATTTGACAAGTCTATTTCACTCCTCCTTTCTGCCTATTTTTGTAGATTTTCTTTGTATTTCTCTTCCAAATATCTTTTATGATATTAGTCAAGGTAAACAACACAGTTTTTAGAACTAAGTTTCACATCAGAGAGAGAAAAATAATATATTACCATATGTGATTCTCAACATTTCATTCATGAAATAGAATATTCTGCTACATCAATTCAAGTTGGGGTGGCTACATTTGCCCTTTCACATTTTTTTCGTCAAAACTCTACGTTTTTTACACTAGTTACGCTTTAACTGAAAACTCCACCTTTGCTAAGATTTGTACAGTACAGAACTCTAGAACTCATTGAGGAAAATCTGTTCAGTGTTAAATATTGGTTTTGTTTTGTTTGGTTTCGTTTATTTGACTTATCACTTCATGCATAAATAGAAAATAAATATGCAGTAGGCTTTTGGTAACTGAGTTGAATTAGCGTGTGGTACAGTACCACAGCCTTCGTCTTTTTTTGGTTGTAACTCTAAACACAAACTTGTGACTAACCTGCAATGACTTCACAAACTACACAGAAACATAATACCCAAGAGATATGAACAGGTAACCACTGTACCTATACTACCCTTGCAGTTTGTATTATTGGTACTCCAGTAGGCCTGCCGTTATGCTTTACATTGACAAACATATTTCAGTGACATTGTCAGAGGAGTACATTTATAACCAAGTGAAGATGAATTTTATGGTGTACCTTTTGTGCTTTCATGGTTTCACACTGAATGCTGCGAGGCACTTGAAACATTGAATTTGAACCTCCATTTTTATTGTTTACTGTAGTTTGACATATTGAATTTCCAACTCAATCTTCTGATGCCTTCGTTGCCCTACCCACAACCCATTAATTATTGTCGGAACATTAATGGGATGTAAAGGATCAAGGAAAATATTCTATTATACTATATCTCTTGCTGTCTGCAATGGCAATCACTTGAGCTGAACTTAATAAAGGCTCAGTTCTCTCACCCCAAACAGTACCAATTCTCGTAGCCGTCTTATTGAAGCCCCTCCCACAATTGTCTGAAATTCATCCTCATCCAGATACAATCTCAGTTTATTGCTTCAAGGGAAGTATAGAAAAACCCAATTTCTATAATCAAAAAACTCTCAGTACCATTCATGCTGTGTAATATAAGCTTTGGTACTCTTCATTGTTTGAATAAGTTGTCAATCAAAGAGATGAGCCAATTGAGAATTTTGGTACCCCCATACCAAAATTGTAGTTTGGGGTGAGAGGTTTGGCTCTTTAAGGGGTTCCCTGTGAACCCAAGGAACATAGTTGTGTTGTGGTGGTACACACATATAAAAATAAACCATGCTACAGGGGCTATGAGCCTATGAGAAGTAAATTTATATACCCTCTTTGAATTGTTCCGTGTGGTTAAAGTGCAGTTTTGTGTTCTTAGTACTAATACCTTGCATCACAATACCCACAGCAATATACATGTACAGGTCACAAATTATGCTCTGTAGCATTTGCCTGGCAATAATTTAACAGCAGGGTTATTGATTTTATTAACCTTTTTATGGTTTGTACAGCCATTGCTATGACAGACCTGGTACAATATAAAGTGGACATCTGCTCCCTGCTGAATAAAATATTTGAGTAGTGGTGAATTTTCTGATCATTGCATTTGATTATAGTTTTCATGTCAGGGCTTCCCTTTTCTGACAAAGATGACCACTTCCAGGTAGGAGTTATGACAGTTGTGGCATGAAGAGAATCAGTATTTTAACTGGCAATTTTTGCAGTATTTTATTTTTTCTCAGGATGCTCTTTAAATCTAGGCGTCAGATGACCTAGTTTATTTTGAAAAATATAGTTTTCATTTTGTTCGATGTTTCTTATTTTAACTATTTGTTTATTTGTGAGTGGTTTGTGTAGATTGGCAAACTCAAAATTAGGCTCTTGTAGTTGCCCATGAGGCCATAACAAATAATGTTCAAATAGTGATTTTGTCCTGATCATCATATAAAGGCAAAAGAATACTTTCTATAGTGATTGTTATGGTATCATTATAAAATTGATTCTCCATATCTCTGTGTTTTGAAAAATGAAAAGTGAAACTGAGGCATTTCTTTCCATTTACTTTAAATAATTCCATTATAAACAAAAATAATCATGCAAAATTAGTTTCTCTGACAATTACCTGCAGTGAGTGCACTTTGGTGGGTATCTTAGCAGTTTTTAGAAAATTAAATGGCAGCCATTTTTCACTTATTTAAAGATTAGATCTCATTTCCAGGTCATTAATTTCTGTAAAAAACAAAACACAAACACAAAAAACCCCCAAAACATGCTTACTTTAGCATCACACATCTCCTCATCTACTGTACAATAAAACTAAATCCTGTTTTGTTATTGAGCTTAGTTCCATTCTCAAATTTTTGTAAACTGTACAAGTCTGAATTCAAAATGAATCTATAAAATTGTTGGACAAAATGCCAGTAAGTTACAGGTAAAAAACAGTAGGCCTATGTATTTACTATAAAGGTTTTTTCCATTGAGTTTGAAGTTTTTCCTACTGTATTGCATTAAATGGGTCTGAAGTTAAAAAGTTTACCTGAATGTGCAGTGCTCCCATATACTTTGCTGCTACAAAGTCCCATAGTATTTTGTACAGGCTGCTTGAACATACAGTATTCTATGTGTACAGTAGCAAATGTACATTGTAAAAACCAGTTGAGAATTCTTGTGGTGCTGTGTTTAGAATTCATTGTAGTGAGATCTTCCGCATAACTGGATATTTTGTGTTGTTTCAGGAGGATGAGATTACATTTGATATTTATTGAAAGGGAAAAACCACTGCCTCAGATCAGATTGAGTATGATTTCACAGTATAGTATTTGTTGATCATTTTGTATTCCACTGTAGTAATCCAAAATGTGCTAAGCATCATGCTAAACTTTCTGTAGTGCAATTCTTTGTGCCACAGGGCATTTTTGGCTAGCTCAGATTATAAAATGTCCTATAACAATTCTTTATATGTTACATGGAAACATGCACACAGAAAAGTCATAAGGGAGGGGGGGGGGGGAGACACCTAAGCTTTCCAAGTTGAAGTTCTGGCAGAGTTCTAGGGAAAAATCCAGGTAGGAGGTGGGTAGGAAGTGTGTGGGCCTTAGCCCTAAAATTTTTCCAATTGGTAGTTTCATTATATTTTGAGTGAAGATATATAAATAGCCCTTCATTGTCTTACAGTGTCTTACACATGCCAGATTAAATGGCAGGTTATGTACACGTTGTAACATGCATAGCTCCCAAGTTCTGAGAGGCTAGATGCGGGTCCATCTGATCTGTCCATTGGTGGATCGCCGGCCTTGAGGAGGGGTATAAGGGGTGTCCCCCTCCCCTTTTCAAAAATTTTTGAATTTTAGAAGTTTCTACACACAAAATGGTGGCACTCTTTTGGCAAATCAGTAAACACAATGTCGCTAGGTTACCGCCAAAAAAGTTCAGTACAGTACTGAATTTTTTGCGGTAACCTAGAAAAATATTGTTTTGGAAGGTTTGCCAAAATAATATCATGCAAATACTCACAAATGCCCAATGACACTCTAGTCACAATATTCAATCATTATTTTTGAGGTAAATTTTAGTGCGGTACTGACACAGTTTGCAAACGTCAACTCTGTATGTCACCGGCGGTCGTACCGTTTGTGCTGCCGGTGATTTCCAATGTTTCCGTACATCTCGCATGGCATTCTAGCCATGAAAACATAAGCCAAGAACGTCAAGAACTGTCAAGACAGTCCAGTCCAGAACTTTCGGGCAACCCTGGGACAAGTCCCGCCTGTGACCCGCAAAGTGGGCAATTATATTTTCCATATTGAATGCAGCGTACGCACGACGTTATTACACTATTTTCGCAGTGACAGGAATATATTCCATACCTGTTGCGAAGGTTAGCTGATAACGATGTTGCGACAGCAAACCTAGGCCTATGCATTGTATAGCTCTGCGAGCAGTTGAATGTGCTGTGAGATACGATTTACTGAATTTGTTGTTATTGGTAAGATGAATTATTTGCTAATTTGTGTGGTTTCTAACTAGGAACACTTCGGGGATTTGAAATGCGGGTTTTTCAGAGGGCTTGGTGGGTCAGGGGGTCTCCCAATTCATGTTTTTCACTGTGCATACAGACAATTCTGTGTACAATAGGAAGAACAACTAGCACTGGGCACACACTGCACATGTACATGCGAACATGTGATTAGCAGAATTTTAATAATTGCATGTTTGTGAGTATCTGTATAATATTAATTTGGCAAATATCTCAATACATTATTTTTCTATGTTAAATAACTGCCTAAAATTTATTCAGTACCATACTGAACTTATTTGGAGGTAACCTAATGAGACTGTTTTTTCTCATTTGGAAAAAAAGTGCCACCCTTTTGGGTGTAGACACTTCCAAAATTCAAAGATTTTGCAAAAAGGGAGGGGGACACCCCCTCCACTTATACCCCTCCTCCAGGCTGGTGATCCACCAATGGACACATCAGTTGGGCCTGCATCTAGCCTTTCAGAACACTTGAGCTATGCCAAGGTCGTGTTGCCATGATACAGGAAGAAATTAGCAGATGCATCCACTGGAAGAGCAAAAAACAGTTGTTATAGAACAATTAAAACATGTCATTTCAGTTTGAGAGAAGTGCTTGACAGGCAAGTCTGTTATGATGATGTCCAGTAAAGTCTGTTATCATGCAATTACTTGTAAGCTGTGATTATTGTGTTTCATTTAAGCTGCTATCATGTAACCAAATTCCATGCCTACACAGTTGTGAAAACAGAAGTAAAAGTACACCCTGGTGAGCTTGATGAAAGTAAACTTCTTAGCATTGAAAAAGTACTTGAACAATCTGACAGAGAACATTAAAATACATATTTAACAACTGGGTTTCAATTGGCAATCATCCCAGCATTTTGCTCTTCCCTCCCTTTTGCATGAGTTTGAATCTCTTAATTGCCAACTGTCCTGTTTTAAAATGTACCTCAAGTCAAAAAATTCAAAAATATGTATTAAAGACCATGAAAAATAGATTCTAACAGTCCAACTCCCATCTTCATAGGACATTCCTGAGGTGAGATATAAAATGTTAAAGTTTATTCACTCAAATTAAAATGGTACATTGTGCAATAATTTGTGATGTCATTCTTGTACTATTCAAATTACAATCTTTGTATTTCTTTGTTTTTCTGAATGTTACTGTACCTTGCACTGTACCAAGGTGTGATAGCACTCTTACACTTATGAGGTGGTATGATTAATTATTAGCCTTCCTCATGAACAGGAAGTTTTGAAGGTCGTAAAAATATTTTTAATTTTAAAGGGGAACAAAGCATGTTATGTGAGTTGTACAACAAGAAAGTCACAAATTATTGCACAATCAACCAATTTCTTTTAAGTGAATAAACTTCAACATCTCAACTAAGGAATGTCATAGGAAGATGGGAGTTCGACTGTTAGAATTCATTTTTCATGCTCTTAAATATATATATTTCTTAATTTTTTGACTTGAGGTACACTTTAAGTGGAAGTGATTTCATTTTCTGATCTGAAAAACCCATAAAAATCAGAATGTTGTGTTGTGTTTTTCTTCTGACTGAAAATGATCAGCAAATTGCCAAGCACCAGGTTTGACAAGAGAGTTGTGTCCAAAGAAGAGTTTCTTTGGCCTGGATCTCTCCCATGTGCCCTCGCCTTGCACAGTGGATCATCTTGCTTACATTTGTTCTGCTTTCTGAAATGTTGGCAGGAACAGTATGAGTTTGAATGGGCATTTACATTGTGTGCCTATTTGAAATGTGTTTTTTGATCAATTTTATTGATGGAGTCAACATTGTTTAGTTTCTTTTCCCTAATGGTAAATTTGGAAATCAGTGAGAATTTTCTAATTGATATTGCTGATACTAACCCCTTGCTTATCTTAATTGCATATTGGGTTGGTGGATCATTTGTTTTAAATTTTTTGTATTAGAGTACCAATCAAACCAGACAGATGGATCGTTTTGTTTGCTTATATTACTAATATTTTAATTCCTCTCTGGCAACTTTTGCAGGAAAGTATCCAAGAAAAGAAATGTAATTTTCATTTTTCGTAATTTCAAGTGAACTGAAACCCAGGGTTTATTTTGATATGAGAAAGACCTTCTTTTACAAGTGCTTTCTCACCTAACGTCTACTGACAGTTGCACATGAACAACCCAAATGGTGACTGTTACACTTCTAGGTCATTTAACATGATCTGATATTGTAGGAATAGTCTGTGCTTCTACTGTTTAAGTCCTGTAATTAAGTGGTTGGCAAAATCCAGCAGAACAAATAACCGCAAGTGATTAATACTGCTGTATAATTTAATAATCCTGTCCTGTGTAGTGTAATGAAGAAAGATAATTTTAGAGTTAATATCTAGAGCACCATGTCTCTCTCATTTCTCATGAGAATTGTGGTAAGTCAATGGCCTCTTATATAGTATTCACAGTCACTAATTGAAAGGAATAATAATTCCACCAACTTGAATGTGTGCACATGTGGAAAAACAATGGAACATCTACAGTACAGGTGCTACCTCAACATGTGTAACATTTTACTGGTTTCTTTCCATGAGTGGAAAAAGTTGGGAAGCTGGGAGACTCTTTCCTCGGAAATTTGGGGATCTGGAAGGAAATTTTGGCAATCAGAAGCATGCTTTCCCTCTTTTGTACATGAAATCATAGGGAAAATTGGGAAATTTTTCTCCCTACTGTACATCCTTCCTGGTAAGCAGGTCTGGAAAAAATGTTTATTTCCCTGCAAGCAAAGTAAATATCCCAGCAAGCAAATCGAAATTTCCCAAAGACTTCACATGTTTACATACAAAAGTAGTCAAATTTCCCTCCAAATACCAAAATTTCCCTGCAATGACATTCCCAAATTGCTGTTTTTTTCCAGCCATGGTAAATGGATAGTTTTTCCACACCTGTTGCTTTACTTGGCTCCATCCTGCTTTTGAACTACTTTAAGAGAAATTATCTCATTCTCATCAGTGCTAGTGTAGTTGTATTACCTAATATCTGTCTGTATTCTTAGTCATGCAGTTAAATGAGATTTAATGACACACCAACATGAATGTGTTATGTAGTGTCAGTCAACTTGAAAAAAGTTGAACGTTTAAATTTATTTTCATGAATGGCTCAAGTTTTAAATTTGGTTTCCCATCAGTCGTTATGACGAGCAGGAAATACCTTGAGCACATTCTACAACCCCCAGACTACAGGATCATGGAATTAAAGTTGTGTGAATTGTACTACATCGAATAAGAAGAACCTCAGAATTGAAGTTCCCCATAGCCATAACATTCTTGACTCGTATACTGTACTGTATGTTACTCATGAAAGGAATATAATTAATGTCTGAGATTTGGCAGGCCATGGGTTTTGTGACATCAGATATGAGATGGGAAACTATTGAATGGTTGATCCAAGAGATGCAAGCACTTGGAAGTCCCTGGGGATCTACCTGCTTTCTCCCTGAAAATTCTGATGTCATCTTTCAGAGTCTCTATTGTGTGGCAGTAATTGTAGAAAGAAGATGAGGCATACTTTAGGAGACGATTAGTTTTTCTTTCACCGTGAGGTCCGATGTTAGTAGTATCTAATTTTCACATGTTATTTTCACTTGAACAGTGAGGTTTAATTACAGACCTGACCTGCAGTACGTGACCAATATTCATCAATTAACCACCTTAATTTGGTACTAAAATCTGATAGCATATGAATGTTTATTTTATAGTTCTGTAAGAAATGAAGCCATTTACAGTTTAGTTAAGCTATGGATACACATGAAATCATCACTAAGGAATTTACACTGATGTTAAGGCTGTCATCATCCATTAGTCTCATAAAACATGAAGGTCTCCTTTAAATTTGCACTTTATACTACTATACAGTGGTATCCTCCTCATAAAAGTAAGATTTTCATTATCCATCTCCTTTTATGTGTACAGGTTTATTGCCTAGTCGTTAGTTGTTCAGTTGGCAACCTCAATTCTTCAGTGGTTTCTACCCATTCTTGTTGGCCTCTTATATTTATATAAATAGCTCATCATTTTCTGTCGCTTCAAAGTTTGCATGGGGTACCAAAGATAATTTTACTTGTTTATAAGCTGCAGGTGTATGCTATATCATTCAAATTTGAATCATATTTGTGGTTTTAAGTTGTCATTATATGCATAGAATAAACATAGACCAGTTTACAACAGTATTGGTTTTCATGGCAATATTATACTCTGTTATACACTCCATAGGCCTAGGTACGTACAGACCTATGTGTGTTTGCTGCCCAGTGCGACGTAGCTATTGTTGGCTAACCTTAAAGGGATATTTTCACCATCTCAAACAGTTCTAATTCTCCCAACCTACTTACTTCTAGCCCCTCCCACATTTATCTAAAACTCATCTTTATCCACACACAATCCTAGTTTATTGCTTCATGGCTTGTCCCAGTGGCCATACAAGTCCATAATCAAGACACTCTCAGTGCCCATGCTGTGTAATTTAGCTATGATGCATTGTTTGAATGTGATGCCAATCAAAGAGCTGTACCAGTTGAGAGTTTTGATATATGCATACTGAAACTGTAGTTTAGGGTGACAAATGACTGCCTTTAATTCTCAGCAAGTATATATGGAATGTCTGTTTCGCTCCTCACCTACTGTACCTCCTATCACCCTATGTATACCATTTATACCTATTCTTACCATCTGGCAACCTTTGACACTGTGGATATCCAACCAGCAGAGGGCGCTTAACACCCTATCGCTTCATACTCCTGTCACTGAGTAAATAGTGTAATAACCTTGTGCAATGCCACTTTCAATAGAAAAAATGAGTGCCCTTTGTATGGGTTAGAGGGGGGGGGGAGGGCTTGCCCCAGGGTTTCCCATCAAACGAACATTCTGGACTGTCTTGACAGTTCTTACATTCTTGACTGTGTTTTCATGGCTAGAATTAAATGCCATGTACGAAGATAGATATGTTGGAAATCACTTGCATTATGGTCTTGCCTTCGGTGACATATCAAGGTGACATTTGCAAACTGTACAGGTACTGCACCAAAATTTACAGCAACAATAACATTGAATATTGTGATTAGGAGAGGTTTTAGTAGTTGTGAGTTTGAACTTTGTGAGCATCTGTATAATACTATTTTGGCAAATCTCTTAATACAATTTTTCTAGGATACTCAAAGAAATTCAGTACCACATGAATTGTTTTGACCGTAACCAAGCGAAACTGTGTTGACTGATTTGCCAAAACAGTGCCATCATTTTGCATGTAGACACTTCTAAAATTTGAAAAATTTTCAAAAGGGGGACTCTCCTTATACCCCTCCCCTAGGGCAGCGATCCACCTAAGGACAGATCAGTTAGACCCCCATCTAGCCTCTTTGAACTTGGGAGCTATGCAGTAAAATCACTAAAATGAAGGGGAAAAATGAATTTGCTATCTTATTGCGATGCAATAGTAGAACTGTCAATTTGGTTTAAAAAGCAAGTGGGGGTAATCATTTGTACAGTGACTTGGTTTGTACAATTTTAGAAAGTTTAATGTATTTGTTGAACACATATGTGAGTGTATGGCCCCTCATGCACTGCACTTGGGATCCCATAAAATAGGCTTATATTAAGACTGCTTTTAGTATGAAAGTTGAACATCAAAATAGCTATGTGTAGTACTGTATGTGAAGAAAATTCTGTCTATTAGTACAATGAAACTGTGGCTTTTAAAATTTGAAAATGAATGCCAGACTTCTAGAAAAATAAACTGTGTTCAATTCATTTTGAGACACATTTATATCAATTATATCATATGTCAGTTAAATTAAATAATAGAAAAACAGTTGCAATGATTTACTACAGGAAAAAGGGGTTTCCCCCAGAACTCTGGAAAATTTGCCTGTCTCAATGGTAGAAATCATAGTCCTTGATGTGTTTAATAATAGATGTGAATATATTTAAATGTAAAACAATAGGTAAGGCACAAAGGGCAAAACCACAAGGGACCTTCAAAAATGTAATTATAAACAAAAGTGCTGTAGAGATCACTTGCAGACCTTTATGTGGAAAATAACTGCATGCACAGAACTTGTGGCAGTGTTAGGTCTATGAATTAAGCTTAGGAAAAAGAACATCGCAAAATTGTGTGGTATTTCAAAATTGGCACTGTGAACAATGAAAGATGATGGTGCATTTTAATTACCCTATTTACAGATTTTGAAAAAGCCCAGATTTTTCTTTCCTAAAATCAATAAAAATCGCAAGGTTGTTTTGAACATTATCTCAGTTGAATTTGCATGGTAGGATCACAACCCTTCATCGCAGATATTTGAAAATGGTGCCACCCATGGCAAGACATCCCCCAATCGGGTGAAAATACAATGATTTCCCCTGAAAGCAGTTATCTCCCTCATTCATGGAAAATTGCATGGTTTAGTTAATGGTCTGTTGGGTCTATAGTAAGATTTTTGCTGGGTAAGTTATTCACATGGCTGACTTAATTACCCCTTGCTTCATCTTAATTGTGTAGTGTAAAATTTTCAAATATTTTGGAACTAATTTCCAATCCCATGGTAAGTACTTTGAGACCCCAATATGGTCTCAACCCCAAGGTTGAGAGACCATGAAGTAGACCTCCATCTCTTTATTTACATACCATTGTCTGGATGTTGCCAATATAATAGATGCACCTTAATAATTCCTCTAAATCATATTGGACGATGGGTGGTCATATACTTTACATCATTCTGTGCTATCACCACTGTTTTGCTGCTCCACCATTTGTTACAGTAGTTTGGTATAACATACAGCCACTCACGGTTCTGGACAGTGTTAAGTGGGCAACCAAATTTGATGTGCCACGACTATGGATCAAAAGAAGTGGGAATTGACAGATCCTCAAGTCATGTTTTGACCAAAATTTGTTTAAAAATGTAAGTGGTGCTAGATTTCACCTTTTTGAAAAGAACATGCAGTCATTATTTCCTGTTGAACCCACACCCTTTAAATATTTCAGCAAAAAGAAATACTTGGACTACACAAAACTTGACTTATATCACTACTGTGTGTGTGCCATTGTTAAAGGGTAAGGGTTGTTGAGCCAAACTTATTTTTGAAGCAACAGCTAAATCTTGCAAAATTCTTCTTTATTAATCATCACAGCATCTTTGCAATATTTTAGAACTTTATTATTGCATACTGTAGTCAAGATAGAACAAGCAGTCATTCCTAGTAATTTCACATTTGAGGAGAAGAAATAACTGTCACAATACTCTTAACGATGAATCATGAAACAGGACAGTGAACTATACTAATTCACATCGCTGACATATACTTACCCCTTACTACATCTAAATTGCATATTTCGAGCTCCCCGCGCTACTCAGAAAAGTTCTAGTTCTAGTTCCATTTCTCCTCTTGTTGTACATAGTCTTCAGTGCCCTCAGACCTCGTAAGGATCCAGTTCCGGGCTTCGGGCGGGGGGGGGGGGGGGGGTTTCGGGGCCAAATTTGGCTTCACTTGGTGGCGCCTCCTGGCTGTGGTTGGGCAGCCCTGGTTCGGAAGTGCTCCGTGGTCCCTCCAGTCTCTTGGATTGCTTCTGGCCATTCACTCTGGTAAGTGTTAGCGGGGATAACCTCCTCGCCTTGCGCTCCAGGGTTATGAGGACGATCGTCTAGTTGTGCGGGGCGAAGTGAGGGCGTGGTACTAGAACTTTTCGGAGTAGCACGCGGAGCGTGGGTAATATGCAATTTAGATGTAGCAAGGGGTAAGTATAGTGGCTCGTGAATACACAGACCAGGGAGGTGGGGAGATTTCAAGTTGGAGTGAGTGCATTTCCTCTTTAAGGTGGAAAGAAAGCTTCTTGAGCCACTTAGCTTTCATGAATGCACAATATATAATTATGGTACTTGTGGATTTCAAGTATTGAAAGATGAATTTCAAGAGGCAAATAGGCCACAAGTGCATGGTTGGGAATCATGTTGAGTCATGGCAAATAGCGACCTTTACATACTGTAAACGGTGTGTATTCTCATTGCAGGTAGGTACTTAACCTTTGCTGTTTATCTTTAACACAAGATGCCACTTGAACTATGGTCACTTGTTCCAGGTGCTTGAGTTAGCACCCTGTTACCTCACACTCAAGTTACCCGGAAACACATGTTAACTTGAGGTTGGTTTTAAATTTTGTTCCCCCTGAAATTGCAGGGTCTGGTTTAAACCCAATAATTGAGATGGTAAGCTTTGGTTATGATGACCAAGGGTGCCCTTGCTCTTGGTGGTATTAGTTTAGTGAATAGGGATTACATAGGGGAATAGGAGGTAAGTATCGGGGCTCTTAGATTCCCAATCCAAGGAGTTTGGGGGAAGTTTTTTTTAAACAAGCAAGGTCACAGGTATTTATGGCAGTGACAAGTGTTTTCAATGTTTTACAGTAATTGGTATGTGAAATATTTGACTTAGTTACCAATTGGTAGCATTACCTATCTTGGGGTATGTGGGAACACAGACTGGAAAACATGGGTTAACCTGGGGTTTTGCCTTATTGTTAACACAGAGTAACAATAGGCTTGGTCTCACGTACCCCACGACACTCGGTGTTACCTCATGTTTACAATCAAGCAAAACCGCAGGTTAACCCCGTGCTTTCCAGTCTGTGTTCTCACGTACTCCGTGTTTCTCTGATTGGGTAGTGTTACCATAGTAATGAGGTCAAATATTTCACTAACCAATTACTGTAAAAAGTTAGAAAATACCTATCATCGGTGCCATAAACACCTGTGACCTTGCTTGATTAAAACAAACATGCACAGTGTTTAAAACTGCTTAACCCTGGGATTTGAGGTGGATCGAAATTTAAACACGGACCTAGGGTTAACCCATGTTCCCACCTTACTCGAGTGCGAGGTAACACCGTGTTACCTCGAGCGCAGGGTACGTGAGACTACAGTATCCGAGTTTCGCGTGAAATGTGCCTCAGGAGTACAATAGTTTTGACATTCCATCCCAAACTGGAAGTACACAATTTTGGCTTTCATTCTTCTCATTCCAGTGCTAAACTGCATCAATTTTCTGCAGATAAAGAAGTGCCTGTATTAGTATTCATCCACTGTTATTTGAGTTCAGTGACATTGAATTGGTATTTATTTTTGCCACATTTAAATGTATGTACTATGAAATCATTGGTAGGTGCCATTGTTGCTCCAAAATTGTGCAATGAGGAGTATACTGTGCTATTTACCCAATTTTTATCACTCCAGTATTAGGGCTTGGAGTCATATAGTAGGTCTCCAAATGGCGTTGAGTCTACTTTAATGTGTAATAAAGGTGTAATGATATGGCCATAAAGCTACATATACCCCTATTTCATTATATCTGTGGAAGGGTTTATCCAGGGAGTATGCGAGGTACCTTTTCAAGGGTGTGGTATTAACACATATTGTAGGAATGATATTAGGTTGAAGATGACAATGTCAGTCGTGCATCCTACTCTGTGTCATTTATCATGGACAGAACAAGTGCACAAGTTCACATGCAAATACCCAATGCATACATAGCCATGTAGTACGTTCTTTGCTGGAAATCAAGTAAAAGCCTTAAAGGCGTTAATGATTGCCACCTGGAAGATACCACTCTTAAAGATGGTTTCATATTGGCTGAGCTGTTTAATTTCAATATTTTTCCTTAAAGCAGACTAATTGTCACTGTATCTTTTTTTTGGGTGGCAGTTTGTAACATGTTTGTGTTCATGTGTTGTTAAACACCATTGAACTTAATGCATGTCTTCCTGTATGGAAACAGTTGTCCTTATTTCCTACCCACACCCATTCTCTGACCGAAAAAGTCAACATTACAGTATTTATCTTCTGTATCACGAGGACAACCACCTGGTTTTTGTCTGAATCTCGGTCTTAATTTTGCCATCAGGTGTTAAGTTTAATCCTTAGAAGTAGTTACCTGGAACCCTGCACATTTTGCCCTAGCCTAAGCTTATCTATTATGCATCATTTTTCACACGAACAAGTCTTGATGTTTTCAGTAATTTTTTATTTGCCTTTATGTGTTGTATTAGTAAATGAGATTCTCTTCAAATGAAGACACCAAATTCATCATTGCTATACTGCTTCCCTTATGAAGGGAGGGAATTGCAATCATTTCAGGTCTTAATACGTTTTATACGTGGCTTTTTCTTGCAGGAGAGGTGTACAGTATATACTGCGTTGTTAAATATTTTATTCTACTACCATGCATAGTTTGGGAAAATGTTAACTGTTGTATAACTTTATCCCATTTCAGTGTTTATAACATTAAAGAAGTTTGTGCATTGTTTTACTTCCCAAGTCATGGAGCAGTGAGTGGAGAAAGCTGACTCACTGTGTGCTTCTGTATATACCATCAACTTTTCATGGTGAAAGTTCCCTTACAAAAAAATTTAACATAATTCCAGCAGAAACCAGCATGTGGGATTTTTGTTGGCATTTTCTGCAAGTGGGAAACAAAATCTGGCATGTGAAAAAAATTCCCACATGATTCCCACATGAATGTGGGAAAATTCCCACATAAATTGCACATGTTGGTCATCCCTTCCTGTATCAGATTGTTCCATTAATTTGAAGGGGGATTTCTCAGTGTACTCAAGCCTTCATTAGTATTTTCCAATCACCTGCATTCTTTCCAGGCACATTACTGTATACTGTCTTACTGTAGTTGGCTTCTATGTGGGAAACTGACCTCCCCATATGGGAATTTAACTTCCCATTCAGGGATTTCAACTTTCTATGTTGGAATTCAACTTCCCTATGTGGGAGTTTGAATTCTCAATTCAACTTCTTCATGTGGGAAGCCAGTGCACTGGTGACTATGTGTCCCACATAATTCCTGCAGGAAGGTGCAAGTTCCTACAGGAAATTGCGAATTCCTATAGGAAGTTAATACTTTCCTACAGGAATTTTGTGGGAATTATGTGGGTACTTTTGTAAGAGTTAACACTCAGAAAGTTGACAGGAATTTTGTGGGAATTATGTGGGTACTTTTGTAAGAGTTAACACTCAGAAAGTTGCATAACATTTGGGGTTACATAGCTAACAGGCCAAGCAGTCATTTGTGAATTCCTTTTCAGTGTGAACACAATTATGAAAGCATAGCTTATTTGAAGGCACAGATCATGTGACAAACTAAGATACCAGTTTCACCCCACACCGCCTTTGATCTGCTGGGATGTCTATGTTGCCACGGAGTCTCGGAAAGCAATTCATGTGACAAGATGGAAACTAGATGGTTGTTAATACAAAATAGGGGATATAATTATGTATTACTTCTCTGCTGACAATTTTTTTTTTTTTTTTTGTGGTTTTGTTTTGCACTGCTTGTTTCTTTATACTTTATGGGGATTTGAACTTTTGTAATCTAAGTAGCCACTTGTTACCTCCTATTTACAATTTATAAAATCCCAACTTACCCTGGCAAGTTCCAGGTGATGAGGGAGTTTTAGGAAATTTCTTGCAGGATTAAGTCCTTGTTTGCAAAAAGGATTCATTCTTCACAGAAAACACTTCTTCATAATATCAGGTAATGATTGACTGTTTTAACTTTTTCTCCTTCTTCTGTTATTGCAGGTTATACGACATTGCAACAAATGTGCTATTGTAACAAGTTCAGGACATCTCTTAGGAACGAAAGCAGGATCAGAAATTGATAGTACAGAGTGTGTCATTCGTATGAATGCTGCCCCCACTACTAAATTTGAGGAAGATGTTGGCCAAAGGACTACTTTTAGGATTGTAGGTCATAGGAACTTTCCACGCATGTTTGATACAGAACCAGAGAGACAAAGTTATTTTGTTAATCCCAAGACAAAGTCAGATGCCATTGTGACTGCTTGGTTATATGCTGTAAATGTTGGCCGTAACATAGAAACTTTCTTGAGCAAAAAGTATTCAAAAAAGTATAAGGATGTAAAATTCTTTATAACATCAGAAGATCAGATGATTCGAAATGAAAAACTCTTTTACCAAATGCTTGGAATAAAAAAGTAAGTATTAAAGTTTTGACATTATTAAGGTAATGCCAAGATCCATGTGGACTGCTGGGTTCAATCAATCTAAGTCGCCCCTTGTTACCTCATATTTACACTTTGTAATCCCCACCTACCTGCAGCGAGTTTGAAATAATTCCTTGAGTCACAGTGCTATTAAAGCTTGCCAGGGACATACTGGGGGTAATTGGGGATAACAAAGTGTAAATAGGAGGTATCTGGACTTGAAGATTCCCAAAACAGGGGGTTTGGGGAAGACTTAAGTCCTCTCCCTACCTCGCTATGTCTGTGGTTGTTGGAAAGGAGGTTGTTGAGAATGAGTTAGTAATTCCAATTACAGTTGTGAGCTTGATTTATTGAACCCAGACCTTTTCAACACATTTGTAATTGCTTCTTTTAACTGCATATACTTTGATTGGAGTGTTGTTTCTGTACCTTTAACAATGTCAAGTTGGGTTTGATCCATTTGGCTGTATTTACCTGTAATTTTGAAAATCAGTCTGCATCTCTGTGACTATGATCATTTCAGTTTAAGTCATCAAAGTTGATGTCCTAAAAGGCCATTTTGACTGTCCCTGGATTCATCTTTTAGGTTGGCATTTGGGTGTAACTTGGTAATAAAGTGTCAAGTGAATTTACAGTCACTTTATCAATAACTTTTACTGGTTTTTTTGAAAATTGAACATTTAGTGCCAGCTATAAATTATCGTCAGATATTTGATTTAAGAGCTGTGCCCTCTTTTGTATTTTTTTGTATGGCACTTCAAAAAGATACAGAGAGAAAGCCGGTAGGGAAGATTACACTGTAAAAAGAATCTTCAAAGACCATTTGTAAGCTAGAACACAGTACTGGCCTACAAAAGTGGGACATATGTGGGTCTAAAGCAAAAGATAAGAATGATTAATGATTTAATTGCTGCAATTTGTTGATAAATGTCCTCAAAATGTCATCAAAATGTAAAGCATCATATTTGTTAGATGACAAAATTTTGTATGTCACAAAAACTGGTTGTAATGTTTTGTTAGTTACATAAGACATCAAAGTAGAATTAGGTATCAAAAGTAAAGTTAAAAGACTGAAGTTGGTCAAATTTAACTGTAAATTTGTTCACATTACAATTGTGATGATATATTACTATCTCTTGACTAAAGGTCCCTACATTCTGCATCCCTGACCGTGTATAGACCAAATCTAACGTTAGTTACATAAGACACCATTTTGTCCCACTTTTGGTGTCCTAATAACCAACGTTAGATTTGCATTTTAACTTTCCTGGTCAGCCATCCATTGTGAAATGTTAGGGAAGAGTAGTTTATAAATGTGTTAAATTTCTATTCCAACATATTTATAAGCAATTTATATCAAATTACATTATTGACTAAATTTTTGGTGCATAAAAAATATGATTTGATGCATGTTTTGGTGTCTTCGTACTAATGTTAACATTTTGTAGCCATCCAATACAGAATACAAAAGGAAAGTATAGACCAGCATATCACAAAATCACAGCATCAAAAATGAATCATGGAATTACGAGTAACAGTTACATTTAAGCCCAATAAAAGTAGGGAATGTTATGTTTTTATGCCAGTATTGTGTTCTTGCACATAAAAAAGTCTGGTGTTATTTAATCTCATAAAAAATGTGGAAATGACCCTAGGAATGAAACTAACCTATAGCCCTTACTTTTTTTAAATGTTTGACAAGAGTTACTCGGCCATAGGGTAAAAAGTCTGAAAAGGATATTTTAGATCTATATCTTTCTGTCCTTCATTGAGTGATAAAAATACTTACAGGTATCAAGTGGTTTACTATAGTAGCTCATGAGTACACCCACCAGGAAGATGCAGGAGGGGGGGAGGAAAGAGGTGGGGTTGGAGTTCACTAATTTTAACTTCATTACTCAGGGAATGATGAGTAGAAGAGGAGGCTTGTTAACTTGGTTTTTCTTCCTAAGGGTACTGCTGATAAGCTCCAGTCACACTATTCCAGGCAGGCTATATGGGCTTGTTGCCAGCAAGAATTTTGTTGCACATAGGAGAATTTCTGCAGGCAGGTCAAGGATTCGGAGAGTTTCACATTGAACTTGCAAGTTTGATGCGTGATACTTGTGTGGATTTTGCATCTTCCCCATGTAACATGGGTGCCACACACGAGGGAGCTTAATTGTATTTAGCTCATGCAGGGACACAGTTTAGGGCACTGCTGGTTTCCTATGTGCCGTATTATGTGTCACCTGTGTGGGAGTTGCCAGCAATTCATGAGGTTTACACATGCCAATTGCAGGCATACATATGTGGCATCTCTAGGTAATTGCAGAATGCTAGCACATTACCATCTCAGCAGTAACTTGTCTGCAACATGCCATCACTCTCCTGGCTCCATACATGCAGAATTGACATTCTGAACTGGAGGTGCCAGTACCAACACCATTCCTCGCCCACTAAATCCATGCTATATACCTGCATCTGACACCCATGTGCGCAAAATTGCCACACGTACAGTCCACTACCAACCTATGTTCTTCAAGTGGGTTAACCTAGCATACCCCCATTAATTCCATTGACTAAACCTACTAAATCCAAAAAGTAAGCTGGTGTTTTAAAACTTGTTAAGTTTTCTCCAGGTGAATGCTCACACTCATTTGAAAGGTGACAAGTAGGCCATTAATGGCATTTTCAATTTTCCATATCATGACCGGGAAGATTTTTTACTATTTCAGCTCAGAGTTCAGCCACCCTTTTCCATTGCCTCATTTTTCACTAAAAGCTTGGTATGCCTAAGCCATGCAGCTTGTAAAGCTAATAACTTCCACAAAATTGCTACAATTTACAGTAGTCCATTTTTACCAATGTTACTTCATTTAATATACTTTCATAAAATAATTACAAAATACCCCATCATATTCCATATCATATCAACAATGTGCTTCTTTTAGGGAGTAGGATTGGGCGGTATACCGGTATTGATGTGAATACTGGCACTAGAGGTACAGGTGATAAAAATACTGAAGATATTTGGTGCGTTTCTAATACAGGTGCTTGAAAAAGTACCGGTTCTCGAAAAAATTACCCCGGAAAGGTCGAGATAGGAAGCAGAAGTACAAATTATGATTGTGCATGACTGTAGAGAAATTTGGTAAACAAAGTCAAAGCAGAGGTTTCTGCATGGGAATCATGCAATCATATGCACAGCTGCATCAAATTACAGGATAACAGGGGTGCCGTGCACAGTATAGGTTCCTTCCCAGCTGACTTTCCTACCCAAGATTTGAGAACCGGTACTACCTCAATACCGGTTCTGTGAGATATACAGCACTGGTACCAATATTTTCATGGCACTGTCCAACTTTATTAGGGAGTCTATCTGAAGGCTAAAAAATGGACGTATTAATTAATTCACCTGCCAATTAGAATATGTACGTATTACCTTAACTGCTTATGACCTCTTCAGGCAATTTCTTGTTGCATACCCAAAACAAGTTTTGAGAATATCCAAAATTTGGCTGCAGGTAACTTTTACTCAAGTGTGCACCTGAGGGCAAGTACAGGTAAGATAGGGTTAGGTCAATGCTATCTTTGGGAGCAAAAATTGTCACCCGCAAGTTGTATGCAGTGCTTGCCCGGAGTAGTGTGACAGCCCTCTAGTGGCCAGTTTGGGAACAGTTTTGCTAAGGACTGCTTTTGGCCTTGCTGTATTTGAACTTAAGGCAGTTCAGTATGAAATTTCATGTAGCCTGTATTAGAATTCAAAAAATTTCCACCCTACATAGCTGCAATTTCATTTTCCCTAGTGATGTTTGCAAGGTGTTTGTGCTGTACTTTACAAATGATGACAAATCCGATTAATTGAATAAATTCTTAGTAATCAGATATTGACTTACCACTCTTAGAGGAAAATCCTTGTATTTTTCAAGCGGATGTTTTTCCAATGCCAGCAGACATGAGATAAGATAAGGATTCCTGTAAATAGTTAAAAGGGAACTTCCATTGCATTTTCATATTAGGCTAACTGTCTTAAAAATAATGTTTAAAAAATGCAGCACATTATTTGCATTACTGACACAGAAGTTTCTGGCATTGACACTTGAAATGTTTGCCAACACTCCAGTACTATTAATGTGAAGTGAATTGTGCAAATATTTGCTGATCATAAATTAAACATGGTGTCATCATTTAACACTTTACCTCTGTAAACAATTAAAAAGAATTGTGAGATAAAGGGACAGCATGCTGAATGCTATGACTATAATTGGCTGGTGGAAGGAATACAGTAGGTTCAGTAACTTTACATAGATCTGAAAATGTTTTAGTTTTGGAAGTATAAATTTTACTTACTATCACAGCAATGGAACTTGCGTCCAATTACTTCACCCCTCCCTGGCATTACCCTTCCCCGCCGAACTAGATTAATCCTTCTTGCCCAACTATATTTCCCCTCCCTTCACAACAACATTAACCCTCCTTGCTGTCGCACACAACAATAATCTACTCTGCCCCTCTACTTACCTCCTATTCACACATGTAATCCCCACTAACCTGCAGCCAACACCCTGGTAAACCAATAGCACTGCAAGGGAGGGCGCCTTTCCTCCCCATACAAGGAGGAAGGAAGCCCTCCATCATCCTATTCTCGCTTAACTTTTGAAAAAACACAACCTGTTTTCTTCCCTGGTTTCTTTTTTATTATGTCAATTAATAATACAGAGGAAGAGGGTCCTCATTATTTACTGAGTTATCAGCTAGTAGCAAGATAGGGAGCTGTTTATTCCAGATTGGGAGTGAGTGAGGTTAATTTTCCCCAGGTTTTGGGAAATGCAACCTTTCTCCTCTGTTTGTACACACAGCAGTAGTTTTTCCTCACAGGATTGTTTTTCTCTATCTCCCACTTTTGAAACGAACTACCACTCTTTATTTGAGCCTGTATAAAAGTGGGTGTAAGTAGGATGGTTCCCTATACTGGTTATATTTAAGAATACACATCACCAATGTCTCACCTCCCATTTATTTTTGTGATCTCTACTGTACTTCAAAAAGGGTTTACATTCAGTTATAACACATATGCTAGAAGGTGCTCTATATTCTGAGCATTTGGGCCGAAATTTGCATTGAAATCCTGTATGTGGTTCTGAAGATGTGAGCCAATGGTTGTCGCATTTTCAACAAAAAGTGCATATATCCTCACATTAATGGACAGTCTTTTGGTTTTCCTTCAAATTTACTCCCAACTTTGTCCTCAACAATCCCATATTTTCAGAGTTTGATTACTGTACATACTGTAAGTGGCTGGAGCAATTTAAAAACTTTTCATTGGACACAGGAAGGTCCTATTCCTATGAACATCAAGGTCAACACAGCAGTGTTAAAAAACAGAGGTAAACAGTATTCCTTGACAATGTGATGCGGTGATTTATAACCTCTGCTGCCCCAGAATGATCTTGGAACATAATTCTAGAAACTTCATTTCACTTCATATCTTGAGAAATAAGCAATGACATTCAATTTGAATGGAAGTTTCACTACACAGTGCAGACTTGGTTCCCCTTTCACATTTGAAAATTTAAGTTTTTCTTAAACTTAACCCTTAATTTATAAAGTAATGTAGTAGATTGTAATCACATTCAGTAATCATACTATGATTGTGACAGCATATATAACTGTATCAAAGTTTATACTGTAATCAGATTCTATTTTGTTCCATACAGAACTATAAGAAGGTAGTGTAGCCATTCTTAATTTACTCTGAAAAATCAGTTGAATGATTGAAGGAAATCATTTTACATTTTCAAAAAATTTTTCACAAAATTTTGTTATATGCTGCATAGATTAAAATTAATGAAAGAAGGAAAAATTTTCAAAATCTTTTAAACCCACATATGAAATTGTTCAATATGTTGTAGTTTACTAAATTGTAAAAAGTGGCTGCCCTTTAGAGCAGCTCATCGAGTTGGTTCATGAAAGTCAATAAATTTTTCCAGCTGTTCAGTTTTCTTTACCAATGGCAAATGGTCAAACTTAGACAAACCCGGCCCATATCCTACATACAAATAACTTACTGTTTTGTGAGTGAGTACTTAATAGTTCAGTTCGGTTTTCAAAAATTCATGACCATACACTTTTTCAAATTATGAATAAAACCATTAGAACTCAGGACATAGAAAAATTTAAAATTTTTACTTTTTCCATAACTGTTAGGTAAGAAACTTGACTTACTAAGTACTAAGTTTACTAGGTGTACTAAGTATACTAAGTATAAGCATTGTCATGTGGTAGTAACCCTTTCACACTCTCATTAAGTTAGCAATACCAACTGAAATAGCCCCTTTAACATGGCTTTCTTAATAGCACAAAAAAGCTTAGTTCTGTCCACATACATCTGAACTGAATAATGATGCAACAAATTTTGCCAAAATAAGTGCTTTTGAAGTATAGTCTGGTTTACTAGCTGTGCAATGTACAGTACATGTCGTGGTTGCTGCTTTCTATTCCCTGGTAGTTGTTGCGTATTTCAAAGAGTAATACACTGCATACATTTTGACTAACAGATATCGTCAAGCGACCTGTGCAATATCAAGTGTTTGACTTAAAACATTTGATCAACTCCCAGTTTAATTTCCCTCACGTGCCTGGATGAATAATTTCATCAACAAATGTGTTCTACTCACATAGATGGGCTAGACATGTGCATCTATGAAATGTCAAAAGTAGATGGAATATATTTACGTAAAGAAAGAATTCTCCTGACTCTAACCAGTGGCTTCTGTTGACATCATTATTATGTAAATTTCCTCTACAAATTTGAAAACATCTCATTCATCCTGATAAAAGGGACGTTAATTGTCAACTTGATTTCCTCATAGATGCAGTATCAAATTTAAGTGGAAGCTAATGGTTTGGTTTGGGTTGTTGGAACTATACATCTCAGCTATTGACTTTCAGGTGTAATCCTATTTAGGACAGTTATATGGAATTTTTGCAGCATATGAGAACAATTTTGGAAAATTTAGATTCTCCAAATGTTTTTGTGCATTCCTGATATAGCTTTCCTACTTCAGTACTTGACATGTAACAGGTCGTTACCAGTTGTAAGGAATTTAATATTTTATGAATACCAAAAATTTGATGTTCCCTTTTGTTTTATCATTGTTGACATTTTGTTTAATTTTTGCATTTCATCAAAGTCCCAAGCCACACTTGTGTGTGCATGGCTGGAAAAAACTAGCAATTTGGGAATGTCATTGCAGGGAAATTTTGGTAATTGGAGGGAAATTTGACTACTTTTGTATGTAAACATGTGAAGTCTTTAGGAAATTTTGATTTGCCTGCTGGGAAATTTTATTTGCTTGCAGGGAAATTAACATTTTTTGCAGCCCTGGGTGTGTGTGACATGCATTCCAAACATACTCCATTGTGCATCCCACACAACTCTTATTGTGTGTATGCTTGAATGAATAAAATCCATTAAAACCAGTTTGCTATTACGGAGTTCTGACAATATCTTTTGTAACATTGCAGTTTTGAACTTGTCTCATGGAGAACCACATTTATTGGCATAGTTTGTACTCTTATGATGTATAGGTAATTGACCAAACCATCAAACCAGACAGAATTTCCGGAGCCACTTTTTTGTTCGGGTTTGACTTTTGCCATCACTTTACATGCTTGGGTGTCCACAAGCTTTCACATACATATACACTTGACATAATTTTGAAAGTGGTTTTATGGAAAACTCTTTTTTGGCAGGACGTTTGATGTGTTCTTGCTGTATGAGAATGTAGTTTTCTTCAGATATCAGTTAGACAAGAAGTATTAGGTGCATTTGACTTAGCGGCTTAAGTCAGCTCTACTGGCTCAGCTAGCAACAGACCTTTCGGGATAGTGATCTTAATGTCATCAAAAGGTCACTGACTCACAACTTGAGCTGGCCAAAATGACCAGCCCTCCGAGGTGGTCTAGTTGAGCCGTGTGATGTACTTTTATGTCAGATTTCATCTAGTCAAGAAACTAGTTAAGCCAGTTGAGCTGGCTCGAGCGGCAAAATGGAAGGCACCTATTATGTCCACTACCTTTATTTTTTTCAATACTCCGTTGAATATTCCTTTGAGTAAAGGCAAGAGTGCTCTCTCTGGAAAGTTTTCTGTCAGTTTGGTACCCCCTGGTTGGGCATCTGATTATGAAAGCTAGGATGTGGGGAAATCTGGGATCAATTCAGATGTGCAATGCTGGAGATGTTTTTGGCATGAGGACCTTGGTGTCTCCTACAATATCATGGGATATTTTATTACTGGGATTTTATACTTGCACCTGGCATTAAATTGTAAAGCCATAAAAATGCTAATAACACAAAATCCCAAGTTAGGATTTCTGACTTTTTCTAAAAATTGTGGAAGGTTCACTTACTGAGTGAGTATTGCACCAGATAGTGTAACACCTATTTGCTTTAAATGCCACTTGTGCCAACACTTCTAGAAGGACCAATCCTTTCACCCCAAACAGTTACAATTCTCTTAACCTGCTGTACATACTTGAACCACTCCCACAAGGGCCTTAAATCAATCCTCATCCAGACACAATCCCAGTTTATTGCTTTAGGGTGAGTATACATAACTTCAATGTGTAATCAAAACACTCTCATTATAGTACATGCTGTGTAATATCAGCTTTAATTTGGTACTCCCTGAACTTGCTGTCAATCAAAAAGCTGTGCCAATTGAGAATTTCTGTAGACTGCTACAAAAATTGAAGTTAAGGATGGGAGGATTAGGCCTTTAAGAACACGTAACCAATTTCAAAAGAGGAAGATAATATTCACAAAGTGTTATGTTGTTGCCCTTTGAAATGCAGACATGTGCCATAAAAGGTAGCTACTGTATGGTAGTCTTTAAATATTACCATCCCCCACACTATAATGAATTGTATTGTTCACAAAGTTTTACCTTGTTGCTCTTTGATATGCAAATAGGTGCTGTAAAAGCTAGTAACAAAGTATTTGAATATTACCATCAACATTTCTTAATTCTAGTCATGGTAATCAATCATTATTTCAGTGAACATACTGTTTTTCTAGAAACCATCAGTTTTTACCTTGACTGGATGACTAGTCAAATAGTGCAAAATGTAAAAGAAGGTTGAGTGCAGGAAAAAATGTGTTTGACTTTCAGCTGCGTTTCATAGTACATATGTCAGTGAAGGGAATGTTTTATGGAATTTTGAACTAATTGACGGAAGTCCCAAATGTAGGTGAAGATTCCCTTCTACAAACCTTTCAGTCTATTTCACTCCTCACCTACCTGCTATCTCCATATGCGTACCATTTATACCTATATATTACGGTCAGAAAATAGTCCAAATTAAAAAAAAAAATGCTAAACAGAAACACACATCTGAATGCAAGCAAGGCAAAAAATGGAGAAGTTCGCAGGGTGTGTGGTACCCTCTGTTGGGGTAACAATGGTGTAGTTTGCCAGATGGTAAATATCTAGGTATAAATGGTACACATATGGTGATAGGAGGTAGGTATCCTCCCTCTTTAGGCTCCTAAACCAGGGAGTTTTGGGGAATTTAAGCTTGATTCTAAATTTTGTGCCCCTCTAAATCAAAATGATCTTGTATGCCTATGCTCAATTTTTTCAGTCTCTCCCAGGTTACCGTGAAACAATCAGTAAAGGCACACTGACTTTATTGTTCAGGAATAGAAGAGATTGCTCAAAACAAGTTCAGTATTAAAGAAAGTCTGAAGGATTAACTTAAATTCCATTTGTGATATGGATTCCTTGCAATTGCTTCATTTGCATAGAAATGCATTTAAATTATATAAATAAAATTGGCATTGGTGGTAGTTTTGTATGAAACACCAAACTAGGTATACATATTGATACATTGTTACATCAGGAACAAAGGCAGCTGATAAGCCAACATATCTATTTGGAGCTCCTACTGAACACACTACCATGGAAACTCATTTCAAAGTATGGATAGCGTAATAGCCAAATAATCTGCTCAATTACTTCAGTAGGCCAATGGTTTGCACGCCCTAGAAAGCTAGTGCAAACGTATGATGAGCTCACAGTTTTACAGGTATATTAAATGGCAGATGCAGTCACCTCATTGCAGATTAGTCTACCTTATTCCAGCATGTGGCTTTTGTTTCAAAATAGTTTAATCACTGGCTATGGGCCTGGTAGCCTTTTCTGACCTCAGCAAAGCTGGCAACTATTATTTCCTGTAATACATCCATTTCAATATTTCCTTTTATATGGCTGAATGTGAACAGATCTGATACAGTAGCTTAAAGGGAAATACAATCATCCCGATTTTAATTAGTCCAGTAGTCTGTCCTATATCTGGAATGGCTCTTGAGGATCATGTGACAATATTTTGCATACTGAATTGTGAAATTAATGGAGAGTAAGTCTTTACTTTACCATGCAATAATGGTCAAGTACAATAAAATGCACTTGGAAGAGAAATGTTACGTAAATTTCATGAGAATTAGCTGTTGTTTCAAAATGCGCAAATTTGAAAGCCTTTGCATGTGTTTTGTCAGCCTGGGAGGGGTTTCTAGTGATATGGTATCGTGATCCTTTTTGCAGATTTTCTTGCCTTCTTCAATAAGTCTAGATACAGAGTAGTGCACCCTTTTTTGACAGAATCAAATATGTAAAAGTTCAGGAAATTTTCTGATTTCAGGAAATTGGAAGTCATGAGCAAAATTCTCATGAAATACAATTTCTTTGGCAAAAAGTTTATGGTGGTCAAGGTGGTTGAAATGGTCCTGGAATCTTATCAATTTTTATCGTGTTAATTATCCATATTTTATGAAAATGCTCAATAAAAAGACAATGATGTTACCACTTTTAGAAGGTTTACCAAAGGGAAACCATCACCTCATACCATTAATAGTCTTGAATAACAATGTTTTAGGAATGCACTTCCACTTTCTTTCCTTCTATCTCTGCAGAATAAGTCTGGTGGTAGTTTATGGGGATGATAATTCTCTTTATCCTTCAGTAAAAAGACCTTTTGATTTTCAGGAGGTATTTTTGAGGGGAACCACATGTTCCCTCTTGCCTTTCTGGCATTCCCACCCCCCACTCCCCAACTGAGGACTTATGCTTTGTTAACAGTTAGCACCATTAATGCTCCTCTTTGAAATGTGATTAAAATTTAGGAAACGTTTTATTCAGGACATTTTTTTTTCTTCATTTACAGGCCGAAGAAGCAGCTTTGGATGTCCACTGGTTGGACAACAATGATATTCGCCCTGGAGGTGTGTGATGATATCCATGTCTATGGAATGACTTACGAAGAATACTGCAAGTAAGAAAAAGCCCATTCAAACCATTTTAATCATCGACTCAGATTTAAATCTGCTTCCAAATGATGTCAAAATGTGTTTATGTCATAGATCTAGCTGTGGGGAAGTTATAAATAGTATTTTAAACATTGTTGAATTAAGATCATGTATTTACATGGAAATTTGCCAAAAGACTCGGAACTTGAAGTAAAAGACAACAAAATTTGGGGAGACATTAAGGTCTTAGATTACTGTTTTGTAGCATCAGTGAAAAAAATTAGGACATTTTCAGTATGTTCATGCAAAGATTTGGGGAAATCTTCCAAGGATATGAAAGGTGTGTAAGAGAGAGTGATCAGCAAAATTTTGAAAAAATGCACTATAGCACAATAAAATCCCTTAGGTATGACTGTTTGAACATGAATTATTTATGAGATGCATCATCTGTGCATCCTACTTAAAAACGTGAGGGCGGTATTTTGTATTGTTCTTGAAGTAGACATTGTGAGGAGCTACTGCCTTTGAAATGAAAGACATATAGCAGAATGTAAAATAGGCACATTTCATAATGGTGTGCATTGATACTGCATCATCCATATCATCACCAAGCATAATCCTACACTTTGCCATCCTTACCCTTTGAACAAAAGCATTCAACTCTCACATTTCAAGAGGTTACTCAGGGAAAGTTACGGACAGCACATACTTCTGTTGCCCTTTCAGTAATGCAGCAATTTTATCTTATGTTCATATCCTTTAATCAATGTTGATGATCTTTGACATATCATTTTGATTGTATTCCATTTAATAGGTGTTCCAAAATTTCATGGGTGTCGTATACATAAAACTTGGTAGTTAGATCTGAAATCACAATAAAATGAATGAACTTTTCAGGAAAATTAGGTCACCTTAAATCAGTGAAGTAGACTATCTTGTTCCATAAATTTGGCTTGTGTGAATCATGTGAGAATATGTTTCCTCCTCAATTTGAGTTTTAAAGAAGTAATTGCTTGGTTCACCTTGAACATTCAGTATTTACTTCCTGAAATGTCATGAAAGATAAGAACAAAACTGTTAGATATAGTTGCTGCTGCTGTTTGAGGTCTTTTCCCTTTAAGTAATGTAACTTAAATACATCTTTTTGACCAGCTAAATTTCAAGAACAGAATTTCGGTATTAGGTTTTTCTGTTTTATAGGAATTTTTTAAGGTAGAGTCAATTTGTAGAGTCCAATAGACTTTGAGTTTAAGGGGCAAGAGCAGTCATTTCAAGCTTTATTTTGAAGCAAAAGCTAAATCTCAGTTTTCTTCTGATTTCTCATCAAAAGTATCTTTCATAATACTGTATGTTAATACTTCAGTAGTCAAGGCAAATAAAACAGTTACTACCAGTAAATTTCATATTTTGGAAAATATTGTCACATGACCTTCAAGAGCCAGTCATAAAATAGGACAGTCTACTGAACTTCTTCAAGTTGGGGTGACTGCCCTTGCTCTTTAAGGCTGAGACCTTTCTACACTGTAGTGTCTTTATAGGTTACTATATGTTGCTGGAGTTAGAAGTTGCTGTTTAGAAATCCACAGATATTTCAATGAGAGCTGAAGTTTGCTTGAATTGATATGATTTGTGGATCGAGGGATGTTAGAAACCTCACATTTATAGAATACTATGTCAAAGAGTCTTATAAGTGAAGCAATGCCATTTTGTTCAGTTGCTTTAAAACAGTTTTCTTCATCTCTACAGGGAACACCCATCTGATCGCACATACTACCACTACTTTGACAAGTTGAGGAGAGCGTGTGACTATTTCAAAATCAGCGAAAACAGAATAACAACTGGTCACAAGTTCCTGACAGAGAAACTTGCTTTTGCAAACTGGGCTTCCATGTACAACATCACGTTCCACTACCCGTCATGGAAGAACTACACCAGTAGTCAAATATCTTGGGAATCACCCTTCCATAAAACATTCCTGAAACATCAAAATAACACAAAAAAGGCTGATAAGAGTTAAAAAAAAAGAGGGAAAGCATGCAGAAAATATGATGTTGACTGATTCAGGAGAATAAAATATCTAAAAAGAAGTTAAAAGATTCAAGATGGAGTCATGATGGTATGTGGGAAGTGCTTGTGATAGAAACTGAATTATCTGACTCTGTAATTCTCCTTAATTCTCCAAGTGGTATTAAGCTATGAAGTCAGTGTTAATTGTTGCATGTGTTTTGAACTTACAGGGTGATATCTGGGCTTTTCTATCTTTTCTTCAGAAATACCTCATGTTAATTGGTAATCAGTAGTCAATGATACAAGTACAGCAGATTGAAAACATAGGGAGACTGTTACCTTAATATCCTGTTTAATGTGTTGATTGTTTGCTCTTGTCTGTCATACCTGTTGTAATGATGAAATCGGCCCTTCGCTGTGGATCTAATTGGTCGATCTCGTTTGCAGCAAGGAGCTGGTTGCAGAGTTATTAAATCTGAAATATACCTAAAAAGCTACGATTCAATCTTAATGTGTTGTTTAGGATTTAGAGTGTAATTACCATTCAAAGCGACAAACTGGAAGAATTGCAGAATGATTTTCTAAGGCTTCTGCAGTTGCTATGTAAATATGAAAATAGCCTGTATGTTTTCTTTTTATACATACAAACTTGGCTTACCTCTTGTGATGGATAATTGCCAAGGCTATATATTGGAGATCTTAATTATCCAAAGCTGTACATCACTGAGATATCAAAAAGGGAAAATTAGTGAATCTAATAATATTTTAAAAGATGTAAGAGAGGCCAGGTCATTATACATTTTATGGAGTAATTTCTCATCCTGCCAATTTACTATTTTGTAAATCATTTGTTTTTATTCATCTTTAAATATTTTTCTAGTGAAATGATGCACAATTAATGGGAGGAAAATTATTGTACACCTGTATAAATACTGAATGAAGTGACCAGTGGTCCATATTATTTGAAGCTCTGTACCACTATTATGTCACCCTTTCTTGACAAAGCCCTTCGCCCACCATAAGGAGACTGAAGAAGCCACACTGATGTATTGCCATAAATGACTTCATGCTTTTGTTTTATAAATGCAGTCTCCTGATTACGCTTAACATGTTTTCCTCTGCTTTGGATTGTTAAATAGCAAATTGTTTAAGAGACTTCCCCTATACCCTGTGAGGTGTTTGCTGGTATTCCTGGTTGGTAATAAGCCAGTTCAGAGTTACATCAACGTCTAACAGGTCAAAGGTCATAGGGGTACTCCGAACACAAATGTTGCAACTGCACTGCACCATGACACTGCCAGTACTACACATTACTACGGTATACACTTAACAATTATACTCCACTTTTGCGGGCAGGGCCCCAAGAAAAAGAAATTGGCTATGGTAAAAATAGTTGCTGAAGTAATGCGGATTTACTGTGGCAGAAATACAATCTATCTCTCAATATTTGCACTAATGACAAATGCAGAAAATCCTGCAGGATCATGAGTGAAGGTGTGCCAGGCCTTTGCGCAGGTAGACTAACCGCTGTGCACTGCAGACTTAAAGTGACAGACTTACTGAATTATGTACAGTGGTGTGGAACTATGTGTGCATGACCAGCCAGTCATAACGGTCAATACGGAATATACTCATTGAGTTTGTATAATGATCACGCTGCTTGTGTCTTCGTATTTTTTACATTCGATAACTTTTAAAAACAGGTTGTTTCTTGTCACTAAGAAACAAAAACAACAATTGGTTGATAAGGTGACTTAGAGATGTTATATTTGTAAGATATTTGAGGGAGGGGATTGAAGGGTTTGTATTGCCAGTAGGCCCCGCTATTCGGTTCCAGCTAGCAGGTGCTGAGTTTCGCACTTAAGTATTGATCTAAACGAAAGTTTAAATCAAGATTTTCTGTAAAAAATTAAAAGGGTAACTTTAATTTTTGATCCCAGTAAGCCCTGTGACCCATATTTTAATCGCCTAGGCAACATTTTTGCTTAAGTGAAGCCAATTTGCTTCTTTCCCATGGCAGTGCCCAGTGCGGCATCATTGCCACAAACACCATGTTTACTTTTCTATACCCTTGTAACCTATGACCTGACATGCGCTGCTTTTACTTCACCATGCAACAATGTTTCATGTAGTAAGAGAGATCATGCTATTGCTGTGCCTTTCCAAACAATCCCAGAAGTTTTAAAATTCTCATATGAATTATTCCACATCTGTTTAGGAAATTAAAGTTTACTTTTGTTGTCACTTATTATAAACATCCTCTCATTGGACCAGTACCTCTCTGAATAAATCTTACGCAAAAAAATCTGCAATCTAATGCCAAATATTGGCAGTGGGATTATCCATTTTTGTTTTGTTTCAAAGAAATCTAAAGATTTATCAGCTAAATGTTACCTTGCTCTTTTTGTTTATGTTACAATTGTCTTTAAACTTTCAGAATGTAAGTATCACATGTTAAAGGTAAAATACTGGCAACCTTGTAGTATTGGCAATAGTCAGTGGCAAAACATCACTTCACTGAAAGGAGTCATAGTTATGTATACTAGTATATAGATAGGGTGGTCTCATGTATCCCATGCTTGAGGTAAAACTGTGTTTCCTCGTGCACAAGTATTGTGAGAAAGCAGTGTCTTTGTTTAAATTTTGATCCACCTCCAAAAGCAAGGTCCTAGGGTTTTAAAGACTGTGTTTCTTTAAATCATGCAAGTTCGCATGTGTTCGTGGAGCTAATTACATGTTTTTTTCTAACATTTCATAGTAATTGGTACGTGAAGTATTTGACCTCTTTACCATGGTAGCACTACGCAATCAACCAAACTCAAGGTACATGAGAACACATGTTGAAAATATTATGTTAACCTGCAGTTTTGTCCTTTTGTAAACACAGGGTAACACCAACAATCGCGAGGGGAGGGGGAGGATATCGTGTAATCTAAATTTCCCCATAAGTATTCATACATGAAGTTGTGGCGCTTCGGCTATAGAGTGGTTTCAGTGATGTCACAATCCTCGACCTTATTTGATGGCTAAAGCAAATGAAGTGTAGCCCAGTGACCCACGAGTGACTGCTGTCCTAGGACACTGTTAATTCTTGCCTAGAAGTGGGCATGGCTTACCAAATGTGATGTAACCTGTGCACATGACAACATTCTTTGATAAACCATTCTGATATAGCTATAGAGCAAGTGTCTAACTGTTAACACTACTTGCATAAACTTCATGTCTTTATACTGATGAGTTTTATTTTAATTCATGCATATATATGTCTCTTTTAGAAGTTTCCTTAATACATAAAAATTAGGTGTTTGAGTGGATATATTGATAGAATGAATGATCAGGAATTAAGAAAAAAAAGACATATTCTTATTTTGCAATGTAATTTGCCATTCACTGCTGTTTAATGTGATGTAAACAGTACACAACCTCTGTAAGATGCTTCTTGAATTCCGAATATGTTTAAAGTGCACTTTGCATTGCTGATTGTACAAGTGGGTGGTTTTAATTGCGCTGCATAGAACATGAAGATGCTATCATGTTCTTTACTACAATATACAACAGGAAGATACTTTGTCAGCTTCTAACTTTAAGTGCTGTAATCTCCAGAGAGATTAACAATGTGTACTTCCTGTAATACACACCTGGGGAAATATCAGTCTCGCTACTATGGTGCATGTAAATAAATATTGCATCATAAACAGGCATGGCTTTCAAGAAGAATGAATTTAAACCAGTTCAGCCAGTTATAACTGTGCAGGTGCCATGGTTGGGTTCTGTTGGTCCTATGACTTCAGGTAGGTTAGGTTGGGTTAAGTGGAGTTTTATGGCCCAGTTTCCAACCAATTGCCAGCCATGACCTATTTTCCAGTTGGGGCTCACTGGCTTGACCTAGGGAGAATAGCTATGTGTTATGCATAGGTTTGTGCAGTGTGCATGATTAATTCCTGTGGCATCGTTGGTTCATTGGAAGGGCGAATACCCTTGCAACCTCTGACCCTTAAAGCATAAAATTCACTCTGAACTGGCATATTTTCCATTACTAGAAAGGTAAAAACTTTGCAGTACTTTAATTTATTGGTGTAATTTAGATTCTAGTTATGAAGGGGACTGTACTTGGACTCACTTCCTGAGCTTCAGTGGGATTAGCTCATGGCCATAAGTGTTAAATTCGTGCAGTAAAGAGACCCATACTGAGTGTGTTGATCCTGCAGGGCAGAAAGTAGTTGTGTATTTTCAAAATCCTTACACCTAATTGTTTATTTTTAAAATCCTTCTATGCTTGGGTGTAAGTGCTGCTATAATGCAGTGGAATAAATGATGTTATTTTGTGTTTTTGTTTAAGAAATGAGCAAAGACAAAATCTTAAAGGACAAAGGAAATGAAAAAAGGGAGGGGATTTTAACATAATTAATGATTGGGAGGGGACTTGAAGGCTTGGTAGATGCGTAGGTCAAATTATAATCATTTTTTGGCATAATTTCATCTTTGTGCCATTGAGTTCTTTCCTGTTTGTGTCAGTTTCCATCAGTGGAAAGCATGACATGTTTAACCCTCGTGCCAATTATTGTTCCGTTTTGATGTACTAATTAAAAGTGACACCCAACCCAGGGGTATTTAGGGGGCTGTTAGGGGTAAAATCCTTTCAAACATTAGACCAAACATCAGGAAAATTGAATGATGGGATGCATTTGTCGCAGTGCCTAGCTTATTTGTGTCAGATAAGTGCACACCCATGGTGGTTTTATACTTATAAAGTAACATGAACAGTTGTTAAACATTTTTGTTATAGTTTGTAAAATGCTCTATGAAGTTGGAAGCTCCCTCTGTTAGAAACGAAAGAACTTCTACAACCTTATTTCTGTTAATGTATGCTTAATGAGAAATGATTTATCCCAATGAGCCCTGTGAAATTACCACTTTTTTGAAAGTCCGGCTTGGCTCATTGAAGCTAGAGATAGAGTTGTGAAAGCAGTATGTGTAGATACTGTGTCCCAAAGTCAATAGCCCTGATGAAAACCAAAGGCCCATGGACCATTGTACTGGCACTTAAGGAATGGCTGTTGTCCTATGTTTGGGAGCAAACAGTGAATATATTTTAGTACCCAGTTGCTTCAATTCATGAATTTCTTTAGAATTTGATGTTTGTGTGTTTTCACTGTCTGATACAAGTTCATTTACAAATAAGGGAAATCTGATATCTTTTTTGTCCATATTAAAATATGTTTTTAGAAGTAAACAGTTCAAAAAACTTGACCAGCATTTATCCTAATAAATTCTTCAACTGTTAATTTTAAAGCTGTCGGACCATTTCCCAAATAGCAGTAACAAGTGGGAGTGTTGGGAAGAAGACTTGTTATGAAGCAAATGTTGTATTTGGCAACTTAGAATCAGGCCTTCCAGGGCAGTTGTTTTACAACACTAAGTGACTTTGAATGTGGGAGAAGCCATTGGCTTATGAATTACAACTTCACATCGGGTGGCAACCAATTCAACAATTTGGATCAAATTTGGTGTGTTTTGGAAGACAAGTTCAGGCTTAACTGTTATGTCCAAGCTTTTACCCCCTCTCTCCCCCTGGAGAGGGGGTTCCATAAGGAATCATTCTGAATAGGGGAGAGGGATACTGAGACCCAATGCTAAGACTCTTCCCATGTATCCAGTACAATGTTTAGTCTTCATTTTTAGTATAGTGTACAATACTTTAATTTCAGTCAATATTTTTTTTTTTGAGAAAACCATGCATCTCTCATTAGAATACATGGTATTGCATGATGATATTTACTGATGACTTCCATCGCAAAAAATGGAAGGGAATGGGCGACCTTTCTTATCAGTTGTAAGGTTAAATAGCAGCAAGATTCCATTTGTTTAATTTTTTAGTGGTTTGGACTTCATAACTTTCCTTCATTTCATTTTATATAAAATGAGTCTGTCTGAGTTCAGTATATCTTTTTGTAACCCTGAAATGAAAGGGAGGGTGTTAGAAGAGGCTTTGCTTTTGAAGTTTTTAAGTTGCACTAGAACTTCATGGTATTTTGCCTTGAGCCAAAGGGGCTTTAAATTGTAATAGCAATATGTGTATATGTGTTAAGGATGTTGTGTGGAGGGGAGATTTCATCTCAAATTTGAAAAAGTCCCATGGATGTGATCTCATATACTCCTGATCAATGGTGTTGATACAGCACTGTACTGTATGCCCTCTTTTGCCTTTTCTTTCAAATTCTTGTTTCCTTCCAGAAATCAGATGTGAAGGTTTTACTGTTGATAACTGCTGGCAGATGAAAGTTTAGGCTGATGAATCTTCCTGGGCAAGGGGAAATGTAAAGTCTATTTCGCTCCTCCCTACCTCCTATTGACCTATGTTTATCGTTATTGCCCGCAATAACCGTCTGGCAAAAACCTAATAACACCGTGGTAACCCCTACCTAATGAGGGCGCGCTATACCCTAGCTACTTCCTTCTTCGTTTTTGCCTTCTTCGTGTTTACACGTGTGGGAAAATCGTCTGGTAAAATTCCACTATTTTTTACGTGCAATCTTCGTGATTCTGACCAATCCTTTTTGTCTACGCCGTGGACTGCTCCTTGACGCCTTCTACCGAAACCATGAGTATCCTTTTTCTTTCAGGCCTTGTTTTTTCGGGGTTTTTTACTCTTAGCTTAAGTATCGAGGATTTTCGCCTTGCGCGATCCTCTCGTCTATGTAACTTTGTACAGGGAGCGGTCTCGCGCCGCCATTTTGTTCTCGGTGCGGGCTCCGGGAATTGCGGTCCGTGGTGGACCTTCCCCCTCCCCCTCGTACGGGTTTCGGGGGTTTTTCGTCGGCGGGCCGACTTCCTATATATCTTTTTTTTTAGGTCCTTAGCCGGTTCCCGCCCTCTCGTCTCCCTGCATGCATGTTTGGGAATCGTTGTTTATCGATCTCTATCCATTTTGCTTGTTTACGTTACCTTACAGGTTTTACAGTTTGTATGCATGTGGTAGGATTTTTTATGTGTTCTTTTTCATGTTTAATATAAAGTTTTCTTGCTGCATCTAATGTGTTTTTGTGGATTTTATTTAAAAAAAAAATATTGTCGTCTCTGACCAAGGTCCCCAAGAAAATGCCAAAATGATTTTAAAAAAAGTGAAGTGAAATCTTCTCAAATGTCACTGGGCTTAGGATAGGTTCTTGTATAGATAGGAAAACAGATAACTTGTTAGCCAGTTGGAAGTTCCACATCTAATATTGGTGTATTTGATACTTTATATTACAGTTATAGCAATATCTCTAGGGTTATTATAGAAGGATGATAAAATTGATGGAAACTGTAAAAGGTGTTAATTTAGCAACAAATGTTGTGTCTGAATAAGCTTTGGTTTGTAAAAAATCTGTCAAGCTTTACATGTGCCTTGTTTCTCATGTCAGTAAACCATGCAATTTTTAGTAAGGTGATACAATGTATGCATGTCCATGGAGTCAGCCTGTTACATATAAGAGCCTATCGTTCATACTATTAAGTGATAACTTAATGATCTCTTTGCTTGTTTAGTGTGGTATTGTGTAGATAATTGAGTTACCATTTGGCCCATGGCAGCTTAAATAATCAGAAACCATCAGATAATGACTCACTTTATTTGAAGACAAAAATTTTATGGGGAGGGGGAGAAGGGGCCAGAACAGAAGAAGGGGGAGTGTTCCTACATGTTAAATCTATCCCCCAACTGTGCGCCACAATAAGTGCTTTGGAGAAAAATTAAAGAAATTGTATCAACCAGGAAAAGGTCTGTAACCCACAGGTTTTTCCTGCTCAAAAACTGCTGGCCTTAAGACACTTTGCTTAAGTATTATTTTATGAACTATATTCATTTGAATGGCAAATTATCATATAACCTACTGGAAAAGTTTGAGAAAAAAGAAGTTACCAGCAGAAACAAAGCTTTTTTTCCTGCATTTAAGGACCACTTTGCTTCATTCAAAAGGAAGAGTATTTCTCAATTTCTGGTATTTCAAGATATATATGGCTTTGCATTTATTTTTGCATTAAAAGTATAACATTTTAACAGAGCATTTTGCACATATAGCTAGTTTTCTAAGATTAATGTTTAGTAGTTTTAAATAACATATTTCATAAATTGACAGTCTAGCTGTGAAATTAAGTAGCGTAATTGAAACCAATTGTTAGATGCCAATGCTTGTCATGAGATCTGTTGCATGTTGGTTCTTTGATAGTAAATAAAAGACCTTTGGCTTGATTGTTCTCCCAAAACATAAAAACAAAAATACAATAATATCGCTGATGGAAAGTTGCAAGTGTTAAGTTCTTACTGTGCCAAAAGTGGAGCTTTAAGTTGTGTACCCAAAGTGGAATGCAACATACTTGAAGGGTTTTTTGTCCTTCTCATCAGGTTTAGTTAATACTGCCTCCAAATTTTTCCTAACTCCTTTGAATTTAATTTTTTTTTTTAAAGTACCAGTCTTTCTCAAGTTTCTATTCTGTTGAATTATTTTTTAACTATTTGGTGTAAGTACTTAAAAATAATCTAAAAGTTAGATGCAGTAGCTTTGTTTATTTATTTAGACTTAGGAGTATTGTCTTAAAGACTTGTATTAGTCATGTAGTGTCCTAGAAACATAGGTTGAATATTCATACTTGCATATAACATAATCTTTTCTTGTAAAATAAAATGATCGATTTTGAGGGATAGACACTTTTTTGCACATGTAAAGCTATGTGTTAGAAAGTTTGATCAGTAAAAAAAGGCCGAAATGTGATCCTGTATCATCTTGTACTGTTATAAGCCAACTCACGAGATGGACAACAACTTCAGAGCAATTATTGTTATTTTTTTTCTTTGGTCCTCCTAGTATATATCATAGTAGTAAAGTTTACTATATGTATATGGTGAAGAAGCCATGAATAAATTTTTATTGCTCCTTAAAGATATCTCTTTTTTTGTTCTCTCTTTTTTTCACTAATTTTGCAAACTGTCCTTATACCTACCATTCTGTAATCAAAATAGTTTCAACAAAATTGTCATTTATAGGCTTTGTATTTAGTCCTGAAAAATGAGTTTTGAATAACTCCAGACCATATCAACATATTGACCTTACCTGTCTTCTGAAGTTTTTAAATATTTTTTTGCCGTAAAATAATGGAGGTTTCTAAATAGTTTTGTTATAGTTTCTCCATAATGTACAACATACAAATCTTGTGGTAGTACGTTGCTGTTTTTGGCACCTGTTTCTGAGGTCTACTGTAACTGCATAGAGTCAATTTAAGAGTTCCAATTGAGAATTTTATTATTCATAGGGTGAAAGTACAGTTTGAGGTGGATGAGTGGCCGCTTTTTAACAAATAAACTTGAACAATGAATGAATAAAAATGAGTAAACGACCGTCTTGGTAGATGGTACAACCTCTCATTTATTTCAAAAATAAATTGCAGACTTTAATAAGAGATAACAATAAATGAATGTGGCACAATGAAGAAGTACATTACAGGTCTAAATTATTGAAAATTTTTGGGAAAAAAAACTATGATCAGTACTCTCTGATATTAAGTATGAAAAAGTCCTTACTGGACAGACCCTGAAAGCAATTTTGTCACAAAATATATCATAATGTAATATGTCCAATATTATAGCAGTACAAACAGTGATGGACAAATTTAGTCTGATAATAGACTGAAAAAATGAAACCTGTTAATCCCAGTCTCTTACCTGATGACAAAAATGGTCATAAAGCTTAGCTCCCTCACAGCTAGTGAAAAGTCAATTTCTACCAACCTGAGATGACACTTTAAACACCTACTGAAATATCTGTACACCATGTGCCACCTGACATTTTAAAGTAAATTACCAACATCCCAGTTTAGATCAAAATATAGCTGACCCTTACCTCCATGTTAACATCTCAAATGCCCCAAACAAAAGCAATGGTAAATCCAAGCCTCACTTCTCTGCAAACAAAAACTATGATGTCTAATATTTGTCAATGAAAATCAGATTTTTAGAGTGTAATATGCTATTACAGGAAATAGGCAATTCTAGTACTGATCAAGAGGGCAGCCAGTTTGTTTTCCAGTCCTTTTTTGTCCTAGATTCCTTCGTAACTTCCTTTCAGACCTTCAGGAAATTCTCATATCACAGTTATCTCCTACCATTGACCATCTTTGTAAGGACATTATTTTATATTCATGTCAGCCAATGCACATAACCTGCCCATTAGTATTAAAGGTTCTTAGTTAGAGTTTTATGGCCTAGTTTCCAACCAATTGGATCAGTTGTGACCCACTGGCTTGTTTTCCCTATTCCACTGTTGATGCTCAGCAACAAGCACAATGGCAGTAGGTTCCATTTTTAAGTGTTCAGTATGACATGGCCAAGACAAAAAATTCCTGACCTCCAGACTGCAAGGTGGATGCTCCAACCGCTCAACCATGCAGTTGGTCACTGATGAAGAGAAGACAAATTATTTCCCACAAAAAGTAGTAAAGACCAGACATTTAATAATGTAATCGTCCACAAGACTGTACACATTGTAAACCAGATTTTAAGCAATACAAAGCCGACACCATGGCTTACACAGTAGCTTACCCCTTTAAAACAAACCGCATCAAAACTTTTTCAGCTGCTGTTACAGTTTCCCCTCAACACAATAAAATGGCTTTGTTGAAAAACAACAAGAATAAATGCACCTTTCTTTGTGGCCAACCATATACCATGTTTAAATTTCCCCATATCGAATTACACCAATTGGTTGGAAACTGGGCCATAAACCCCATCTAACTTACTGACAAATAACCCATCCCCCTAATCTGGAAATTCTGCCAGACCCAGCATCCCCTTTAAGTATAAATATAACCCATTACTCACCTATAATATTTAAAGTACTTGGCACTGTTCATAGCACAGGAAAAAAAGAGAACCCTCAATCAGGAGACCTTTCTAAATTTTTGGCAATATTTCTTTCCTACAGAAAGTAAACCCTTCCCTGCCTTTTAAATAAACAATGTAAATATCTCCTAAGCAAGACTGTCCAATGACTAAATATATATATTTTTTCACACAAAATTCATATGACATATTCTAAATAGCATACTGACTGGCCTGGATAACTGATGGATAACCCTGATAATACATTATTAATGGTAACCCTTGATTTCTTTAACATACAAAAGTTGATCAATTTTCAAATAATACAATTGCACACTATCTCTAGTTATAAACCTAATACATCAAGTGCAAGAGATGGTCCAGCAGTATTGAAGACCCCTTACTTCATTCCTCACGTCCCTAGTACGATGAAGCAAACAGAGTTGGTTGATGACACACGACAATTGATGTCAAAAATGACTGTGGCCTCAACCATTGAGCCAATGAGGTAATTTATGAAGTCAGAAAATTGTTCTCTTGATACTGGATGGCAGAAAAGTTACTAGGTTTATCTTTTTAAAAAACAACAAAAGATGAAAGTATTCTTGGACCTCCTTGTTCCCTTAAAATATTTCTTTAATTTTTTTTTTTTTCATTGAGAGCAAGAGTGCAATTCATCAGTTTGCCATTCTAAGGTGCAACAGCAAATGATATTTGAGCTCCATTCCACTCACCCACCCAACCTGTGATCCCAATTCCAAAATAACATCAATTTACATAAAATTGCAGTTATCTTGAAAAGGTATTCATTCTTTTACACTTCTATTAACTAAAACACAAAACACAAATTTAGTAATCTTCCACAACACTTCTTTCTATTTATGTGGTTTTTAATATTTACTGTATCAAACCATTCATAATTTAAGCTCTTCCCCCATTGGTTCATGAGGCACAAGTACAAATCATTTCCTTAACATTTTTTTTTTTCTTTTACAGGATTCCTTGGCCAAAATGTTCAAATTTTTGAGCTTGAATTATATTATGAAAACATGGCTCATTCTTGACATATTTACAAAATTAAACTTTGCTCAAATATTTCGAAAATATCTCAAAATTTGATGGAAAAAATCCTAATATGACAGACCCTCCTTCCTTCCCCTCCGTGACCTTTCAACCCTCTTATTTGTAAAATTCTGCCACTCTGTTCAAAAGTTTCTGAATTTATTGAGGTTTTCCCACCACCATTATTGTAACTCTTTTCTGGGCTGTGGCTTACCATAAATGCTTCCATGCAGACAACACAAATGCAAGCTAATTGACACCTCCAATTTTTAGCCAGTCACAGAAGGAATACAAAAACAACAGAAATATACCCTCCGTGCCTTTAAAACAAGACAAGAAAACTTTGGCATTATCACAAGATTAATTAATACAAAATAAGAAATAGTAAAAATGATAGTTACATTTCATCACTGTTGCCTCCAAATATCCTCCACTCATTTTACCAAAGCGTAATAACTGCTTTGGACATTTTCTCTTCATTTTTTTTTTCATTTTTTTTTGAAGTCTGCAGAATTTTTATTTTTTATTTTTTCTAAAGAAATAATTTATTGCTATTTTTGCAAAATCTATCAACTTCTTTGTGAACAGACTTTGTCAAGAATAACAAACTGCAGCAGATTGAAATATTTTACAGCAATATACATTTCTAGATTCTTCAATGCACTTGCCTTTTTCAAAGTTTTCAACACCCAGTGACAACATATTGCTCCCAAAATATTTGGCAAAAACTATATTAATTACTGAACTCATTTCCAAAGAGTAAGCCAACCATGGTAGAACATAAATCCATCGTAATTCTTAACTTAAATTGATCATCAGGCATTGAATTTTGAGGTGTGCAAGTGCAATCGTACACCATCACTTTCCTCAACTCACTGAAGAGTTTGATTTTTTGCAGGCCTAGATTTATATGGGAGCAAATGCAATTGTATTAAAGTTAAATCAAAAAGCATGCTGACAACTCCTTACTTTCCAGGGAGTTCAATTTGTGGCACACTTGGGAAATATAAAACTCAAGGCCTGGATCATGCATGCTGCACTCTGTATCCCTTTTGACAACAGTATCATCTGAATCCATTGATGGCTAAATAAGTCAAACCCTCCAGTGTGCATGCCCTTTTAATTAATACAAGTGATTGTTTAAAGACCAATTTAACTTGCATCTGCCAAAGGCTAGAAAGATGAACATCTTCAGTATCCAGATTTAAGTCTAATTTTACATTTTCACATTTTAACCGGCCATGTAAGGGTACTTATGTATGAAGCTTTCATTGGGTGCTTACAACAAGCCTTGCTGCAACCATGCAAGCAGTGCAATGCTGCTTTGGATATGTTGTACTACTGAAAACTCTAACAACCAAACTTGAAAACTTAACCTATGGCAGTACACTCTATCAAGATATTTAAGGTCCCAAAATATAATACTGACTTTAAACAGTGTCTATGGCAGTGCTTCTCAACTGGTGAGAGAGTCTGTGGCCAACAGATAGATGGCAAAAGTCTTCCAGGGGCTCGTTCCACAAAGAGTTACGCACGATCTTAAGTTTGATTTACTGTTGGCTTCAGTATGGTGAATCAAACTTAAGATTGTGCGTAACTCTTTGTGGAAAGGCCCCCAGGTGGATAAAGAAACTCTCCACAAATAGGAAACAAGTGATGTTGTAATTCACTCTTATTCATTAGAAGTTGTAACTGCATTGTAGTCTTTGAGTTGAGAAGCTTTGGTTTAACAGACAGGTTACGGGAAGCTTTAACACTAATTATCTTGGGTAACATTGGTACCATTTAATGAAACCCTGTATGAATTACACATATTCTACTCTACCAGCAGTTTGAATTGCTGTGTAGTGAATCTTCCATTTTCCACACCAAATTATGGGAGCGGAAAAACAAAGGAAATCACACATGTTCTTGGGTGACAAACCTGCGTTTTTTGAACCTTTTACTCACAGGTTTGGCACACCTTTCCCAGCATTTAATATCAAACCACAGGTTTTGTTAAAAAATTCTTTGTTCACCTTAGTTTGCATCACAACACGTTTTGCATATAAATCCTGTTCCAAACCTGTGGTAAATGATCCAGCTGCGTCAATGTCAAGAGAAAACACAAGTTTTCATACAAAAACCTGTGATAACCCCTGGAAAAAACATATGAAAACCTGCGAATTTGGAACTTATTGCCTCACCTTTTTTTTTGTAAGGTTAAAAGCACAAATCATAGATTTTAACAAAGTACTCTGTTTCCACCGGAAGTAATTTTTAATAACAAAGTTACATGAAATATCTACATAAAGGGGGAAAGTTTTCATAGTAAGGTTTGAAAAGAAAAAACATGATGACATTTACGAAAGTGCTTACATATGATTACCTCCAGGTACTCCAAAAAGAGACCGTACAACAAAACTACCACTAAATAAATTGTTCAACACTCAGAACGGTACATTAGAGCCAAGACTGCTATCATAAATACAGTGGAAGACTTGCAGCTACAGCCAACTCACTTAGCTTACTATATTAGCATTAATGGAAGACTTATATAATCTATATAGATGTAATAGGGGACTGAATGCCAGGACCACAGCAAAAAAAAAAAAAAAAAAAAAAGAAAAACTCGAACACTGAAATTTATGCATTTTAAGGTGGTGTGACATGACGATGACAAAATTGGGTATCTGATGAAAAAAAGCATACAAACCAAGAAAAAGCCTTAACTCCCATCAAAATCTGTCAAAAATTGACCATTTTATAACACAATTTCTAATTTGCATTTAATCATTAATATAAATATGAGCTCACTATGCAAAAATCGTGATGTCATGAGGGGGACATGCCATATATGGCTAATGTTATTCTTTGTTTTTATAATCTTCAGTACAAGGACAGTTGTAAGATTAGTTTGTACTGAGGGTTTATTTTGGAAGTCTAAATTGTGTCCTTGAAGACCATCAGTATCAATTACCAAACCATAAACTATCTGCTGAGTAATTAAAGGTTAAGAGCAGTCCCCAAACTTATTTTCAAGAAAAAGCTAAATAACCCAATTTTCATCTTATTTCACTTCAAAGTATCTTTCATTACATCCAATGACTTAACAATAGCATATTGAAGGTAAATTACCAAGTAATTATTTCCAGTAAATTTCACATTGGAAGAGGAAAAAATTTTCACATGACTCCCGACAGCCAATCATGAAACTGGACAGTCTACTACACTACTTCAACTTGGGATGACTACTCTTGCCCTTTAAGAGATAATTTTTATAGGGTTAACAAAAGAAATGTCAACACAGTGCAACACTCCACAGCATTATTTTTGAATAAACAACAAGTTGCTTTAAAAACATTCGAAATTTGGAAGGAATATCTTGAGAACGGTAGAAGCTGTTGAAATAATTCCAAATGATTTTTCCTGAGGGCAGTTCACAAGTGATGTCAGGTCATTTTGATGACATGTCACACTACCTTTAACAATATGGAAACAACTGCACATAACAAAATTTGGTATATGGATAATACTCTCTCTTAAAAATATAGAAATAATACGAAAAAAAAGTATGGGTTTACAATTCACTGGAATATCAGCCTCTTCACCCCAAATCTACAAAAGAGTGGCAGATGTAATGAATGAGATATATTTCAGAACAATGTATTATTGAAATATTTATATAACTGACCCTCATATAAAACTTGCACAATACACTAAATCGTTCAAATAACTTCCCGGTTTAGTTTGATGTAATGTTTTCTCTAACAACATATCAAATTTGGATTGTACAGTTGCCATGCTGCTAGAACTGAATAGGACATTTGAGCCAATGTTACCCGAGAAAAAGGCGTTTTCTCAGGTGAAGCTTGTCTCTGAATTGCTGCAGTTAACCCCGTTCAAACCGACCTTGTTGCACTATTGAGCAAATAGACTTTGACACGGGCAAACGACTCTAACTTTATTGATCTCAAGATACCTGAACAGGACGTTCTCTGATAGATTCTGGATTATTAGATGCCAGCTTGAGATGGCTAAAACTTGCTATTTGCTTCTAGCGTCCTCTGTCACAGTCTAAAGATAAATCCACTTGAAAAAACAAAATCAATGCCCCCAACTGACTTTTTCCCCTCTCCTGGTTTTGTTTTGATCAGCTATCATATCTTTCCTATATGACATCGTGTGAAATAACAATATATGGCCAGAAAGATAGAATACTCTGGTCTGAGAAATATTCTTGAATAATGTGATTATCACACTAAGTTAAAATAAGATACAGAATCATGTTTTGTCCTGTTTAGCACAAGCCTGAAGACATTTTCAACACTTCATGAAGATTAATGTCAAAAAATTTGTTTAAATGTCAGAGCTTTGGGGTGAAATAAAACTTTCATAAAATGACCTATTTGTTGATCAAATGGAACATCATTTTCCTTCATTATTTTTCCTCCAGGGCCAATATATTTTACAGTATCTCATGATGAATGCTTTACATTTGTCAGAAAATCATATGACCCGTTTCAGCAACATCGGATCATATTTTTCCATTCCTACTAGGTACAGATAAATAACTTCATCAGATATCCACAACACACTGTAAGTGTCTTTGCTTTTTAGTACTTGCTTTCCAGTCCAGTGAAAAAATTTCTGCACAATTTTGCTGATCAAATAATGGCATCCATGACTATGTAGCTGGAGTTTTCAACCTCTTTTACTGTACTGCTGTGGAATACATGGCCCATTATGTACATGCTTCAGCAAATTAATGCATTGCACAATAAGCTTGATGGTAGTTGTGACTGTGTACCACGGACTTACATACATGGACAGAGTAGGTAACATGTACGTCCTATCCGTAGATGGTCGCCACCAACTGAGACAAAAAGGCGCACCAAGATGGCTGCCGTGAAGCTATAAATTATCTGATTTGGCAATGACTCTGTAATATTTTAAATAAAAGTTAAACTTGAATGTGAATCAATATCATACTCCTGCAATATGTGAAGTGATTTTGATCTTACCTTGCCACTTTTCAAAAATATTTCAACTTTCTTGCAAAATATCTTAATCTACTTGAGCAAGTCCAAACTTTTACACAAAACCATTGCAGACAGCCACCTTGGTGCGCATTTTCTCATACGTACGATAGCAACAATCTACCATGCAGTATGCTCTGTCCATGTATATGAAGTCCGTGCTGTGTACATACAGTAGATTTACATTGTGGTACACCTAACATGGCAGAAGAATATCACATATTTTTTTATTGGTGATTAAATGTTGTTATGTCCTTATCAAAACAATTCATGAACATTCCATGGAAAATCCAACTGCAACCCTAGGGGTATACCCCTACACCTTCCACGAGTTGCAATAGCCATGCTATGAAAAAGTCAATTTCAGTCCACCAGTTTATAGCAGGGGCACAGCACCCTCATTTATTAGACATAGACTGATTGCAAAATCATTGTTTTAGCCTCAGTTTCCCCTTTCTTCATTCTCTTTCCCTATTAAGACTCTTTCATAATCCCAGACGCATATGCACAACCAATTAACATATTCTTTAAGGCTACATTCCTGTCACAGAAGCCCCAAATTATATCCTCAAGTGATTGCTGCAAGAGGACATCTGTAAGATGGAATATCACATTTCTAATTAAAATGCAAAACTATGAGGACTTGCAAAAGGTGGCAAAAATTCACTCAGCCTCACTGATTGAAAACACTGATAAATATTATGTTACGTTCACTGACTTCCAGACAGATTTGGCACAAGGTTCTGATGATGTGTCTTTCACATCATGGTGAGAAGGGGAGAAAGTCATGAATTAACCTCTTTTCATGAAAATTTAAGAACCACATGGCAAAATCCTAGAATTGGGATTATACTTCTGCTCACACAACTTTGCCTCCAAAGGACAAACCTGAATTTAAATAATAATGGAACTATTTTTTCTACAATGAAAAGAACCACGGGTACCATGTATAAGCTATGAAAGTTAAAAGCTTTGATTGTACAAATATTTTAGTTACTTAACACCCTCACAGATGCTTTTACTATCTGGCTGGTTTTTTAACAGGTACCTTTCTCCTAACGACAACCTTTTTTATAACCCGCTTGACGACTCTTCGGATAACTCTGCTGCCATTACTAGCCAGACGGATGTGACCCCTCTTTTTTGCTTCATTATATTTCTTGAGGAACGGCGTTTCAAGAGTTTTATTTAACTTGCTGCTATTAGCCAACCAATGAGGATAAAGGAATGAAATTTTGTATTTGTTAGCCCATCTTTCAAAGACTGCCTTCTCAGTGATGAATTTATGGCCAATGTGAAGCTTCTCCTCACTAACCTTATAATAGGAACACTCTGTTTTATCATAAGGTTCGTAATAATGGTACGGTGTCGTGTCATTTGGATGGAGTCTGTTAAAAGACAAATGAAAAAAAAAAAGTTTGCTTATTTTGAAATGGATCTACACATCATATTACAAATCTCCCTCCACATTTCCCAACAAAATGTCCTTGAGCTGAATTTTCATAACTTCCCCAGAACAAGTCTACATTACATTTAATTCCACATTTTTTAAATTTTTTAACTTTACTAGCTCAAAAATACTTAACATTTTCAGTTTGCCAGGATTGAGCACTGTTTAGTGCACACAAAGTCACAAATATAAATTTTCTATAAAGAAATGGAATGAAATTTCTAATATTCATACAAGCATTAGGGAAGTATGCACCGGACTACACTGCCTCCCTTTTCTAGTTTGTGAGGGTGTAATAAAAAAATCATGTCTGCAACAAGGAGAGCCTCATGGGACTGAAATTTATTTACCAACAGTAAATTAGGTTTACTAGTTTTACTCTCCCTAAAAGTGCCACTTCCTTTCAACATAATTTAAAAGAATTCAGGCAGTATACTTTTGGGTAAATTTTTTTCATTTCAAAGCAAATCACTCTTGGAGCCACTTTATATCCAGTGCTGCATAGTTTTGTATTCATAGTACCATTCATACTGCTATGTTACCAGTGTTCAACAATATAATAAGGACATTTATTCTCCACCCACACATTCTACTTATTTAGTTAATATTTATTCTATCAGTTCTTCTATCACACACTGATTTCCATATAACACACACACTTTTTTCTATATTCTTTTAATATCCATATTCCAAGAAACCTACAGAAGTGTTGATACAGAAGATAATGTACTCATAGCATGAGCATAAAACCAGCCTTTAAAGTAATGACAGATATACTGCCTCTAATAGAGAATATAAAACTTAACATAAAAAATTTATAGTCATATCGTTAAATCTTATACATCTTTCTAGTCTGTTTTGTAATGCCTCTATTCCACACGGTTAAAAAAATAAAAAAATGTAAATGAAACCCGAATGAATCATAATTCTATGCTACATCTGATGGCTGTAAATCAGATATTCATATAACAAAAGAAGACTGTATCTCCTTTAATTATTAATTTCTCTTTTATTAACCTGGGGACAATACTTCATGTGTATGGTGTTCCTTTTGTAAATATAATTGATTGAATACAGCATCTTATGGTGTGAGGTTGCCTGAAGCTGCTGAAAGAATTTAAATTGAATACTAAAATTTTATGTTGGTATCATACCAGTGCTAGCTTTGCAGTTTTCTGCAACATAAAGTAGGAGAGGGAAAGGTCCACATTTTCACAAGTTAACAAAATTTGAACGAAAAAATCTAATGTATGATAAGGATTTAATTCAATTTTAGATTCTTCACATCTTGAATTTTGAGGCATGAGAGTGCAGTTGCACACCATCAATCTTTATTTCACTTTGATGAGAGTGTTTTTGCACACAAAGATGAAGATGGGAGCTCATTTAAATTTATTATACACACAACAAACCTACTACACTCCCTAATTTCTAAAGTAGTGCAATTTGCAGCACACCTGAAAAATTTAAAGCTCAAGGTCTGATTCTTAGTAATTTGGATGATTCCTAAAACTTGTCATGGTCTCAGAAGTTTTCCATGTTTTCATATGGCATCCCAAACACTAGAAGGACTGATTGAATGGTCAAATGGTTGGAACATCTGACTTGCAGCCCAGAGGTCTGGAGTTCTCTCTTCACTCTCACCAAAGTGAAATAAGAAGAGTGATGGTGTGTGATTGCACTCTCATGCCTCAGAATTCAAGGCCTGAAAGAAGTCCTGGCCTGTCCCTATACGGAGAGCTCGGCTGTCACACATCTTTACTATATCACGCGGAGCTCGAAACTGCAAGTAGCTACCTGAAAATTTGGCCATAACAACGAGAGAGACAATAGTTTAAGGTCAGGGGATCTATAGCCTACCCAAGCTGATGCAGGGCGTGCTACGTCTGCTTTTCCGCCCACTCCCGAGGGGCGCAAATATGCCGCGATTGGAGCACAACGGTAAAGGGTAAAAAGATGAAATCCGCTGCTTGGTTCTCAGCATAAGCAACAGGGTAGCAAACAATCCAGTGAGCCACAACTCGAAAAATGCTGAGGCTGGCCTGACTTAATCTAACTGATTTTGAACTGAGGTGTAAATTCTCATTTAACTATTGAACATACACTAGAAAAGAAGCCATTAGGGATGGAAAAAATGTTCTTGAAAGATTAAGTTAGACAGGGAATGACTTTATTATTTCAATGCTGCTGAGACACTTTTGACTATAGGCAACCCTCTCAGATTTCCAGGACTATTCAACCGTTGCATCTACTTTTACAACGATAGACTTACAAAGTAGGTGACCAATTCTTTTAAAAAGTAAGGATTTCTCAATCCCAATGCCAGAAGAGAATCATATACCTTTGACTTTCATCAAAAGCAATATGGTTCTTCCTCTCAATATGGTGCATCTATGTACCAAGTTTGATAGCTATGAGTTTTTTGTTTTTGAGATGTTGTAGCACTCACACTGCAAATAATTGTCCCGAGTGCATAACATACATATTCATAGGGTTCTCTGAGTGCACCTTACAATTTACATAAGCTACGAGTGTAGCAGACCTGACTGACCAATTAGACGTACGACTTTCGGAGTGATCAAACATACTGTGGTTAAGAGGCCTTCACTAGCACCAAGTCAGTGACGTCGGAAAGACGTGGACAACCAACTCCACCTTATTTTCGAGATTCTCTGTCCTTGACTGCAACTTGACAGTACTTCATGCACCTAGGATTATGTGCTAAAATCACAGAGATATCTGCAAGAGATTATTCGCTTCACCAATACATCAGCCCTGCGTACATCGGGCAGCAGCTGGCAGCTCGACGATTATTACTCAGCACTGAGGTGTTGCGTGCGGCAATAATACCAGTTCCACTACATCGCCAAGCATGGCCAAGCATGCTGGTTGGTGATGCCATTTTGTTGTGGCCTGAGGTTTAGAGTTTGATATGACTAGAGGTGAGACCATTTTATTAACATCTCTAAAATGTCATGTTAAAGGCACATATATGTTGGAGACAAAATTTTTTGACCTCAAAATGTCAAAAAATTTTTCGTTCAGTGAAAGCTGCATCTCAATAGCAGCAAGTATCGTTTGGGAGTTAATTCTTTAGAGTAATTTTTTCTTCTGGTAAAGTGCATCATGGGAAATGTAATGTTATCAAGGCACATTAATTTCACATTGCATTCAATTCAAAATGACTGGGTAACTCGAAGTGGGGGCCTCCCTTTTCCTTTATGTTGATCATTTCCAATTGTAAAAAGTATGTCCATTCATATAAAGTAATGATCCTCAGCTTATATTTCTGACCGGCCGGTGACCGAGTGTCAATCAAGGTAAAATCAAAATACATAGTGGATACTGCTAAGGGTACTCATCTGGCTGACAACATTACACCCAGGGCTTTCTACTGTTTCAGTTCCACTGTTCACAAACCCAATTCAATTCTTTTTCATCTTTTAAATTGAAATGTTGGGTGTGAATAAATTGAGCTAAACAACACTAGATCTGTGCATTAAAGTCGGGAAGACATTTTGGACAAATGAAGATTTGATGTAGCAAAAATGAATTTGATTTAGTATAACCTGTCATCTAATGACCATGTATTATGTATGCATAGTTATAAAAGTTGTACATCCTTAGTGACATAGTGAAACACTTACAAACAATGATCATCTTTAGCAAGTCCAAAAACATCTATACTATCACAGACATCAATTGCAAAAAGCATAGACATCCAACCAGTAGTCAGCCAGGTCTTGGCTTCTTTCCTGAAAGAAATGAAAGAAATTTAACAAACATTATTCTCAACAGCTGGTGCAAAAGAATCAAATATGCTTTACAATGAGCATAGAATAAAAAACACTTTATTTCAAGTTTCATTATTTTATATCCCTACTATACTAGGCTGATAAGTGTAGCATGGGAAAGGTTACGACCTACTTTCAAATTGCATTGGGCCTTCTTACATCAAAATGCATCTATATTCTTTAAACTATGTAATATTATCTATGAGACTCTAAGTGAAAAATTTTCAGTTAAACATTTCCATAAGAATAAAATGAATTTTAAAGGTCAATGAGGTTTTAAGGCTCAGTTTCTAACCAACTGGTTCAAGTCAGAAAGTCAAAGTTGTTTTCCCCTTGTGGTTCACTAGCTTGTTTTCCCTACATCATCAAATATGTTATATTCTATCTGTGAGTTCTAACCATCACTGTTGGACCACTTTCATTCCATGCTGTCACGATGAGTATCCTTTAAGGCTGACCTGATGATACCAATAATTTAAAAGGGACTTTTCTTCAACCCAACCACACATCCCCATGTTTTCATTCTTCAAGTGCTAGCTGCTCTTTGTTTGACCTCTAAATGGCAGCACAGCTCTGATCTATAGGCTGATGGCAACTTTAACATTTAAGTACCATGATTGAAGGCACCCAAAAAGTCACACAGCTCAGCAGTGTGTGGATGTTTAAATTCATGCTGGTAAAAAATAAGAAGAAATTTCGGGAAAAATCAGTGACATACATGCAAATTATTCTTGTTCCTTCCACGTATCATTTTACACATTGACTCAAATGACACTGTTATATTGTGCCTATTCAAGTTATTTTTGCATTAGCGCCCTCAGTTTAAATGTACCAAAATCTCCCTGGCCTAAAGTTGAGGTGTACCTAAAAAATGTGTTACAAAGCAAGGAAAATGGCCTCACTTCCATTTCATAGGATGTATTTGAGCAGAAAAGTAAACTATTGAAGTGTATGCTCTCAATTTCAAATGGTTGATCATAAAATAATTTGTGATGTACTTCTTGTTCTATTCAAATTTTGTATTTTTTGGTTTACTGAAAGATACACCTTTTTCTTAAATATGACAATGTTCTTACTGCTATGGGGTGACTTACAAGTCCTCTGTGTACAACACGTTATGCACAAAACTGGAAGCATTCAAGGTCACACAATTATTTTTAGTATCAAAAAGCTCGTAAACATTTTTCATATCAAATCACAAAAACTACAGCAGGTAATGTGAGTTGTACTTTAATAGAGTAATTAACAATTGCACAATGGACTATTTCAAAGAATAAATTGCAAAATTCATTATCAAAGCTATATGTAATTAGCTATGAAAATGTGAGTTTTACAAATTATAAGATTCATTTACCAATCCTGAAAACATCTATTTTGTAATTTTAGACTTAGTGCGCACTTCAAGTCAAGATACACTATCACTCAGGTAAGTATAAACAGTGCCCTCATTTTAGACTTTTTGCACAATGCTTGTAACATTGCCAGATGAGGATTGATATGGTATCATTTTATTTGTGGTGACCATCCAATAGGTTAAAATATGAAGATTTATTTCTGCATGCAATGGTAAAGTTGAAATCAAGATAATAACTTCAAAATAATAGATTATGGGAAATGAGAACAGAAAACCACTGAGAAGTATTGTTCCTATTCTACTACCAAAGTGTATTGACACACAATGTTATATTGATTATACTGAAAGCAGCAACGCTTTCAGTGCTATTGCTATCAAACAGTGATATTGTTCGTAAATCAATAACTATTCCCACCCTAAATACCTCTTTTTTATTAAAATTACTGATTCACAACTGGGGCTATATTATTTGTGATTCAATAAACCATTTGAATGCATGTTGAAGTTGGTCAACCTTTTATGATAAGTTGGTGAAAAGATTTTAATTAAAAATTACACTGCTTTCCAAAGTATTGACAACATGGAAAGGCTTGTTCTCATTCATACATTTTAAAAGCCATTGTTCCTTACAATGTAACCAGTTACTATTCAATTTCTGTAGCTAGTCCATTCTGCTTTAATTCCTTGTAATAGTTTTTCCATTGCTCCCCCCCCCCTTCCCATCTTAATCTTGGAACTGTTTCAACTCTTCTAATTTTTTTTTTATTTCATTTACACTTTTTCGAGATGTCTATTACACATTATGCGAAATAGCCCTTACTAAAACTGCCTACCACTAAACAGCTTAAAACCTGACTTTTGGGTGGTAAGTCGGGGTTTTAATTGATTGTCAACACCCCCAGTTTATGGCCAATCCAATGCCTACTGGGTTTTATCACATTTTTACTGATTTTAAGGTTGTGGTAGCTATAAACTGTAGGTGCAAACATCAAGTAAATACCTGACTTAACTGCCTAAAAGTCTGCTTTTAGACTGTGTAGTGGTAGGCAATTTTACTAAGGGCTATTTTACGTAATGCATTTTAGTGCTTCTGGTAAAGAACACTAAATGAATTGTTCCTCAACAACCCAAAGCACTCTTTACAGGGAATTTCAGACATGTTAATGATTTCATTTTATGTAAAAGACCTACTGCAATTATTTCATGTGAGCTGATTTCAAAGTATAAAGAAGGAAGTACACTGCATGCAGGCACATTGTAGAATTAATCTGCATGCACATGCATGCAAACACACATTGTAGAAAAAAATAAATAAAATAAAGCATGCTTATCACTCTACAGGGAGGGACCATTTTCTGTTCTGTGACATTATTTGAGTAAAGCATATCCACTCCATTTATTCTATCCATGCAAAGAGCATTAAATACCATTGATAATTAATCACACCATTTGCTCTTCCACTAGAAATTTTCAATTTCAGGTTTGATAAAACTGACAGGATTACTGCAGTTAAATTTTTAAGCTAGGTTACATAACTTGAAAAGGAGGTGGGGAGGGGCAATGTAGGTTGCAAATTCTATTGAATAAACAGAATAATGCCTCTGTCTTGCAACATCTGAAATTTTATAAAACTTATTGAATTTGTTGTGAGATACAAATATTTTCTAGCCATATTTAACTATCTTGCCACGGTCAGGGCAACACCACTGTCAAGAAGGGATATAGTGCTCAGTGCTAATTTAAGTTCATTCTTGGATCAAACATCTCTTTCCCCTAAAAGTTCTCTGACCATTGCTGTTTCACTGGTCCAGTAAATAATTTTGGGGGAAAGATGTAGAAAGTTAGTTTGATGAGAAAGTTACTGTCCAGTTTCTAATCAATAGGTTTAAGTTGGTCTGGCCACTGCCTTTTTCCAGTCCTGGTTTACTGGTTTCTTTTCACTACCCCATTGCTTTACACAAACACAAAGGCAGTAAGGGGGAAGATGTAACTTCAACTATTAAAGTCTGCAAAGAAAATATTTTAAAAAGGCTATAGTTTGTTTCATTTTTTGGCATGCTTACTTCACAATTTATGTTCACTTTATGTTATTCTCTGCTATAACCACTACTTACATTTCAATTTCCTACTAAAACTTCTTTTCCAGAAGCTGTATTTGACATATAGATTGTGGCACATGCTTTTATATCCACCAAGACCACTGTAGCTGAAAATAAAATCTACTCAAGTACTTCAAGCAATTAGGTTAAAAGAAGCATTTTATTTCCATACCTTCTTGCCCCTATTTGCAAGGGAAGGGACATGCCACAAAAGTTAACCATAAAACCCAGTTGCCTATTTAATTTAACACCAATCTTGGACAAACAGCTAATGCGTAAAACTTTGTTGGCCTACTTTCATTGATAATTTACACATTAACCATTGACAGGGTTTGACTAAAAGGCCAATGAAATATCTGTATGGGGTGGCTGCATTCTCCCAACTTGACAAGCAGTTTACCAGGGTTAATTTTGGGTAAGTGGGAATTACACATGTGAATGAGAGGTAAGTAGAGGGGTGATGTAGACTGTTTCTTTCATCATCTTTTTAAACTTATAGCAATGAGTCGCACTGTACTTTGTGTACACAATTAAAATGCAAAATGCATATGAGGCTAGATACTGCACATTTAAGGCTATAAGCCTAGTTTTAACACAATTTAACCTCAGAAACCAAAGTAAGATTACACATGCTCATTGCAAATTTGAATGATAAATTTTTACCTGTGTGACGTGCTTGGTATTTTTATTTTATTTTATTTTTTATTTATGTTGTTACCCTCAAGAACTTCATAAATAGTAACAGCATCAATTGAGAGGTCAAGATTGAAAGGAAGTTTAAGGTTATATCAAGTTTTGACACATGAGAGAGGTACTTGTTGTTAGAATTTCAGGGAAATTTGCATTGAAATCTGAGGTATGGTTCTCAAGATAAGAGCAGGTAAAGTTTTCACATTTTGAACAAAAAGTGAACTTGAAGCAAGCACATATGACATCATTTAATCCACAGTCCTTTTGTTTTCCTTTCAACTTTGCAACCAATTTTCCTTCAACAATCTCATATAATCAGAATGTAATTGCAAAAATGGCATGAAAACTTTCTAAACTATGCATTCCTTGCAGGGAGGTCATATCCACATTAACTTCAAGGTCAACACAACAGTCTGAGAAACACAGAAAAGCAAAGCATTCCTTAACAATGTGAGGAAGTGATATAACCTCTGCTGCCCTCAAGCTCACTTTGAAACACAAAATCATGTGATTTAATTTACTGATATCTCAAGAAATACATATCCAATTCGATTGGAAGGGTAGTTGGTTTACCAGTGTTTGTTACAGGTTAGTAGGGATTACATATGTAAATAGGAGGTAGATACATGGCTGATGTAGATTTGGTTCTTCTTGCATAAATAAAAATTAAGTTGTGGCTTAAACATCACCTTCAAAGAAATAATTTTTTGTTTGCAATTAACCCTTCACCGTTGTTTGGGTCCTTTTGGACCCATGCGGAGAGCTCGGCTGTCACCCATCTTTACTGTTTCATGCGGAGCTCGAAACTGCTAGTAGCGACCCGAAAATTCGGCCACAACAATGAGAGAGACAATTGTTTAAGGTCACAGGGTCAATGGCCTACGGAAGCCGATGCGGGGCGGGCTACATCCGCTTTTCCGCCCACTCCCAAGGCGCGCAAATATGCCCAGAACCGAGCACAACGGTAAAGGGTTAAACCAAAAAATTGAATCAAGACTGGTTCAGAACTAGTCAATGCCATATACATCAAATGTTTACTTCACTTCAAAGGCTTAAATGTAATATTGATAATCATGAGCACTAGTGAAGGGAAAATGTACCATCCAGAGCTACAGAAGTACTGAGGGGTGCACCATATGTACAATCATTCATGTGAGACAGTGATTTTTCTGTCAACTGCTGCTGCTAATATAAGATGATTTTTTTCTTTTTGCTTCATCACAGTTATAGATATTTTGCTTGGAAGAAGAATACAGCAGATAGCATGAAAAACGAAAAAAGATGTACAAGGACTTGATATCTGATACAACGTGAAAAGTGTTGTATCTTGATGTCAGGATGACAACACACTACAGAATTGTTTGGAAATTTTTTATCATTGCATTGGTAATCTTATCCACAAATTAGCGGATGAACTTGCTCAAAAGTATCCCACAGTTAACTTGATTCACACAGTTGTAATGCCATCTCCTAATATTGATAAGCAGTGTTTTGTGATTGCTGTACTTCAATGATTAATTGTTTTGATATGCAACTTGACAGGAATGTGTCACTTTATAGGGAATGTAAACAACGTGCAATTTTTCAAGTATTTCAAGCATCCTCATAATTTCAATGTTCTTTAACATGATTTTGGTTAAACTTGATCAATAGGCAGTTTTGACAGTTACAATGTATGCTTGTGTCAAGTTCATGTTGGTATAAAAATATTTGACAATTACATCTGCCACAACCTGTACAGCCACACCCAGGGATTGAATGCAAAAGTTAATCAGGATGCTTGAAGGGCAGATTTTGTCATTTGAGATTGTTCCAGCTATCGCAACATAGATTCTTGTAGTCCCTTCTATGGCTGTATAGAGCCCCCTTCCTGTTACAATAAAAAATTACCTACTTCATATGCCTAGAAAAGAGGTGTCTATTTCTAACTTACTGTGAGAATTCAGCACCATAATGGAGACTAGAATCACTGGAGGAAAACAGCTAATGATACTTTTATCTAAAATTGCCACGCTTACCTTCACTTAAAATATTCTTTGACCTGGTGCATGAATACAGTGGAACTAGATAATTTGACGAAGAAAAACAGAATTGTTTCAGATTTTATACTGAACCAGAAAAGGGAGAGGGAAAAAAATAATATTCAACTTGCCAAAACTTACCTACTTATACCAACTTCTGCTTTAAAAATGTCTTCTGCTTTCTTCATTTTTTCTTCTGTTAAGATATAAAACTGAGTTTCTGGATACTTTATGGAAAAATTTTTAGCTATGAGGTAGTAAATGTCATTTATTTTATCTATTTTACTGCTATACAGCCAAGGTACTATTATTTTAGATGCCCTTGTAGTTTTGTCTTTCATCAGCTCATCCTGCCAATCCGAATGATTTTTTAAATCTTTCATGTTTACAAAACCAATCACTCTAACATCAGTCTTTTGGCCAACATCACTCTCAAAGTTAATGGTGGTAGCAGAGTTCATTCTGATGACACAGGGATAGCTATCAATCTCCTTGCCAGCTGAAGAGTTGAGTAAATGTCCTGAACTGGCTACCACAGCACAGAAACTACAGTGTAGGTGAAGAACCTGTAAGAAGAAAAGGAAATGAAAATATTTAAGACAATGATGCAACCATCAAAACTATTTTACATTTAAAAGTATCCCATATTTAATACCCTCCCAATAAAATTTCCTCACTCTAACAACACAAACAAAAAGGAAACCCAGTCTCTCAACAGGTAAAAATTTCTATTTCAACAACAAAGGATACACCTACTGTACACAACTTACAACATCTTGGCATTTTACATGCTTTATATCGAAAAACATTTTACAGTATTTCTCTCTACCATGATGTTTATCATTCCATTTAAAGTAATTATCTTTCCTTTAATCCTTCTGATTTTTATTTGGATGATAAGAGAAACCATTGCATTCATGACGGCATGTGTGTGTATGTATGTAAGTGGGTGCGTGTGTATATGTGTGTTTGTGATGCTTTGCCCCATGACACAATATCTCAAGATAGGAATGTGTGACAATTTTCAAACTTGGTACATAGATGCCCCTATTGAGAAGAACCCAATCATTTTGGGGTGGAGTTAAAGGTCATCTGACCTTACCTTTGATTTGACTATCTGAAATATACTGAAGTATACATAGATATAAATGGTATACATAGGGTAATAACAGGTAGGTGAGGACTTAAGTCGACTATATTGTGCCATTTCACAAGTAAAGTCACCTTGAAGGGGAAGGAATGTGAAAAGGTACAGGGGAGGTAAAGTTTGATGTCAAGTCTCAAAATCAAGCTACAAAGTTCTTCATGTCAAAAAATAGTTTCTACTTAAATAATTTACATATAGCACACTATAATGATTTTATTTTTCATTCGAATTCTGGATAATCCCTACAAATTGTTACCACTGTATTTCATATTTATCACACTACGTCATATTGCTGTGGTATCAACTTCTAGATTACACACTTAAACAGAGCTTTTTACTCGGATGATTTCAAAAAGATGCTTTTATGTCATAAATAATTCTGCTCTTTTAGTCATACATAATTCATGATTTCAGTGCATTAACAAAATGAATAGAAAAGAGCAATTTGCTAATGTTCAGCAGAAGGTTAAAAGCTTAAAATTAAGATTCAGAGCTGCATGCCTAGAAGAAAGTTATACGATAGTTGCACGCAACAAAACTTGATAAATAGAGAAAAGTAGAAAGAATCAAGTAAAATAATGAATGGGTAAGGAAACTTTTGTACATAAGGCCTTTTTTCACAAGGCAAGCTAAAGATCTAAAGTAGCTGATGGACTCTTTAAGTGACAAAAAACCTTGAGAACATTGAGGATAATGGTGAGTTTATTTTAAAATCAAATAACTCCTAGTTGCATTGGGATATGAGATGAGTGATAAATCCATATTTATGTATCTTAAGGAAGAAGGAGAACCAATCCACATAAAGAAGAAAGTCATTTAAAAGAAGGTTTAAGGTCACATCAGGTTTGGATATGTTAGAGAGGTACTTGCATTTTGGTGAAATTTGCATTGAAATCCGATGTGTGTCTCTCAAGATATGAGCATGTAAACTTTTCACATTTTCAACAAAAAGTGAACTTAAAGCAAGCACATATGACATCATATCCCCACATTAATGCACAGTCTTTTGTTTTTCTTTAAATTTTAAAGTCGATTTTCTCCTCGACAATCCCATATTATTAAAATGTGATTGCATATGTGGCATGGGAACTTTACAAATTTTGCATCCCCTGGAGGGAGGTCCTTTACCTATTTACTTCAAGGTCAACATGACAGTGTGATAAAACAAAAGGAAACAAAGAATTCCTTTTCAATGTGAGGAAGTGATATGAGCTCTGCTGCCCTCAAACTCACTTTGGAACACAAATCTACTGACTTCATTTACTGATATCTCGAGAAGTATGTGTCCAATTTGAATGGAACTTTCACCACCCTGTGTAGATTTGTTTCTTCTTTAACATATGAAAATTAAATTTTTGCTTAAACTTCCCCTTTAAGGTCACATCAGGTTTGGATATGTTAGAGAGGTACTTGCATTTCGGTGAGATTTGCATTGTAATCCGATATGAACAGGTAAAGTTGTCATATTTCAACAAAAAGTGAACTCAAAGCAACTACATATGATATCATGATCATGTCCTAACATTAATAAACAGTCTTTTGTTTTTCTTTCATTTTCAAAACCAATTTTCTTCTCAACAATCCTATATTATCAAAATGTGATTGCTTTAGTAGCATGTAAATTTTACAAACAAACTTTGCATTTTCCACAGGGAGGTCCCAAACCTATTAACTTAAGGTCAATACAGCAGCCTGAAAAACAAAAGGAAACAAAGCATTCCCTGTCAACGAGAAGAAGTGATATAAACTTTGCTGCCCTCAAGCTCACTTTCAAACAAGAGTCTGGAGACTTCCTTTACTGTACTGATACTAAGCTGAGAAATGAATGTGCAATATGAATGGAAATTTCACTGTGCTCTGTAGATTGGTTCCTCTTTTACATATGAAAATTCAATTTTTGCTTACACTTCCTCTTCATTAAAACAAAATACAAGACCTCTTTAAGAAAATGTGGAAAAGGAGACTTTTAGAGAACATTTCCCAGACTAGATTGTTACTAATAAACCACATGAACAGGGAACTGGTATGGGGGGACCTCTAAGTTTTACAGTTTTACACCTCATAAACAAATCAAACAATTTAGGGTCTTTTAACTTTTCAAACAGTAAAATGAGACAACATATGGGTTTTGTGCAGGTGCTTCGCCAGGACTGTGTCATGAGGGGGTGTTTGGGGGCACAACATGACTGAGGGAAAAGTCAAACTGGATAGTGAGAAAAAAATGTTGTTTTAGGTGTTTTTTTGCATTGCAAGGCTGTGCCATGGGGGGTTACAGTCCCCAACCCTAACCCCCCTTTGCTATGCCACTGATTTTGTGAGAACCTGATGGCTCCAAATCCTGCATTTTACCCCAACAAAGAACATCCCACATACTGTAAAATGTTCCTTACAAACTTAAGACTGCTGTACCATACACGCAGAATTAGGATTTGTTCTATTCCTAGGTCGAGTCACACCATAGACTCTAAAAATGGAACCTACTGCCGTTGTGCCTGATGCTCCGCATAAACAAAGGAGTGGGCAAAACAAGCCAGTGAGCCACAACTGGAAAAAAGGTCTTGGCCGGCTCGACTTGAACCAATAGTTTGGAAACTGGGCCGTAAAACTTGATCTTACTTAAACTAACTAGCTAACTATGCAATGTTTTCATCTAGACAAAAAGCATGGCAAGCACCACAACTTGAGTGAAACTGGGTAATACTGGTTGATCATAAAATAAAATTCGGTTAAACTTGGCACTTGACATTAATTCCTGTACATCCCTATCCAACTGCATAACAATTTCATGCCTAATGCAGAACAAACAAAAACTTCTACTGATTTTTTTTTCAGCATATGGAAAAGATAATTCTCTCAATTTGCTTGGTTTTGCATTTTCCATGGTTTGAACAAATGTAATACATCAATGTAGTTAGCTAGATACACCCATGTAAAAGCAGTACTGGAAACAACTGGCAAAAGACTGTGGCCAGCTCAGCTGGAACCAACTGGTTGGAAACTGGACTGTAAAACTCCATCTAACTAACCAAAATTTAAGTACTGTAGTATATGAACTCTTCTCAACTGTAAGATCCTCTCTATATTTTCTTTGGTATCTTTTTTGGAGTCTGAAAAGTAAACTTGTTAAGCTTCAACTTTGGTTCATAGTCCTACCCCTCCCCCATTATACATAAACATGACATGGACACAGTGCACTGCGTAGACACATCCTTCACTCCACTATACCTTAAACCCATGAAGCAGCCTTCACATTTAAGATCAGTACCAGAAATAGTAAATTGGATTGTTGTGCATTACTATGAAGGGTCATTTCTCTGATGTATTGTTATTCTGAATCAAGAATAAGGGTTGTTATCACAAAAGTGTGGTTATTCTGAAAAAAAGAAGAAGGGTCATTATTCCAAAATAAGTATAAGGGTTACAATTCCAGAGGGTTGTTATTCTGAACAAAAGAAAGGGTCTTTCTTGAAATAGAGAATAAGGGCTGTTATTCCAAATAAAAAGTAACAGGCCTTATTCCCCTCCCACCCCCCCCCCCCCCACAAAAAAAAAAAAACAAATTCCAGGTGATATGTCAATGTGACTCAATTTGAATTTGGAATAACATTTATTGATTAGCAACAATAAAGGGAATGTTGACCCTTGTTTTTGATTTGGAAAAAACCCTTTGGAACATTGACCTGCATTTTCTGTTTGGAATAATGACCCTTCGGAGAAACCACCCTTTTGAATAATAATCAGAACCCATTAAACTGATATGTACTAAAGATATCTATGACCACTACTATACCTCTCCAGTGTCAATTCTTTCATACCCTGGTACTGGCGGTGGTGGCGTCGGTTTAATAGTTGCATTTGAATTAAAGTAGTCCAAGGTGGTAGCATCAACAGTAGCTGTGACAGGAACATTAACTTTCTCTAGTAGTTTAATTTCCACTTCACCATTGTTACTCATTAAAGTTTCATTTTCTAAAAGTTTATTTACGTCTTCTGCATTGCCTGATATAACTAAGTCTTCGATGTATGCTGGGGAAGCTTCATCTCCCACTACTGTTCTGAAAACTCGCGAAATGGACAAGCCGGAAAATTTCTTTTGGAGGGAATCTAATGATATATAGTCTCTTTCAGCAAAAAGCTGACGTAGTGAATTGCTCCGCAAGGAATGTAGTAAAGATGGATTGTTTTTGTGTGCACTGTTGTGAAAATGAGTAAAGTAAATTAAAGCTGAAGAAAACAGGAAGGAGTACCAAAATGTTAGCACCACATATCGCCAGCGACCCTGAAAAAAACAAAACAAGAGGGAAAAAGTTAAATCAGCATTGCTGCCAAACAATATCGAAAAAGAAAGCGATTAACTAATCAAAGGTTTGAGAACAGTCCCCTTCAAACAAAGTTTGAAGCATCAGCTAAATCCAAATATTTTGTAGTTCATGGTATCTTTCATCAAATTTGATGACACCCATACAACAAAGCCACTTCTTTGCCACTTTTAGTATAATTTTACAAGAGAAAAAATCTAGTCACATGACTCTCAAGGGCCAATCATGAAACAGGGCAGTTTTCTACACTACTTCAAACTGGGGTGACTGCATTTCCTCTTCCCATGTGGAAAAAAATTGAGAAAATTGTACAGAGAGAAGCAAGGATAGCAGAAGTACAGTAGTGGTTACCATTTTTATCTTGTCAGGTCAGAAATATCCAAAGTTAATGAAATGCTGGCACTGGGTTGCAAACGTACATGCCTTCATTACTGAATCTACAGCAATTGTTTCACACATACAATATTAAAATAACACAATTTTAAAAATGAACAACTAATTAAAACTCAAAATGCAGAATACTCCACTGCCATGACATATTGCAATAATATATTGCACTATTTCCCTATTTTTCAAAGTTCTGCGCTTGCAACTTTTGAAACAATGGAACTTGGAAAAAATTAGAGCAGATACACAATGGATCATTTAGTACAACACCTCACAGCTGTGACAAAATGCATTGCAAGGTGTGAACTAACTCACAGATAAAATAATGCATTTATGGCAACTGTCAATATAGTACATTGGGTGCATATTTCTCTTTGTTTGCTAAATAATCATAAAAAGGTCAATGCATATTAACCAGTGTTTCAGGGGCGGCTAAGTTATGTAGCCTCATCTAGGAGGTGTATGAGACAGAAGTTTGTTTGTTCATAGAGGGAAATATTGCATTTGTTTTTCAAGGAAATTTCATCCTTTTCAAACTAATATTTATTTGCAAAGAGTGATAAATAATTACAAAAAAGGCAGTATGGTAGCCTTCTTTTCAACAAAAAAGTTTCTCTCAGAAAGAAATTCAGTTGTTTGTTGCTCAAGAATAATTGGTTCCCCCAAAATTTGAACATTTCAAAAGATGCAACTTTCATAACTCTTCTTGTGCATAATATTTTGAGGAGATGAAACTATTGATGGGGTTTATTGTTGAAACTTAATGATTTCAAAATGACTAGAGCCACGTACTCTTAATGCTATGTTGGAGCATTTTAAACACAAACTTTCCCTTTAAATTTGAGGCAGGACTTAATGTTAAACATAAAAGGAGATTAATTTACATTTTCACAGGGGTTATCAGGTCTTCATAGAGATAATGCAGATATACCAGAATCCAATCCCTTAATTGATGAATGGCTCTTTCACTAATGGGCAAGATATTTGTCAATTTGTCCTTTTTGTTACCTCCTGTTACTGTTAAGTTCAAAAGCATAAATTCAGATGAACTTAGCATGGCAATTGTAAAGGTATTTGTTTAAGGTTTACTTTTTTGTCCAACCAAATTTGGAGTGACTGATTATTTTCCTCAAGAGTGAAACAATGATTTGTTAGTATAAAGTTACATGTAATGTAATGCACTAACAAAGACAATTAAGTATAATTTTTCCTGTCAGCCCTTTTCAAATTGGTTAACAGTTCCTCCTTTCACATGTGAGAGTGAGAGACAGTATATAAAACCAATTACTGAATCGTTAACGCAATTACAAATCTGATGAAAGTGTCTTTCATTTTCTCTTTTATCATGCATAAATCCAAACTTTTATTTTAATTACATCCAACAAAAATATCTTTCTAAATTTCAGTAATTCTTTTTTCAAACAACCTGTAAATTATGGATTTTGATTCCATAAAACAGAATAAATGTCATAAAAACTAACTCTGCATGCTTCTTTGCCCTCACAGAAAAGTTACTGACAAAAGGTCCAGTTTTATATTTTCCTATGCATGTACAATAAAGCAGTCTCATGCTTCCTTTACAGTTCTTTGTGTTTTTTTTTTTCTTTTTATTTAATATTTTACTTTGTTCATATAGGAAAAAGAAAATCTTTAGTCTTTTCAAGGAATCTTTACATGATACATATACCTCATTCCCTTCAGCTTCATATACCATCCATGATATGGACAATATGACAATAAAACATGAAAAAAAACTTATAATACATTAACAAAGTTTTGCCTGATATTTTTTACCATTTTGTGCTCAAACTTTCTGCACCTTCTAGATCTGATGTCACCTGACCTCTCAAATTTTCCTTGCTTTACAAATAGTTAACCCCTGAGGCTTATTACTAACTTGTTACAATAGAGTTTTTATTGGTCGGCCTCTAATATCTTCTGACTGTATACTAGGGTTGTGGGTCTGACTGTATACAACCATGGAAGTACTGATACAACAAGCCTGTACCACATCTACAGTATAACTTGTTCATAGTGCTATTTTTCCCAATTTGTCAATAGCAGGGTTGCAAACTTACTGTACCTACATACTTCACCTATGAGCTGTGTGGCTCAGGTACAGTAAGTCATTTGACATAAAGACCAAAAGATGTATTAAAAACAAGTGTAGGTTGTTGCAACCTTTTATGCAAAAGGATCAGGAAGAAATGAGGAAATCTTAGCTTTTCTGTAAAAAAAATAAATAAATAAAAAAGATGTGATCAAAGCAAGGGGCAAATTGAGGCTGTCAATCAAGGCAAACAACTTCAATTTTTTTTTTTTTTTTGAGGGGGGATGGGAGGGGACTCATTCAGAGCTACCTTCATAACCCACATTTATGTTCTCAAATGTTAAAGAGAGATAGAGGAAAAGATTTGCAACATTTAAGTAATCTCTTGAAGCCAATTTGAGGCAACTGAACTCTACATCTCCTTTTAAGAGTCAGAGTGTCTCTTTAACTGGTCAACCTTCCCCAACATATTCTAGATATGAGTTGGGTCTAGAGAATTACGATAGTTCTAACCAAGTGTGATTTTGAGTACAGGGTGCTTTAAGTGACATTTTTGTATAGAGTGAAGATACTTGAATGCTGGGCATTCACAGGACTTTAGGCAAAGTTAAAGGCACTTCCAACAAAGAACCTATCAAAATGAGTAAATAGGCTAAAGTGACTGCACAGCTGTAGGCTCAATTGCTGATATATTCTAACTGTGCTTACAGAATCTTTTACAACTGGAATTGCATTAAAAGGATTTCAAGAGTCCATTCTGATAGCAACTGGGTTAATTGAAAGTAATTAGTCAATCCACCTGTCAGCCTGTCTCACAGGACAAACAAGAATAGTCTCCAGATAAAACTTGAACCACCAGTACCACCTAAAAATTGTTTCATCATGTATATACAGACATTAATTCATTGCAAAGACTGTGGTATTTCATTAATTTTCAATACCTCGCTACAGTTTGATGACGAACACCAAATCCAGAAAAAAAGGTTGACAGCATTATTGTATTATAGTTAAGTGAAGTGAAGTGGAACTGCATATTTTTTTCCTCTTTTGTCCCTTTTAAATCTACCCCAACCCCAGCACATCAATTTTACTTCTGATCCCTTATCTCTTACCCTGCTTTAATACTACCATTAACTCCTGAAAAGACTCAAAAGAGACAGAGAAAAAATGAAGAATATGACTGGAATTTTTACATAAAATATTATCAAAACTATTTTACATCACAGTCCCTCAAGTCCTGCTAAAAACAATATTTGTCCTGATTAAAAAAAATATTGAATGACACTGTATACTAGGAAAGTGGGTATTAAACTGTATGGGTCTTTGAATAATTGAAACCACTGAAATTGAAGACAAAGGTCATAAACAATTTGACAGCTTAGTGCACAGGAAAGAAGTCTATTTCACAGAAGAGTAAGGTACTGTACACAACATCTATGACTAAGGACAGGAATTATTCATTTCATGGTAAATGGAAAAAAAAATCATGGAAATAGGGCATAACATGGAAAACATGAAAACAGTGAAAACAAGAGCCTAAGGGCACTATGGTTCCTTCCATTAAAGATGATATTGTATTAAGGTAGTCCCAAGGTAAGGCATAATTTGCACCTTTAACCCCAATGACTTTTGGCCATCACCCAAAAACATAGTGGCACATTAAATTTCAAAATCATACAAGCACTTGCCGTTTGAGAGAAATGGAACACTAAACTTTTCAAATTATCACACTGCACACATGCCCACTTCCATGCGACAAATACATTCATCACCTTTCACTAAAATGTCATTTACTTGAGTTTGGGGTAGTATAGGAGGTTAGTTAATTGCCTTTTTGGTCAATCTCAACAATTCAAATCCAGACCTTAAAAAGAAGTCACAAAGGTCAAATGCAGTCAAAGTAGATCAAAACTGATTGTAAATAAACACAGTCTCTTCTGCACCAAAGAAATTTAACAGTCATCTGGTCATTCCTGACCACCAAAATTTATGATGGATGACTGGAAATTATGTCACGGTTGTCCTTTAGATTACCCAATGTGTTTGCCTGAAAAGCAAAAATAAGGAAAAGCCCACAATTCTGCTACTAAAGGCAGCCCGATAGTGATTTATTACCACCAATTTCTTCTTCACAATTTGGCTAGAAGACCAAGAAACAAACATAGCTCTGTAGAATCTAATAAATGACTTTCAACTTGACCTTTTAACCTAAAGAGGGTGTTAGAAACAGCATTGTAGTCCCTAGGGTAAAAGCAGAGGTAAAGAAGAGAAACTGCTTTCATATTTTACTATTGAAATTGGAATCTTAGCTTGCACTGTGAATAACTTTATTCAATACTGTATGTGAGGAAAAGGTTGTTTTTAATAATAATTGCATTACTGTCCTGATTGTTAACAAACTGCTTTTAGACTGAGAGGGGGTTATAATTCTTCTTTTCTTTTATATATTGCATTTGTCTAAAGGCATTAAACTTCAGCTGGACTTTTAAACCAATTGAACAAAGACCCAAAGAGTCTTCACGTGCACTTTACTTAGACGAACACAACTTTCCATTATTTCCACTATGTTACTTGGTTATTGAGTAATTGCACCGCATACCTGGCATTGCAATAGGCCTACATATGACCAACATGTACACACTAGCCTGTCATTTAAATGTCAGTAACTCAAGTAACGAACATTGTAGGAGGGTAGTATAACAGCCTTTTTGGTTCGTCTGATCAAGACAAATCTTGACGTCACAAAAAAGTCACAAAGGTCAAAAGGTCAAATGAGGTCAACTGAGGTCAAGGGGGGTCATCACGTGCATTTCACTTAGACGAACACAAATCTCCATTACACCACCCCTCTAAAATGTTTCAATGGCAAGATATCAATAAAACATTACTTTTTGACCTTTTGACCCTTTCCAATTATTTTGGTTAATGTACCACCATTTTCACCTCCTACCAATCTAACTTATCCTAAAATGACGCCACTGCTTGAACAACGGATACTGAGTTACAGCTACTAATAGAAATTCAGTTTTTGGCCTCTGGTGATCACCAGTGACCTTTGACCTCCACCAAAAACGATAGGGCACATCTACTCCACAACATCTACATACATACCAAGTTCGAAAAAAATTGATCACTCGGTTATTGAGTTATCGCACCACATACCTCGCATTCCAATCCGTCACATACACACACACACACACACATACACACACACACACACACATACATACGCCAAGGTGACTGCATAGGTTCCTTTGTTACACAAGGAACCAATAAAGTGAACTTTAGTTCACTTTAAAAAGAACTTTATTGACAAGGAATCTTTGACAGAAGGTAACCATCAAAATGGTCATGGTCACAATATCACCAAGATGACAGGACTTTTGACAGGAGACTATTGTACTTCTTGCCTCCTAGGGTTAACTAGGAAGAAAACCAATTCCATGCTTGCATGGTTAAAGTCTTGCCTTTTAAACACTGAAACCAAAAGTACACTGAAACCAAAAGTACACTAAAATTGGAAAAGAAAGAAAAAAACACCCACACCAGACGTAGACACAGTAAGCAATTTTCACAAAATCAATAAAACCTAAACCTAAATTTCCTGTTACCAAACTAACTTCTTGGTTTACTTCTGGGAACTTAAAAAATCATAACAAGGTATCAAAATCATAACAGATCAGAAGGTAATATTACATTGTCAACATGAGAAATATGGAACAGACTGTATGATACAGCTTGGCCCTGTAAAAGACTGCGGCACAATATCTATAAGTGTGCTAATTGCAATTCAGCTTCCTCACTGACAACACTGTGTTGTTTAAGTATGTCTACGTTAGGGTTTCACGGTACCACTGGTAATTGGTACAGTCGGTACTGCCCCAAATGGTACCTGTAATACCATAGTACCTGTACCAGAAGAGTAACAAGAGCCCAATGGGCACTGTGGTTCCTTGCTGGATATTATAAGAACTGTACAGCCAGTCTGTGAAATAGAGCTAAGCAAAAGTTCATACTCAATGTTTGTAACATCTTCACAAGGGGTATTTTCGTACTAATTTTACATGAAATCAAAGATTAAATTTCTGTGGCCTTACTGACATTCACCTTTTGTAATGCTTGGTGATCCTTCAAAAACACTACCTCATTTCCATATGTATTTATGCTTGTAATCAAATTTGATATTACCACAAATAAATGATACACAATGTGGTCAGAGAGAGAAAAACATCCCTTGTATTTCTCTCACAAGTTATTTTTACCTGCTCTCAAATAAAACTTGCTGTTACTTTAAAACAATCTACCACTTGTCCTGTTTGCTACCTCTCTACACAGAAAACAGGGTTTATTCAGCAGTCAAGCAGAAAGCAAGTGATTAATGAAGTGTGATAATAGAATGAGGATAAGGTTACCCCACAGAGCACAGCAGTATGAAAGAGACATATTGTAGAATCCATGCATTGCTTCCACTGGCAGAGAGACCAGTTTAATGCAGAGTGACCTGTGCTCAGTGAAATCTACAGATTTCAGTTATTGCCCTCTTGAAACTTTGAATGATCCAAAATATGTGTACAACTCGAAGGAATCATTACTGAACGAACATAAAGGACAAATTTCTAAGGTGTTTGGGTGCGTAAGCATGCAAAACCAGGTGAGATAAGAAATCTATTGAAACTATCTTTATCTAGCTTACAAGATTTTCTAAATAACATTTCCAGCGGTTGACCTCCAGTGACCTTGATGATCTTTGACCTTAACCAAACACAGATTGATTTGAAATCTGTCCTTTCTACCTTAAAATACTGTGCTAAAACGTTTTTCAGTGTTTGACCCCTGGTGACCTCAGATGACCCCTTGACCTTCACCGAACATATCCAATTTCATCCTTGCACTATAACACATCCACACACCAAGTATGACATCTATCCAAGTTTCCTAACTAGAAATATCCTGTTGAGAAGGTTTTTAGTTTTTGACCTCTGGTGACCCCAAATGACCTTTGACCTCCACCTAAAACGATAGGGCACACCTTCTCCCTATGACGAATCTATGTACCAAATCCAAGTTCCATCCAACCTTCCCTTGTTGAGTTAGAGCGTACCGAAGCAAGTGTCACACACACACACACACACATACACATACACACGAACACACGCCAACCTGACTACATACCGAAAAAGTAGGATTTTTATCACATGCAAAATATCCGTAAAAATACCATGCATTGACATAAGTGAAGTCTTCTGATAATCCCTGCCTCCCGTTTCAGTATTTTTTAAAACATTTAGTCACCCCACACTCAACAAATAGATAAACAAAAAAAGAAAGAACCTCTCTGCAAATTTAGCATCCGATAAATACGGGACAGACAACAAATCGGCGCCGCACCTCCGCACCGGAGCTAGACCCCACAAGAGGACAAGAGCATTCAGGTTTCTAATGAAGATTGCAAAAATAATTTCTGCAAATAGGCCTAATGACAATCCCCCTCCAAAAGTACAACCAAAAGTTATCAAGTAGAACTTTACAAAAATATTTCAATAAAAGACTGATTCATCAAGCTTTCTTCCCCCCGAGTTATCACTATCAAACTTAATCAAATTGCTTCATGACCGAATTTAAGAATGCATCGCGCAGCAATCCGTTGTACAATAACACTATACTGTTATTCAGTACGTAGCTATCAATACAACAAAGCAAGTGAGTTGATCAGGTGAACTGAACACGCAGACCAATGTTTTAAGTGGGATTTACTGTGTGTTCAGTCCCATTGCTTCACTGTGTAAATTTCTGAAAGAACGTTCGTTCCGTTCGTACGAAAGTTTTTCTTCCACAGACTAGACATAGACAGTGAACGTTATGGAGCAGTCCCATTGAATCACTGTGTTAGAATCAGAAATCGTCGATGCAACGTTCATGTCAGAGCTTGCAATGCGTTAATTCTTTGTCTGCTTACAACGAATTTCTCACTCGTATAATGTTGTGTGCTATCGTAATCAAAGTGAATTCTATCAATCAACGCATGGTATCTATTCTTAATACACCATGTGAAATCATTTGCTGATGAGCAGCGATCGTTCGGGGGTTGCGCAGAATGTCAAAAGGAAGCGAGGGCCCTGTTAGTGTGGAAGTTACTAGTTCTGCGAAAGTAACGATGAACGGCACTTTCCGAAATTCTTAGGGGGATTTGTGACTGAAATAGTGCAAAACAATTATCAAGTGAATTTTCCATGTTTGTATTGAAATGCTTAGAGACATGGCATATTTATCAAATGGGTTTTTGTTTCATTCAAGTATCATTCTAATTCAAATGCTTTATTTTTGAGAAAAGATTTTCACCTCAAAGTTGACTAATACGTGTCCTTCTAAATACACAATGTGATGGCGTGGCTAGCGCTGGCAGGGATCGTTCTGAGATAGCACAGAATGTCGATAGAAAGCAAGTTCCTTTTTAGTGTAAAGTGTACTAGTTCTGCGAAAGTAACGTTAAACAGCAATTTCCGAAATTCTTAGGGGGGTAATTTGTGACTGAAATGGTGCGAAATTATTATGAAGTGACTTTTCCCTGTTTATATTGTAATGTTTAGAGACACAGGGCATTTATCAAATGGATTTTTGTTACATTTTAGTATCATTCTAATTTAAATGCTATGAATTTGAGAAAAGATTTTCACCTTACAGTTGAGTACCAGTCTCCACGATACTTTGGTACCTTAAGGTTGGTAGTACCGTACCGTACCAGTACCGGTACGTACCGGTACTTACGGAAATACTGGTATACCGTGAAACCTTAGTCTACGTGTAATCTCTACATTGCACAATTGTTATAAAAGAGCTGCTGCAGTGTACACTCATATTGCAAACACACCTAAAGCACATGATATGCAGTGACTGCCAGTACCGTCTTATCCTGAACATCCTCAACCAGACATTAACCACAACACAGGTTAGTAGGGGGAGGGGGAACACTGTGAAAACAGATTTCTGTCTGAGATAATGGCTGAAACATTTGGTGAGCTACATGAAATCACACAAAAGTTAAATTCAATTTTTTAAATTTTGGGGTAGGGGGCTGGGGTAGATGTAGTTATAATGAAAGTGCGGTAAGAACGTAAGGAGGGGGAATTGGGGGTGTTGAGATAAAGAGTGTCTTTCTTACACCAATTACTGATGACATACACACAATTACTTCAAGTAGCTTGCACTGCATTGCATGTAACAAATTTGACATTGCTTTATAAAACCATCCAAAAGGAAAGCTCAATCATGTATGTATCTAAGGTCAATCATGTGACTGTTTTTGCACTATTCATCATAAAACGCACTACAGTGAGAAAGCTACATAGGTTCTTAGGTTAGCAAATAAACATGAATTTGTATTTGATGAGGGAAATTTATGTTTATTGAAATGATTTTCATAATGACCTTACAGAGTGAAGTGTAATACAGTACAGTGCTGTGCCTAAATTGCCTTGAACAAAGATTTTAAAGGCAGTCATTCATCACCCCAAACTACAGTTTCAGTATACATATATCAAAACTCTCAACTGGTACAGCTCTTTGATTGGCATCACATTCAAACAATGCATCATAGCTAAATTACACAGCATGGGCACTGAGAGTGTCTTGATTACACATTATGGACTTGTATGGCCACTGGGACAAGCCATGAAGCAAGAAACTAGGATTGTGTCTGGAAAAGATGAGTTTTAGATAAATGTGGGAGGGGCTAGAAGTAAGTAGGTTGGGAGAATTGGAACTGTTTGGGATGGTGAAAATATGCCTTTAAGGGTGATCAATTCTAGTACAAGAGCCAGGCCTCTGCAATAATGTCCTCATACAGTTATTACTGTACAGGTGAGTGTAACAATGAATGCAACCTGGCAAACATCAAGTATGTATTGATCTTATTGCATTTCAGAATATAAGCCTTTAAGGAGATCCGTCATGGCTACCACAGTTTTTAGGGAAAAACTGCAGTTCCCAATTATAGTACCCGACAACTGGTTCATTACTCTAATTATACTGTAGCTGCTTCAATGAGCAGCATATTTGATTACCATTCTGGTACTGTACAATAAAAGCCCAGCAACTTGGGGTTCAAATAACAACTTACAACAAATCCTGAAATAAGTGCTGGTAAAAAGGGAATCAAATTACTTATAGTACATTGAAGGGCTACATCCCCTTTCAGTTTATTCTGTGATAAAGTGCTATCAAATGTCAACCTTCATGGTCATTTTCAAATAATGGGCATATAATTAGTACTGAGAACAGTTCCTGACAAGATTGTGCTAAGGGTATTTTTCCAACATGGTAAGTGGTACCACCATTCTAAGGACAATTACTTAACGAATTATTCTGTCGTAAAGTAGCTAATAAACACTATGGCATCAATGCTTTTTGAGAGAAAGAAATATTTTTTACATTATCAGCTGTTTTTACATTATTGGTTAAGTTTTACATTATCGGTTGTGACAAGGGTGTAGACACTTTGTGGCCCAAGATGCTTGACAACCACATTTGGGGTCTACCCCATAATTATCCTAAAAACAATGGTTAATTTGCCCCAAAGTTCTAATTGAAAATAAGTTTTTTCTAACTTTCAAGGCCTTGGTCACCCTTTACTTCCTTCTTCCAAACACATTTGATAGCAGATTCGATCTTATAAGAGGTTAGGGCATCTGGCTTGAAGCAGGAAGGTTTGGAATTTGACACTTGGTAGGGTTAACAGGAGAAACCCATTGTGCTTCAGTGGTGCTCAGCATAAGAAATGGAGTAGGCAAAACAAGCCAGAGAGCCACAACTGGATAACAGGCTGTAGCCAGGTTGACTTCATCCAATCGGTTAGATACTGGGCCAAAAACCTCATCTAACCCAATCTGTGTCACAAATGGGATAAAGATACAAAACCCATGCAACTCCACTACCTATAAAACTTTACTTTGATCCCCACATAAACAGCTGGAATTTTGACTAACTCCACAATTTACTACACATTCTACTCAGTGTCATCATTCACACTCATCAAAAAAGAATTCAAATTTCAAGAAACAGTTACCACATTATTTCACTCGGAGCAACATATTCAAATCACAATTAAGTCATCTGCACGGCCACTATACTACCAAATATTCCAGCTATCCATTCAGTTGTTAATTCCACCTCATTACTTAACAGGCTTGGGGCGATTACATCTCAATGTAATCGATTACGATTGCAATTTCTTCATATTTTACGATTGCGATTATGATTACGATTACAGCTAAATTGAAAGTAATTGATTACGATTGCGATTACATTGCAATGTAATCGTGATTGCATTTTCTTTCTACATAAACAATGTAGAAGGCAAAACAATCCAGTACCCACAACTGGAGAAAGGGCCATGGACATTGATCTAGATAAGCTCGGACAGAACCAAGTCCTCCCAAAGTTGAGATTATTGAACCCATGCACTTCTCACTCATTGTAAGCTGGAACATCCAAAAAGAGGGACAATTAAATTTTGTCATTCCAACAGAAGAACCAAGAACTGAAAAAATTGTTTAGTAACTTTACTTCTCTGTTCAATTCAACTTCAATGTAATCAGAAATGGGGCCACGATTGCGATTACTTTGCCAGTGTAATCGATTACGATTGCAATTACTTTGCGATTTTCACAAAAGTAATCGATTCGATTACAACTACTTCAAAATGTTCAATCGATTGCAATCGATTACGATTACTGATTACGATTACCCCAAGCCTGTTACTTAAACATCCCAAAAGAAATATCATTCCTGGACATGACACAGCATGTCCATTATTGTGGTTGGTCGCATTTTCTGATGATCACGTGACCCCATTTCTTTCGTTCAGTTTATCGGACGACTCCCAATGAGAAACAAACCGATCTTTTGGGAAAAGATTTGTACAGCAAAGGAGACCAGTATGTGACAAGATTGTGTGAAAAATGTCGCTAATTACGAAATGCGGTACATTTTTCCACAAATACTCGACATTTTAATATTAAGTAGGCTAATAGTAATATTAAGTAGGCTTATAGTAATATTAAGTAGGCTAATAGTAATATTAAGTAGGCTAATATTAATATTAAGTAGGCTAATATTAATATTAAGTAGGCTAATATTAATATTAAGTAGGTTATATGCCTGTTACTTTACATATGACGCAGTCATGAACGCGAGGGATGCTGTCCTTCTTTGGTCTGTATTTTCAACATCACTTTATTTAGTTGAACTGTTTGGTCACCAAATTAATTTTACATTTGACTTATGGAGTGATTATAAAGACAATTGTATAAATTTGAAAACATTCGTACAATTTTCTTGTCACAATTCCCTGGAAGTTCGACTGAGCAGCATGCTACGTCTCCGTTTGAACTGCTTTCAGTGAATGTACAAAATGTGTACAGTAGTGTAAGTGCCGGGTTTGGCGCAGCGTTCAGCAGTATAAAGTCATTATGTACGGTCCATTGCGATCGTGTACAAGCAATATGTGACCAATTGAACGTATAAACAAAAAGAATTTCACATAATGTCGTACAGATCGATCGAAGGCAAAGTGCAATCAAACCTCAAGTCCGAATTTTCGATGCAAATCTCCTATTTTACCATACGTATAAACCATTATAGGTTTTTGATTGGCATAGGCCAGCTGAGGTCAAACGTAAACGTAGCTAGTGTACATTAACTGCACGTACATTCGCAGGTTCACTTCATTCCGGGCAATTATTCTAAATCAGAGACAAATTTAGTACTACACACTTGCTGTACTTTTTTTGGACAGGTTTGTCAATCCTCGGTGGCAGGTAGGGAATTGCAACAAGTGCCTTTGCACGGGTATAGGCCCTACTAAAAAATAGGACCGGGGTACCAAATCGCCATACCCGTCAGGTACCTGGTGTTACACTGACTTAAAAGATTAGAACATTTTGTTAGGCATGCTCCATATCAGACGTGCAAAATAATATTTACAGCTGTTTTGGCGAGGTGATGATCACATTCCCAAGCTCAAAACATTTGATTTGCCATAAGGTTTTATCATCTCCTTTTGTTTTAAATCAAAATGACAAGTAAAAGAAACGAGAAAGGGCTATTGTTGGAACATCTATTGTGCCTTAAACACCACATACAGCCAACAACCTTCACCCCTATATTTTAAGTGTATTTTAGTTTTAGTGGAACGACCGGACGCGTAGTGGCCATGATCCCAAAGAAACGTAACAGAAAACAGTCAAATAAGAAATTAAGTACTTTCCAAGGCCTCTATCAATATTTGATATTAAATTTTGGGACGCTTTCCTACTCTAAAAGCAAGCATCCTAAGAGCTCGAAGCTTCTCCTTTTAAAACACCCGTTTAAAAACATCAACCAATCAGAGCCCTGTATTATGGTATTCTCTTGCACGTCCAAAATTTTCGATTGTAAACAAAAGACGTCATGCTCGTGAACTTCTCTCACAGTAATGCACAATGCACGTTGGAATTTTCACTTTAGGGTTTATGTACGTTCTGACGTAGCAGGCCTCATGTTGACATCCGGACATGGTGACATAAAGGTGTCATACCGCCGTATTAAGATCGTATACATGCAAGGCTCAGTTTACCTAGCATGCCGAATGCTACGGGCACTGTCTCTGCAAGCTGGGCGGGGGGATGTGTCTGCTAGTTTCTGCGTGAAGTACGAAGTGATTTTGAATCACCGTCGGATAGCTTGCTCGAACAAAGTGACGTACATTGATGTGTGAGAAGTAACTCACTACGTGACGATAATGCGCGATCGGGCCGCACGCTGATCAAAATTTCAACTTCAGGAAATAAAGTACAAACAACTTTCAAACTTTTTGATTTATTTATTTGGTACATATTAAGCACAAAACACAAACAAACTTACACATAATTTCTACGGCTCTCTTCATTCTCAGGCCCCGAGAATGTTTACCAAATTAATTGTAAAATATTTTATTCCATTACCGTGGGGAATAGCGTAAATTGGGTAATCCTTTTCGCATGCAAAATATTTAAGCTTCGCATGGTAGATTTGGAACTGGGTTATAGGTAGCGGGCCACTAATTATAAGTCCCATTGACTTACACACTAAATTAGGCTACTTCCGTGCCCCCTAGCTCCTAGTAGAAGTTTTCAACCAGGACATGCTACCCCTCTGATCGAAGCCCACAATCTCGGCTTTCATGGCACTTTCAAATTTCCATACCATGACCATTGAAATTTTGAGCTAGAGAGCCTTGAATGATAGGGATGTGTTTCCCGCCATAATAGCTACTCAAAAACGGCATTTCACAGAGCGGAGTAATACAATAAAAAAATGGCACTAAAATTGGTCACATTGCCTTGAATTTTGCACAGTATGTATTTCAACTCATTGTCTACAAAATCCAAATGCAAAAATGATCATATTTTGTAAGTAACACAGTCAGAAACAACATCCCATAATTTTTTTATCGCGCTTTGTCTGTACACTAAACATTTTCCCGGACATGAGTATTGGAGTTAGTGGTCCGCTACCTTATAGGATAGCGAGTGGTTACCCGTGCAAATTACACTAATTGCATCACCAATGAAAATATTGGGGAAAGCAAACATAGGCCTTGCCCCTCCAATAATTCAGGCAAATTTAAAATAAAAAAAAAGGAGAATAACCAAAATGTAATAACATTTTGGGATATGGGGGGCTTCTTGAAAACGTCACTTTGAGTGTATGTGCATGTCATTGTGAGTGTGTATGTGTGTCTGGTTGTGTGTGTATGTAGGCCTACGAGTGCACTCGCTTTCATAGGGTGGATTGCTTATAGATCATTCCGGTCCTGGACACGAAATAGGGTTCAACATAGTCTGTTGGAAAATTTTTGTCCCCCAAACCACATACCAGATCTACGTCCCTGTTGTCCGTCGGATTAACCAGGCAGTCCATCCTTCCCCTACATGGGCAACCAAAGACTAGCACAATGTCATTTCCATTGTGGTTACGGTACGTAACCACATTTTCTAGTTTGTAATAACTTTCCACCACCATCAAATATCATTAACTAAAATTTTGCCGAAGAAAGCTGAAATGCTGCATTAAAAGTTCCATGTACTTCAAGGTAAAGAGCTGTCCCCCCAAACTTATTTTGAAGAAAAAGCTAAATAACACAATTTTCAATTCATCTTATTTCTCTTCAAAGTATCTTTCATCACATTTTATGATTTAACTATTGCATATTCAAGATAAACCAAAAAGTTATTTCTGGTAAATTTCACATTTGAAGAGAAAAAACATTGTCACATGACTCCCAACAGCCAATCATGAAACTGGACAGTCGTGTACTTCTTCAATTTGGAATGACTCCTCCTGCCCTTGAACTTCAGGCATTACAATAGACTTACATCACATTAGTGTTGCTTGTCTCTGGAATAACATGCTGAATTTTTATTGGCACAAACTGAAAATTCTATTCAAGAAAACTAAATTGTGACCTACAAAGCATGCGGGTACAATACACAATAATCAAATACCTAGGGCTAGCCTGAAAAGGAGAACTTTACTAACGCAATGGAATATTGACACTGGACTAACCAAACACTTACCAGACAAGTCTGTATTTGTGAGAGCAAAAACTGATTTGCATGAAACTTCAACCATTTCTTGTGTTATTTTAATGTGAATTTGGGTTACCAGAGTCATCATTCCCATTTTTTTGAAGGATCATGTTAAACAGGAAAGCAATGCCCTAAACTTATTTTGAAACAACAGCTAAATCCCAGTTATTTTTCACGATATTAAAGGAAGTAAATAAAACGTATAAGAAAGGAGTTACCCTTGATAAATTTCACAATTGAGGAGCAAAACTATTATCACTTCAAATCTCATCAAAGGGGAATTAATGAAATAAATTTATTTTTTTTTTAAAGGGAAAGTTAAAGCAAAAAATAAATTTTCACATGTGAAAGAAGAACTAATCTGCTTAGTTTAGCGGAATTTCCATTCAAATCGGACATGTATTTATCAAGATATCAAAAAATGAAGTTACTTGATTTGTGTTCCAAAGTGAGAGTAAGGGCAGCAGAGATAATATCCCTTCTTCACATTGACAAGGAATGCTTTGTTTCTCTTTGTTTTTCAGGCAGTTGTGTTGACCTTGACCTAAACAGGAAAAGGACATCCCATGAGGATTGCAAAGTTTGAAAAGTTCTCATTGCACTTTATATTATCATAAATGCAATCACATTTTGATATATGATACTTATGAGGAGAAAAGAGGATGTAAAGTTTTAAGAAAAACCAGAAAGCCAAAAGGCTTTGTGATTCCTTGCCATTAAATACCTTGCCTGCTTTCAAATTGACAGTGTTTGATAGATTTTTCTTTACATTTTAGGCACAGAATTTTTGCAGTTATACCGTTGGTGACCTCAAATGACCTTTGGCCTCTACGCAAAACAATAGGCTTCTTTCTCTCAACATGACAAATCTGTATACCAAATATGAAGAGTATCGATCACTCTTATCTGGAGATATCATGTTTACAAGCCATTTTTAAAGTTTTCGCAATTTTACCGCTGGTGACCTCAAATGACCTTTGACCTCAACCAAAGAAAATAGGCTTCTTTCTCTCAACATGTCAAATCTATATACATAACATGAAGATTATCAGTCACTCCTATCTGAAGATATGTTTTCAAGCCGTTTTCGGCATTCTTGCAATTTAACCGCTGGTGACCTCATATGACCTTTGACCTCTACCAAAAACAATAGGGTTCTTCCTCTCAACATGATTAACCTATATACCAAGTGTGAGAAGTGTCAGTCACTCCTATCTGAAGATATCATGTTTACAAGCCATTTTCGATGCTTTCACAATTTTACCACTGGTGACCTCAAATGACCTTCAACTTCTACCAAAAGCAATAGGCTTCGTTCTCTCAACATGACAAATCTATGTATTTTCAGATAGGAGTCAACTCAATAAAAAGTTCAAAGTTTAAATTTATTTTCCAAGTATGATTCAAAATTAAATTTGGTTTCCCTTTAGTCACCTTTAATGACAGGAGGGAAATACAGTGTGCATATTCTACAACCTCCAGACCACAAGGGGAGGACCATTTGGTTTCATTTTTCAACTTCATTTAATTTTCATTTTTCCACATTTCAGACTTGAGGTACTAGCAACCATTCCTTCCAGCTACATGTCCATTTCATAATTTTAAGAAGTTCAAACTGATTTGACTGTGGCACACACGAATATGAGACTTTTAACTAAAGAGTAGGATAGGAATGCTCATACTACTGTACCCCCTTCTTCACATTCCTTTTGACAATACCAGAACTTGTTGCCCCACTGTAAGACGTTTCTTATCCACTGCAAAAATAATGACGTAAACAAGTGCAGAGTTACCTAACCCCTCCCCTACTTTCCCTTTGGTCACATTATTAACCCTTTTTGTCCATGATTACTAACAACAGACCAAGAGAAAGTCCATAGACAAGCATTTATAGAAATCAGGTCAAAAAGAAGTTAAATATATAACCTTGCAATCCGGCTTACATAAACTCGCTTAAAATTCAGTCTTTGGAGCATTACAAACAACTGACTACCTAGTTCAAACAAAACTTTGGCAGGTTTTAAAGGCTACCTTAATTGAATTGTAAACAAAATCTAAATCCAGTGTGAAATTGCCTGAAAGGACCAATTCTCTTACCTCAAACAGTGCCAATTCTCCTAACCTCCTTACTAACGTCTCTCCCATAATTGCCTGAAATTCATCCTCATCAAGACACAATCTCAATTTATTGCTACTGGGCGATTATGAAAAAACTTAGTGTGTATAATCAAAACACTCTCTGTACACTTCATGCTGAGTAATATAAGCTTTGGTCCTCCTCATTGTTTGAATTAGCTGTCAATCATAGAGCTAACCCAATTGACAATTTCTGCTACCCCCTACAAAAATTGTAGACTCAATAAGGTGTATCCATAAGAAAGAAAAGACACCTGTACATTGTTTTGCTTCTCTTCCTCAGCTTCATGCCAGCATTGTAATATCACATTATAGAAGATCCAGCACATTTGAGATGATCCTGAATAACATCACATTGAAGGGGTATTATATATTGCAAAAGCTTGGTAATGGAAACTTGTATAAAAGACTAAAGTAAAAAAGACTGTTCTTGAAGCTGGTTTTAAATTTCTCTAGTTCCTGAAACAGAAAACCTAACCCGCTAGGTGACCTTGCAAAACAGCTCAGCAAACTTCAATAGTCTATTTTACTCAGCTGTACAAGCCAGCTTTTTCACTTCTACCTTCCTTTTCCCAAACCCTGAACACTTCCTGTACTGGCAAGATGGCAGATGGCAACTTTACTGTAAGCTTGTTCTTTATAATGTTAACTAACCCCAAAATGCAATGTAGTTTTGATCTATGTTCTATGACCTTCATATTTTATGTGTTCTATGAGACTATATGACTTTTGACAACGGAAGACATTAAATGACCTTTGACTTAAACTCAGAACAATAGAACCCACCCTGTGACCATAAGGCATTGACCAACTAAACAATTATGAAATCTATCCAATTTTCCTACTTTGGGGTAACCTGTTCACCAGGTTTTCAGGATCTTGCCTTGGGTGATCCCAGATGACCTATGATCTCCACCAAAAGCAATAGAAACCACCATTGCTCACCATAAGCATCCACATACCAGTCATAAAATGTGTGATATTCAACTTTCCTACCTTGAGATATTGTGTTGACAAGGTTTTCAGATTTTGACTCCTGGTGACCCCACATGACCAAGGACCCACATTACAATTAATTGGGTTCTTCCTCTGAATATGGAGTATTTATGTACTAAGTTCAAAATTGTATTCCTATCATGAGATATTTTGTTAACAAGCAAGGCATCACAAACACACACACATACATGCTGTACATACATACATACATACATGTCATCATGACTGCAGTGGATTCTCTTACCATCAAAACAAATAATAGAAGCTAAACCAAGATAATGCATCCTCTCACAGATGGATGGAAATTCTGTTAGTTCAGGCTCTGAAAGAATAATTTGTGGCACTGAAACTTTCAAAAATTCAAATGAGGCAACTGTAAAACACTTCTTATGCATAATATTTTGAGGATATAAAGCTACTGTTGGTGACTAGGCCTATTGGTGAGACTGAATAATTCAGTAATGATGACTGCTACTCTCTTCTTATATTGACAAGTCAGTAAATTTTAAATGCAAGATTTTCCTTACATACCTCCTTTGGCTTTCTTTTACATCTGGATTTTGGAATATCCGTCAATACTCCCACAGCAGGTATTAAGTTTTTAAAGTCGTAACTACCCTTGTTATTTATGTAAAAAACTCACAATGGCAGAAAGAACCAACCACTATGCATTTGCCTCCTGTCCAAATAAGGCTCTTTTTCTATGAGACTATATATCTAATATCAATCGTATCATGTGTCATATATCATCACTGTAAAATTGATTGATCAATAAGTGAAAAGTTTTTAAACACCCATCTGCTTTCAAAATAAACTCATTCCATTGATCTTACTTCCATTTAAAAAGCCTTGTTTCCAATTACCCTCCCTTTCCAATAAACAATCTAGTAAGATACCTCTAGAAACCAATATATCTTGGAAATCCAACAGTTAGCTAGAATGGTGATCTATTAAGCTTCCACACAAGCAACTAGGATGCTGCAGAAACTGTGCACTTCTTGAAACACAACTATCTCACTGCAAACCATTAGATAAACACAGGGCTCATCGTGACAGGATACCTCTATAAATTAGGTATTTACGGAATAGCTCTGACAGCTCCAGCTGAAATTTGGGGGGGATGAGATGCAACACAAGAGAGGGAGCTGTCAAGACGGGCTATTACTCTGAATTGAAAGAAGCTTGCAGACGACAGGAAACTAGCCTTTAAAACTCGGCGTCTTTGTATCAAAGACAATTAAAGGTTGGTGATGTTGGTATTTGCAGTCTAGTGCTGTTTTTAGGTGTCAGAGAATTTAAGAAGAATGGTGTATGATTTGCACGTTTGTTGCAGCAAAGGGTAAACCATTGGAAAATTGGATGCTCAGATTAATAGCTATGGGACGAAGAAGTTGAAGAACTCTTTTACACAGACAAGCTGGGGAATATGTGGATCAGCCAAGAAAAGTTTCCATGGAGAGTGGAGGATTTATTTAAGAAACACCTAGCAAAGTCATCAAAGATTTGTCACTGTCAGTGGACACAAATAAGAGAAACTCAGAGATACAATCTAAGTGAGTTCACATAGATTTCATCTACAGCCAGAGCCTTAAGGTAACATTACTATTGAATGACTTGAATAACTGATGCAGACAGTCTGTATCAGACAAAATACAATTTATTGTAAAACAGGAGGGTATGTTGTTACATATATTGCACAGTCTGGAATATAACTCAATTATTAAACAAAAAACAATGAGGCATTGCTTATTTATATCAGATCATTTAGGTTATGGTAAACAGGTTGATATACTGCAAGAACCTGCGAAGGAACTATGAAGTTGGTTTTAGACTTGTATTCCCCAAAATTCCCTGGTTTGGGAGTCTATGAGGGACAATACCTACTGAACCTCCTATCACCCTATGTGTACACCATTAATACGATACCTTTACTTACCATCTGGCAAACTTAACACCATGGTAACCTTTCCAGCAGAAGGGCTGGTAGGCTGCTAGGCAAAATGGAGTAGGAAGATACTGGGTGTATGGTGCCCCCTGATGGTAGAGTAACAACAGTTTTATTACTTTACATGATGGTAAGTATAGGTACAGTTTAAATGGTGTGCATAGGGTGATAGGAGGTAGGTGATGACCAAAATAGAGGTTTCTTACCCATTTCTTAATTAAAAACAATAACTCCTCAATTATATCATTTCACTCTGATCTAATCAAAAAGCACTTTCCCATTAGCCTCCTTGAAACAAGATTCTGTTGCTCCTTCAACAGATAAACCATGCACAAACAGTTCCAAAATTTTGCTTGACCCAATAATCTTGTTTACACAGAACACACCTAACTTAGCTAACTTAGATCAAATAGACAATTGAAAAGTCCTGTCAAAGGCAATATCAAGTTGGCCAGGCAGACTGAAGACCATAAAAAGGGTACCCAAAGAGAAAATTAAAAACATAGGCCTAATTCTGTCAAAAATAATTCTATGAAGACCTAGGTTTTCACTGAATCAAAGTATGTAATGGGGTTAGGTAATACGCTTTGCCAGATTATCTGATATGTATATATTCAGGACAGAACAGGCTGATCACACTCTCAAAACAGATGATCGTTAAAGTAAATATCAAGTCTTGTATCAAAAGAGTTGACCTCTACTTTTTCCAAAAAGGAGGTGAGAGGAAATGCTCTATGCAGTTTAAACTGTACAACCGATGAATTTAACCCACACGGCTGACATAATTTCTTCATACAGCATATCACTAAAAAAAATATTTGTCTACAAGCTGCACAAGCGAAAAGCAGACTTAGTACAAACAACAAAGGTTTATGCCCTAAATTCCTTTGTTCACAGAGGAAAGAACCAGTGCCCTAGAATTATAAGACATAAACAAGCAAACTAAAAAATTGTTAAAAAGCAGTAAGCCTGCGAGGACTGATGAATATGGCTCCACATTCATGACGTACGTAATGAAAGTTGGCAACTTCCCTTTTTTACTAGTTCACCATGCATTAAATAACATGGAAGTACTACCTGCAAGTTAGTACTGTCATTCTATTCAAAATGACAGGTCAGCAACCCAAAAAAGGGGTCTGCCCAGACACCTTTAAGGGAAACCGTACAGGTATTTATTTGTATGGTGTAACCCTTTACTGGTACACACATGAAGGCAAAAGAGATCCACACTGCTACGGTAGATGGAAGGGTGGCAGCCAGAGACCTGCATCGCTTCCCAGGCCACACCATTGCATTTTTACACTATTTCACAGAGCATAAGGTATGTCTTTCCTTTGAGAAACATGTGTTATTGGAAGTTGCACTAATAAATGCCTTTTGTCAACTGATCAAATACAGGTCAAGTCTACTGTGTGTACTATATGCTTACAGTTAATCATACTGTGCCCAACTACTGTATGTGCCTAATGCCTATTGTTTCCCACCAAAATTATGTGAGAATGATCCACGGACTTCCTATACATGGACAGAGTATGCTGCACGGCACATTGTCGCTACTGTACATGTTGGAAAAAGCGCACCAAAATGGCCAGCTGCTATGGTTTTGTGTGAAAGTCTGAACTTGCTCAAGTATATCATCATTTTTTGCAAGAAAGTTGAAATGTTTTTTAAATATGGCAAGGTAAGGTCAAAATCACTTCACGTATTGCAGGAATATGATATTGTTTCCCATTCAAGTTTAACTTTTGTTTAAAATATAACAGAGTCGTTGTCAAATCAGATGATTTATAGGTTCACGACAGCCATCTTGGTGCACCTTTTTTGTCCCAGTAGGTGGTGACCATCTACGGATAGGACCTATATGTTACATGCTGTGTCCATGTATATAAGTCTGTGGCATGACCTCAATGCATAAGGGCAGACCCACTTGTAGACTATTTAAAGCAAATATCAAGTGCTGTACTACTTCAGTAGAGCTTCAATGGGCCTGCATCTTCCACTTCAATGCATTTCAACCTCAGGCAATACATTTCAACTAAAACTAGACACCATCAAAACCAATTTAGACCACAGAGTTGCCAAGGAACTCTCATCTGTTAGACCCTGTATGAGTGACCATTAATTGACCTCTGTTTGCACTTTTACCTCCGAAACATCACATGAAGAATGTTGCCTGCTGAGAGGCAGAATGAAGAGAAGAGATACTTAATATATGACAATTAAAATATCAGCAATTAATAAGCAGATAATGACAAAGGCTGGGGGAGTTTGAACATATCACAAGATCAACTTATTGATGTAATCATGCATTGCATGGGTCACATCAGGATCCACTGTCTATCAAAAAAAAACAAAACAAAACAAAAAACAAAAGTTCCACCATCCTGTGAGAAAAATAGGCAAACAAATTGGAAACACTATGGAGAAGAGTGACTGTACCTTGACAGAAAAGTCTTGCACAAACTTTTACAGTTTATGCAAGACTACACTACAAAGAAACCTTCATTATCCAGAAAAGTTCTCCACTGAAAATCTAAAGGAGAATATTAAAATTCCTCAAACTGAAGATATTTTTGTTCTGGAACTTTTTAAAGGTATTTTGTGAGAGTTGAATTTGTTAAACAAGTTGGTCAAAGGAACATTTTTAAATCTTCAACTCTGCAGATGTGTTGCTACCATCATAGAATACTCTACATAGACATTCTTCTTTTTCTATTTTATTTTACAAGGCCACATTTTGTTTCCTTGCTTTTATCTAATAATTGTATGAATAACAAACATAACCATATATTAAGTGGAAATAGTTGGGATAGGGGCCACTTGTCCTCTTCCCCCCCCCCCCCCGGTCTCGAGTGAAGTCAGTTCGGAGTTAGGTTTCAATGGTAAAATATGAATACCTTGCCTGACAGTTAATATTTCCTTTGGAGATATGCTAAAACAATCAAGCTTCCCAGGGCTTCACCCAATGGACTCCAATCCACAGGAACAGGCTCTTTGAATGCAGTTTTGAGCTGTGAGCCTGAAAATTTTACCCCACAGACACTTTCCTTTGCCCTTAGTTGCCCCCCCCCCCCCCCCCACAATTTGACAATCTGCGTATTTCTACATGGCCTCATTAAAGCAGGATTGTACAGTACATTAACGCAACTACAACCTAGTACAGTAAAATACTGCAAATGTTCCGACATGGTTGGGGGGATGAAAACTAAACAGAGCATGATGTTTGCGTAAGAACTAAATTATCAAAGGGTATTATGTGGCATCGACTGAAAACAATCCTACTGTATTAACGATTGGTTTATATTTCCACATTTGAAAAGAAAATATTAGGCCTACAAAAATGATATTCCATTCGGGAAACAAACGGAACTATTCCCAATATTTTCCAACTTGAACGATATGCACAAAGCAAGGGGCGCATACTTTAGGGACAAACACATTGACTTCCCTCTTTCTAAAAATCGGTAATCGGCATCGGGCCGATTGTTAAATTAAATACTGATTGTGCATAACCGGTCAAACACTAGCTTAATCTGTGGTTTGGGACTGTAGTGCTGTTTTGATTGCGGTAAAAAAGTTGATTTTTGAACCTCAGTAATCTATTGTTCAAGTGAGGTATACCAAATTTCCGAACCCACTGCTGGAGGTATCACTTCACCAAGCTTCTAGTCCACTGAGGTTGCAAAAATTACATGGTATTTTGGGCAGGATTGTAATCACACCCCCTTTGCGTGCTCTGAATACTGTGGCTAGGGTTTCTTGACTTGGATTAAATGTCTTTGCATGTGGTATTACTGTCTGTCAATCATCAAATTGTGTAATTGGGCAAGAGAGGAAACGAAGTGTATATTTTTACAGTAACCAATTCGTCATGCGGGAGGCCTTGGCCTACGCAGATGTTAAAAATTTCGAGGGGGGGTGGGCGTTAATTATTACAGAATATACGGTATATGAAATCGCAGCATAGTCCAAACATCAGTCACATTAGGGAGAGCGTTTAACATTTGCAAACTCTATACCGGTATTGCACCAAAATCTAAGTCAAAAATGATAATTGAATATTGTGAGTAGGAGAGGTTTTAGTAACTGCAGGCTTGTGAGCATCTGCATAATATTATTTTGGCAGATCTCTGTTAATACGATCCCCTCCCCCAGGCCGGCGATTCACCAATGGACTGATCAGTTGGACCAGCATAGACACTATCGGAACTTGGGAGCCATGACAGCGTAGAAAAGTTGACAAATTCATATACAAAAATGTGCACACTAAGCCATCACAGATGCTTTCACTTTCAATGGAAATCTAAATGTCAAGTGTTCAAGTATTACTGTATCTCTGTTTTCCTTGTGTATCTAATCACAAGTAAAGGTAATCACTTCAGATAAGGATTAAAGGCCAATGAAAACAGTGAAGCATGGATGACTTTTCAATAGTGATGTGCAGAGTATAACATGTCTAACTGAAAAAAGAAGGTCTCATACTGACACTTGTTGTATATAGGCAACATGGCCAACCACTATCTATTCTTTCTGAATTACTTTCAAAGATTTAACTTCACTTTCATTCTCAGCTTACAATACCACAATGAGAGCTCATTTCCTATTTGTCATTCTTTCTTTACCACATCATGGCATGAGGGCAGTAAAATGATCACTGACTGTGATCATGTGGCCTTCGACCTAGACCCAAATGGCACTTTCTGATCTAGTTACTGCAGAACCTCACATATGGTTAATCCCTACTGATTTAGTTATTAAAAATTGTAGCCATTCACATCAATGTTATTCCCATACAAAAATGTAGAATGATATGTGATGGCATTTTGAAATAACATGGTAAAATCAGGAATGTAATCCTTCACCAAGGTACATGCTTGCCAACATTTTGTCTTTTCTGCGCTATACAAAGCCAGTTATATTACAATGAAGAGGACTTGTTTGAAACAGGAATAAGGCTTGATTTTCTCCAAGTTTGGTTTAAAGGGGGAAAACCTTAAAGGGCAAGAGCAGTCATCCTGAACTGAAGTAGTGTAGTAGACTGTCCAGTTTCATGATTGGCTGTTGGGAATCTTGTGACAATGTTTTTTGTCTTCAAATGTGAAATTTACTAGAAATAACTGCTTGGTTTACCTTGAATATGCAATAGTAAAGTCATAAAATGTAATGAAAGGTACTTTGAAGAGAAATAAGACAAAAATTGTGTTATTTAGTTTTTTCTTCAAAATAAGTTTTTTTTGGGGATTGCTCTTTACCTTTAAAGGGTGATTTATACTTAAATATTCCCTTCAGCGGGAGTGAGGTGACTAATAATTTATTACCTTCACCACAACAGGGGTGATTACTTGGTATTCCCTTTTATAGTGAGGTGATTATTTGGTATTCTTTTTGGTGCAGACCAGACAATCTGTAGTGATGCACACGAATTCATCCCTTAATACTCTCTTCCAACATAGGGTATACTGTACAATACTGATTTGCATGTTCAGTAGGCTCTATGGCCAGGCAAGGTGATGAACTGTGATAATTTTACAAGCATAGGGTAAAGAGGAGTGCTCATACTATTTCTGTCTGTGTATCTTGTTGCATTAACAAAATCTTGTGACCACATCACCCCTGTTCTTCGTAATCTTCACTGGCTTCCTGTGCAGCATCGTATCAACTACAAAATCCTTCTTACATACAAATGCATCCATGGTTTTGCTCTATTATATCTAAAGGATCTTAAATCTAATTACAAGCTTTTATGTGAACTATGTTCCAGCTCTCAATCTCTTTTAAATGTGCCGTCATCTGTTACCCATTCTTATGGTGATCGTGCTTTTTCAACAGTATATGCGAAACTGTGGAATGACCTTCCATCTTTTGTCAAGAACTCTTCCACTGTTGGACAATTTATAACTAAAATGAAAACTCATTTGTTTACTTTGTCCTATTGACAGCCTGTTGTATAGTTTTAACGCTTTGAGACTTCTTGTGTAAGGCCCTATATAAGAACTGTTATATTATTATTATTGTCATTATCAGTTTTTGTCAAGTACAAGCTTCGAAACCTCCCATATTATCCAGTCAAATGAGCATCGCTTATGCCCAGTATTTTCCATATAATCATTTAGAGCACATCTTTGCAGCACTACAAAATTTGATGTCAAGTGCATCACTCGCAAAATGGTCGATTCACTTTTCATCGCTTTCGAGTTCAATGACATTAGCTTCCCGCTGAGAGATGGATCCACCCTCTTTGTTCCCCTGCAGTTGATCATATGCAAGACACTGATACTCTAAATACACAGGACAATCACCTCCAATCATTGCTTCTAAGACATTGAACTATAGGGTATGCTTTGAGATTGTTTCACCCAAGGAGATACAAGAATACTACTTCTAAGATATTTATCATTTTTTCAGGAAGACAGTGCCACTCTAGGTTGCATAAGATGATACAAACAAGTCACATTTTTTTCAAATGTTACAAATACTTACAGTAGCAACTTTACACAGTTATGCAATACTATACACTAGTACAGTACCATAAGGAAGAATTCAGCCTAGCATATTTCAATAGTTTGTTTTGGCTGAAAATTTTTCTATCAACTTTATTGTGGTAAAAGTATTATAGCAAATTTTTAGTCAAGAATAGTACTAATAAACAATACACCATGATACTAAATAAGATTATAATTAGTTGTAACGGTTAGAAGTGGCCCATGCCTGTGCAGGTGCATAAATGATAAGGTCCATACAAGAAGCAATTTGTCTTTTATCATTTACTAATGTCCTCGTCTTCTATAAATGTACTACATGCTTGTATTGTATACACAGCAGGTACTTCTAACAATGTGTAAATGTATCCATTTGGTGTCTGAATGTACTTGGTCAGTATACAAAGTGCACGCAGCAACAGACCATACCCCTGCTCTGCCCTCTGTACATCTATGCACCAACAATCAACTTCAAGCGTTCTACAGTATTTCAGCAGTTCATGAATGCACCTGCAGACATTTACTTGCAGTGGCCTTAATTACATATTTAACTTTATATATGTCTCCTTGACTCTCTGGCACATTAAGAACCAAGTGGTGGAACAAAATCTTTACTCAATCCTGGAAGAATTCTGCTCCCCGAGAGGAGCAACTGCACAGTATTTCCCCTTAAGACCACAAAACTGAGGTGCAACCATCTCAACATTCTGACCTACCATAAGTATTCGATAGTTATGTCATATGCGTGGCTTCATTCTATACTGGATGAAAAGAAAAGCCACCAAACATGATCTTACCCTAAAGAATGAGAAGTTAATTTCATGAAGAACATGACTCACAAGACTGGCAGGCCTACTAAGCAGTTATGCAACTATATTTAGCCAAGGTCTGGGATCACACAAGGTCCCTGTAAACTTAAAGAGGCTCGAGTTGATATCGGTAACTAAACAAGGGTCTCAAAGGGTCACTACCACAAAACAATGCTTATAGTTAGCACAATAAGTCAAGTTTCAAGTCCAAAAGTACAGAATGTGTTAAAATTTTGAATTTTCCTGTGTCCTGACTTCTAACGGTTTTGTACATAATTTGAAAAAGTGTCTGGTCACGAATTTTTCAAAACCGACTTCAACCGTTCTGTACTCACTCATTAAACTGTTATTTTTATGTAGAGTATGGGGACTGTCTAAGACTGACCATTTGTCATTGGTATGTGGAGAAAAATTAACAGGTTTGGAAAAATTTGTTGAATTTCATTAACCAACTCAATGAGTCGCTTTAAGTTTTCAGTTACATTTTGGTGGGTGCATTATTAGTACCGTGTATTCTGTAATAAACGCTCCCCCTCTAATAAACGCCCCCCTCAAAATTTTTAACAACTGCATAGGCCAAGGCCTCCCGCACTACAGGCCCAAACCACCGATAAAGCTAGTGTTTGACCGGTTAAGCATAATCATTATTTAATTGAACAAACGGCCCGATGCCGATTACGGATTATTAGAAAGAGGGAAGACACGTGTTTGTCCCTAAAGTACGTGCCCCTTGCTTTGTGCATATCGTTCAAGTTGGAAAATATTGGGAATAGTTCCGTTTGTTTTGCGAATGGAATATCATTTTTGTAGGCCTAATATTTTCTTTTCAAATGTGGAGATATAAACCAATCGTTAACACAGAAGGATTGTTTTCAGTCGATGTCACATACCCTTTGATAATTTAGCTCTTAGGCAAACATCATGCTCTGTTTAGTTTTCATCCCCCAATCATGTCGGAACAAGTATATTTGTGCCCTTTTTTCAGTTTACAAATAATCGGTGGTAATGATGGGTTGAATGGCAGAATTTTACCGATGCCGATTAGTTAATTTTTATTACAATTTACCCTCAAATAAACGCCCCCCTTTTCAAAAATGTAACGCCCCCAGGGGCGTTTATTACAGAATATACGGTAGGCATCCTTTTTGTTTTTAACATGCCTTTGAAATATAGTTTTATCCCCTGGTAGATATTTTATGTCCTCATGAACCATTAGAATTATTTTCCTCTGATCATTCCTGCATCACACCTGAAAGATATTACAGTGGAAATCACATCTGGAAGAAACAAGGCATGAGCCATATATCAAAGCAGATGCTATAGTATCATGAGCTTTAGTCAAATATTGTATCTTTAAAGGCCCAGTTCACTCACCCCAAACAGTACCATTTCTCCTAACCTTCTTACTTAAGCCCCTCCCACAAGTGTCTGAAATTCATCCTCATCCAGATACAATCTCAGTTTATTTCTTCAAGGTGAGTACTGAAAAACTCAATCAAAACACTCTCTGTACCATTTATGCTGTGTAATATACTGTAAGCTTTGGTACTCTCATTGTTTGAATTAGCTGTCAATCAAAGAGCTGAGCCAATTGAGAATTCCAGTACCCCCGTACCAAAATTGTAGTTTGGGGTGAGAGGTTTGGCCCTTTAAAGGGCATGTACCTATTCAATAAAACCTAAGCAAATACCAATAATAACTTTCCAATAATAACTTTCCACTTTCTCAATCTTTAATGTTCCAGTTAAACCTACTCACAGACAGATGTTGCTTTTCCACTTATGATCCAAATTTAAAATGCAATAGGGCAAATGAAGGAGGTGGGAGAAATCCTGCAGGATAGCACAAGTCCCATCACATCAGTTTTGGACAACTTTAGTGGCTGTCTAAACCTGTTTTATACTTAAAATGTAACGCAATTATTCAAACAGGCCTTGCATACTGTCTGGGTGCAAATCACTAGGGACATAAAAAATACAGTTTTGTGTTTGAATCAATGTTCATCTGAGTGAAGTCACATGTTTAATTTTAAGGCTGCTAAAAGAAGTGGAAGGTGCCACCAGCCCTTTAAGTCACCCCTTTGAAGTAACTATGAATAATTGATCATACTGCCACTTTAACAAAACTTTTCATTTCTAAATGTAACTGAATGCCAACAGCTCTGTCTATGTTGCTGACAAATTGCAAAGAATTTATTTACTTCAAACCACCCTTCATTAATTGAAAAAGGAATATTATCATCCATGATTGACTTTCAGTTGGTAATTACACAGAGAAAGCTGACAGAGGATAAACATATTACTTTCGTAAATATTAGAAAGGTCCATTACAGATGAATTGCTAATGAACTATGATCACTTTCTCTTTTGTTAATGACAAAAGAAGCACAGACATACAGTGAGTGGCATTGCTATGAAACAAAGAGATAATTACTTGCTTCCTACTACTAAATATTCTGTAAGATGCAGCTATCAACAAAACAGTGACTTGCACCTTACATAGAACCAACACAAAGGAATGACTGTGTGTGGAACATTTGATAAGGTGAAAACTGTTCTATTCCCCTACCATAAGTAGTCAAATTTAATGTGGCCTTGGAGGCGTAGGGATTAGGGTGGGGCAGTGGTAGCTTTTGAGAGAGGTACATTTAGAAGAATGTTTCAACTCTTTGCCCCGTTTAACTGTTGTTGATGGTGAAATGAAGCACCATTATGTGCAAATTATACTGGATCAATTTTAAATACTAACCAGAAAGCCAAAAGGCTTAGTGATTCCTTGCTGCCGAAATGTAAGGCCTTTTTTCACATTGACATTGCTTTGCAATGTTTTTCAATTAACAGGGCTCCATAATGTGCCCACAAAGTACACATGCAAGGCATCCAATCTTCCTACATTGAGATCCCCCTTGCCCATCGTGAACCCAAATGACATTTGACCTCCACCAAAAACAATAGGAAACATCTACTCAATATGGCCAACACACTGGCCAAATATGAGCATAGTCACATGTACCGTTCTTGAGATATCGTGTTCACGAAGTTTTGACCTTTTGACCTCTTGTGACCCCAAATGACCTTTGACCTCAAACAAAAACAATAGGGATCATCTACTCAATATGGCCAACGCACACACCAAATATGAGATTAGTCACACTTACTCTTCTTCAGAATCTGTGTTTACAAGCAATTTCTAAAGAATTTACCTATTGACCTCTCGTGACTCCAAATGACCTTTGACCTCCACGAAAATCGATAGTGATCATCTACTCAATATGACCAACCCACACACTAAATAGGAGCAAAGTCACATGTACCGTTCTCGAGATACCGTGTTTACGAAGTTTTGACCTTTTGACCTCTCATGACCCAAAATGACCGTTGACCTCCACCAAAAACCATAGGGATCATCTACTCAATATGACTAACCCCCACACCAAATATGTGCATTGTCACATGTACCGTTCTCGAGTTATCGCGTTTACAAAGTTTTGACCTTTTGACCTCTCAGGACCCCAAATAACCTTTGATCTACACCAAAAACAATAGGGATCATCTACTCACTATGGCCAATGCACACACCAAATATGAGATTAGTCACACCTACTCTTCTTGAGATACCGTGTTTACAAGCAATTTCTAAGGAATTTACCTATTGACCTCTCATGACCCAAAATGACCTTTGACCTCCCCGAAAATCGATAGGGACCATCTACTCAATATGACCAACCCACACACCAAATATGAGCATAGTCACATGTACAGTTCTTGAGTTATTGTGTTTACGATGTTTTGACCTTTGGACCACTCGTGACCCCAAATGACCTTTGATCTACACCAAAAACAATAGGGATCATCTACTCAATATGGCCAATGCACACACCAAATATGAGATTAGTCACACTTCTTGAGATATCGTGTTTACAAGCCAAAGTGTCACATACACACACACACATACATACACACGACATCACCATCCCATAGATTCCTTGCCTGCCTTCCGCAAGAAATCAAAAAGGCTTTAAAAATATATGTACAACTTAATTCTTCCCTGGATGGTATGAAGCCTTTTTTCCTTGTACTGTGTTACACCAAAGCAGACATTATCTCACAATTAAATACCTGTGATTAGCCTTTAACTTGAGACCAAGAGCTTGCTTCCTACTAAAGCATTCTGTAAATAATGAAGTAGGTTATACTTCCTGTGCTCTACTCAAAGACCAGGGATGGATAGATAACACAACATGTTATCTGATTACCAACCAAAGAGAGTTAATTGCCAGACCTGCTGTGAAATACTAGTCACAGAGCATGGAAGATACAAATATGTCCTATGACATTGACACTGAATAAACTACTGGGAGTATTCTTACATATACGTTAAGTCTATTAATGGACAAATAATGGCCAGGATTTCATTACACCTTAAAATTTGTTTCCAATGATAATTCTAAGGCCTCCTACTGGAAAACTTGCTGCTGACCAAAGACAAGAGGCCATGAAGTAAAAGCTATAACCGGCAGGCTGATAACCTGTATGTATGCATGTATTGCAAAACTTTTCACCTGAAGGAATGACAAGATTCAGCAATTAAATAAAAAAGGCTCCAATCAACTTCTAGAATCTTGATGAAAAAAGACAGAAAACAAAACAGACAAGATATATATCAGCTGCAGAAATGCTGTAGCCTGAAGCTTACCCTTTTTGGGCCTAAGATTCCTCGAGCGAGTTTCATGACGACTGCTTATCTGAGACTGAAACCCGCAGCTTTGCCTATACTGCTCCCCTTGAGTTGGCCTTCCCTGATGCTTGAATTCACAAATGGCTGATTCTGCAATTGATTTCTCTTCGTTTGATCGTTTGTTGGCATTTTGTGATATTTATTGCATGGCTGCAAAGGCAGGAAGGCTGTGCTTCTCCGTCCAGACGAACTACAAAGCAAAACAAGAAGGCTTAAAGAAATGTTTGTTAACTGGATAAAGTCGAAAATATGTTTGTTTTTAAATAATTAATACAAGGATCAATATGTGAAACCACATGTCTTCTCACCCCAAACCACAATTTTTTGTAGAAGTCCACAGAATTTCTGTATTGGCTCAGCTTTTTGATGAGCAGCTACAGAAGAAAGAACAATGCAGAGTACCAAAGCATTGTTTGCTGTACTCTCTGCAAACAATGTACTGTGCTAAGAATGTTTTGAAATGCATATTGAGTTTTTCTACACTATACCCTGAAGCAATGAACTGAGATTGTGTCTGGATGAGGATGGATTTTAGACAATTAAGGGAGTGGCTTAAGTATAAGAAGGTTAGGAGAATTGGTACAATTTGGAGAGGAAAAGCTGGGTCTTTAAAGTGCATGTAATGTCAATTTAAACCAAATAAAAGCTAACACTCAAACCCTTAACCTGTCAAATGAGTTTTTCAATGCTTAAATTAAGAGGTGGGGCATTTTACTGAAAGCTGAAACCAGAGATAAAAAATAAATAAAAAAAGAAGAGAGGGAAAAATGCAAACAGTTGCTGCCATGGGCCACTTTAAAATTAAGATCAGAGGTTAAAATACAACATCTTGTTAGAATGAATGATTTTAACAACCCAATAAAAGATACACAGCTAGACCACACCCTACATAAACATTATTATATGTAGCAGAATTTGGGGATAGATATACTGTATTACTACATGCTATTAACCATTCTGTAGATTTGACATATAAATGGAGTTGAAAGTGCAGAATTAGCTGGAAAATTTTATCATTTTTCTTTTAACTTTTTTATTTTAATGAGTCACATGACATGTGCGGCTTGGTTACTTGCCATTTGGTCTACCCCTGGAAAATAAAAGGATATTCCGGGTGTCACATGATCAACAAAGACACCAAATCTGCCTTTGCTATCTCCGAAAACACAAAATCAAGACACCAAATCACGTGATTTTGTGTTTTCAGAAAAAAAAAAAATGTTTTCAATCTAATAGGGATGACAATTACCGAGTATTCCAACCTCACTGTCAACATCCAAGGAGATGGAACACATAAAATATACATATAGTTTGGATATGAAATCTTTCAAATTCAAGACTTGTGGACAAGATTTCTAACAAATCAGGCATTAATTTCCCAAAGCTCCAATGAAATGTTTTGTAATATTATGCCCACATTTGCCATAGAGAAGCAGCATCATGGAGAGGTCATGAGTTACAGTAGTTAGTTAGATGGGACTTAAGGACACACCAACAAAAATGTGTTATTTAGTGTCACCCAGTAAGACAAAGTACAATGTTGGGGTAAAACTACCTAAAAAAAGTAAGAAATAAAAATATGCAACGGGTGGACAATTTCTACTAAAAGGATAGCAAGCGGGAGCCATGTCAGATTTTTTATAAAATTTGCTTTCTTTGAGGAAGCCAAGAATAAGTAAAGAATGGGGAGGTGATGAGAAAGGCAGCCTCCCATATTCACAATAAAATGTGAAAAGATAAGGAAAAGAAGGGAAAAGAAGAAAAGGAATAGGCCTACTCAACCTATGCTTTGCCTCCCCCCTGCTACATCAAAATACGATGGCACTGCCCCTGAAGTCATTCAAGTCATATCAAATAACTGCTTACAAGCTATGAAGCAATGAGGCAGAGGACAAGCAGGTAACAAAGGATCAACTTTATCAAGAAATTTATACAATTTGTATATACAGTAAATTGCAACCCCCACACAGGAACATGGAAAAGCACAAACTATATGTGCCAGAAAAAATCAACACAAATATATCAAACATCTGAGCAGCTAGACAATTTTGTCAATTCAATTTTGAATTCCAATTTAAGAATTTAAGCCTGCAGTTTTGTTTTTATCTATCAAGGCCTAACAGCCACATTAACTCTTAAACAATTCATCTGAAGAGTGAACGATGAGAAAATGTGCCACTTCTCCAAAACAATCATGAATTCTCTAACATTCAATACTTTCAAACAGGCAATGCAAACATACTGTACCTAGAGTATCTTAACTCTCACTGGGATGACTTCAATCTAGGAGCAATTTTCAGTAACAACTTCTTTAGATGAAACAAAGCAATGGAACCTGGCAGACCATGAGAGTTTAGCTCTAAAGGAGAAAAATGAAAAAAAGTAAAAGAGTTTGACAGCAGGAGTAATGATTCCATAAAGTGGCCTCTTCAAATCTCTGCAGTGAGAAAACTGGTAAGTTAGAACATACTGGGACTGTAGAATTCTGCAATGATAAAGGTTCAAAGGTGAGGAATTGATGGCCTGAAGTGTTTATGTTAACTTGCTGGGTGATTAAAGATCACACAGTACATGTATAGTATGGCAGGAATTTACTTCCACAAGGTACTTCATCTGTAACAGCCGAGTCCATACTCTCATCTAGTTTTAGGAATTTCATGAGAGAGAATATTTCCCCACTCACTTGTCCTGCTTTTGTTTCTCTCAATTCTTAACATCCATGCCTTCAGATCTATCAAGCTAATTGATTGGAGTACTCTCTGCATTAAGTTCCCCTCTTTCCTGTTCAATGTCCCTGTTTTATGTAAAAGGCATTCTCGTAGAAAGCTAAGGTTTTTCAAATAGACAAACCCATCCAAATTTCCTATTGATCAAAGTATTAAATGCAAAAAGCCTGGCTGGATCCTTGAAGCCATTTATGTCTAACTGTGGAGATGCAGGAGAACTTGAATTCCCAACTCTTTTAGGCATTAGATCCACATGGCACTGGTGCATTATACAAAAAATAAATGCATGCTTTCCATCACCAGTAACATGCAATTTTTGTACAATCATGAATGAAGTACAGTAAATGGAAGCTACTGTAGGATTAAGTCACTTGATAAGTGGAAAGGTATACATAACTGTGCCGTAAGGCAAATTTTTTTAATGTAGTGAGCCTGCGGTTGACAGGATACAATGACAGATAAATAACAAAAGAACAAAAAAAGTCAACTTGGGAGAGAAAGGGAAACCCTTAAGTTTATAGAGGATAAACCTCTTACTCACCCATCCCACCCCGAACCACATACCACAAGCAGTGAAAACTATTTTCGTTAACAAATCTTCTATAATAAACATCTCTTCCACCATATTTCATGCTCTCTGTCCTGATGAATTCCTTTAAAATAGAATGACCATGACTACTAAATTGAACTAACTTAACCAATTTGATGGGAACAAATTTGGAAAATTGACATTTTGCAGAGATGCTGAACCTCATCAATGAGCCGGTTGTGCAAATTGACAAGTTGTGCAGTTGTTAAATTCAGTACTATCCCATCAAAAAAACAAAATGCAGCAAACTGACATTTCAAAGGGATAAGCTGTTCTTGCAAATTGTAGTCTTTTTTCTGCAAATCGATGCGAAGCACAGTTGTTACTATTTTGTCAAAATAATAAAATTTACAAAAACATCACTTTGACAAGATGAAGGTCCTCGTCAATGTGTCAGTTTTATGCAATTGATGAGTTGCACGGTTGTTACTACAATATCTCGTTATTGCTTTCCACAGGAAGAAGGCTACTCACTGGTGAAAGTTAAAATGCTTTGAAATTTTTGAGTGACAATGACAAAGTTGAAAATTGTTGAAGAGTATTCCAATATATTCCAAAGTTTTGTCAAAAATGTTACAAAATACATATTTTGTGCTCATGATTAAATCTGATAAATTGAAAAAATATCAAATAAACCTATTAAAATCATGATTCCTTTTAATTAATATTATGACTTTAATCATGATTTTAATCAGCGTGATTTAATAAATCAAACAACCCTGCCATTTCCTCACAGAAATAGTTTTCCATTGCTTCAATAAACTCAACATGAGAAAAATATATCCATTAAAAATTTTAGTTTTGTCGAACTGATCACATGAGGCTTTATGTTTCCTGTGATTCTCCTCTCAGTAATTCCCCAGATATATTCACCCACAGCAGGCAAAAATTCCAGTTGCAAGAGTCACACTAATAATTTCAAGTGGCTCCGCATTGAGTTGGTTCGTGAAATTCAACAAATTTTTCTAAGCCTGAACTACATTTTCTTCCCATTCCAATGACAAATGGTCAAACTCAGACAACCCCATACCCTATAGTACATACAAATTACTGTTTTATGAGTGAGTATACTAATGGTTCAGTTTGGCTTTCAAAAATCTGTGACAAGACTCTTTTTTAAATTATGCAAAAACTGGTTCCAAGTCGAGACACCACGAAGTTAAAAATTTTAACTTCTTCAAATCTATTGGATATGCAACTTAACTGATAATACTAATTACAATCATTGTTATGTAATAGTAACCCTTCAACACTCTTACAAATATTACCATATCAGTTTAGTTAAGTTCAGTTCAGTGTATTTTGTTTAAAAACAAGAGACCCTTTAATGTCCATGTAAATATAGGACAGCAGATGAACTACCACCCAGAAACAATGTGAGTTTTCATTAGAGTTCATTAGTTAAAAGTGTTTGCCTCTCAAACATCACTGAGGTTTTCACCACAAGACAAAATTGCCTGCTGTTTACACTGTATTAACATTTGAAACAAAACTGAAACCCTCTTGTATGGTTTTTTTACGAGTAAAATTGACCAGTCAATATATCCAAATCACATCATATTGTTTTGCCTCAAGTGGCAGAAACACCAACCATGACTGTGAACTAATTTACTTTCAAGCCTTTTTTTTTTAAATGAGTTTTATACTTACTACAGAATTATACCCTATGGAAACATGTGAGTCAAGATTACCAACAACTACTGTAAGGGCTTAACATATTTCCATTTACACAGCTTTTAATACTGTATTGCAATGCAATATGAATGAGACTCTTCACCACTTATATGCTCTCCCAAATTAAATCCCCAGAGGCGAGAAGAAATTTAGATGTGATAGGTGAAGAAAGAAAAATATATCAAACATCACCAAAGAGTAATATTCTTACCACTTGTGTTTTGAACTGACTCATCCAGTCACTTAAAATATATTCCACAAATTAGCAATCCTTCCCATGGGAAAAGAAACTGTATCAGTCGCAAAGTGGTAGCGTTCTATTATTGGATCCAGTCGAACCTAGCTCAGTTTCACAGACTGTATCATATGCACTATCTTCTCCAATTCCTTACACACATCCTGTTTCCATCTCCTTGAACTTCTACAACAATGTTCCAATGGAGAGCAGATAACAGACAAACTGTCATCCAGAACCAACCCTTGCAACCTAAGGAGCAATTCTTATACTGGAATATTGCTATTAAAAATAACACATCTTTGCAGCCAGCACATCTGGTGCACATGGGGATTGATCACCGTTAACCACTATGGGCTGGCCTGTTTAGACCCAAGCTTTTGCTGGTGTCATGAATGGGTGTTGCCTCGATCTTCAAATGTGAAAGGTGATGAAGTGAACTTGCCATGGAATTACCAGCTGTATAAATGCCTCTTCAAACAAATTTGGGATAGCAGAGAGACTGCAGATACCATGCTGGCAAATATTGACCATTTGAGGTCAGCAGGGTCAAGTAACTATCACTCTCAGAACTCAATAGAGAAAACCTCTGAATGGTTGTTTGTAGAGTAGCTGGTAGCAACTGTCAACTTAAAAAAAAAAATTCACATAACATGCGTTGGTGCTTCAGCATGGATGGGTTAAGGATGAAGTTCAGTCCCATGGGCTGACTGAACCACCTATAGCTTGGCCGCAGTTGTATAATGCTTCCTTGCAGCACCAAGTATAGACCAATCCGGACAGTCAAGTGATGTTCGGATTTCAGTCTGACATAACTGGGGTTCATTACCTTTTGTCTTTCAATTTCCTTGCTGACCTGTACCATGGATAGTTGTACATTGTATACTGCAATGTATCTTGATTTCCTCAATTTTACTGAATGTGAGGGTTTGAAATTCATGTAGCCAATAAATGAAGACAATTTAAGGCTGATGGAACCCACTAATGGCTACCTACAGTCACTAAACCAAAGTGCTAATCCGATTGGTATATAGGGGCAAAGCTGGTATGACTGGTAGTTGAAGGCAGTCATTTGTCACCCTAAATTACAGTTTCAGTATACATATATCAAAACTCTCAATTGGTACAGCTCTTTGATTGGCATTTCATTCAAACAATGCATCACAGCTAAATTACACAGCATGGGCATTGAGAGTGTCTTGATTACACATTATGGACTGGTATGGCCACTGGGACAAGCCATGAAGCAATAGACAAGGATTGTGTCTGGATAAAGATGAGTTTTAGATAAATGTGGGAGGGGCTAGAAGTAAGTAGGTTGGGAGAATTGGAACTGTTTGGGATGATGAAAATATGCCTTTAAATCAGTGGTGTATTCAAGGAGGGGGAGATGAAGTATGTTGTATGATCTGTGGCGTGTGGTAGGATTCTAAGGGGAGGGGAGAAAAGGCCCTTATGCAACCTGGCACTGCATATATTACATTTTGGTATTGAGTAAATAAATAAGTAGGCCTACATGCAGATTCTGCCCAAAACTCAAAAACCATGGGTAGAGAAAGAGGACTGACTTCAAGGCACCAGTGAGGTGTGATCTGAAGGGTTTAAAAGCCTGTTTTCTGACATTCTTGTTAGGGTGTCCTCTATAGAAGACCAAGATTTTTTTTATTTTAATGGAAATGAAAAAGGTGGGAGTTTACACTCCTAGAAAGATGAGGGGACAAATTCCCCATACAACCTACCCCTCTTGATGAAAATAGTGTGTAGCAGCAAGCTGAACAGTGTTTCAGTGCATTCAGCCATCTATAGCATACAGCTGAATAGCTCATCACATAACACATCCAATGAATATGATCACTGTAAATATGCAAGGAAAAGTTCTTGCATATAGTGCTGCAATAACCTGTTTTGAGTAAACTTTCACTTTTTCGAGGGTTAATTCACCTACAGTAGATCTCCAAAACTAGCTGTATCCTCTCTAGGTGACACATCTCATTAAAGTTTCATTAATAATTATAATACGTGAGGATTTCAATATTACACATTCATGGTAAACAGTTGTTTCTTTTAAATTTCACATTTGATGAGGAAAAATAATGCCACATGAACTTCAAGAGCCAATCATAAAACTGGTCAGTCTACTACACTACTTCAAATGATGGTGACTGAAAGGCAGCCAGGGGACTGCTCTTGCCTTTCAATCACCACTAAGCCTTCAGTGGCAACCTAAGGAACCTAATCAATGCAAACCTGTCCCTGACAATGAACCGTTGCACCCAGCCGGCCCTGTTTCCAAAGACAACTACATGGGTACCAGTCACCTTCACCTCCCCTTGGTGAACACTATAACTGCATTGTATACAGTTAAGTCTTATGCCGATTCATACAGGTTCAGCGATGGGAAACACAGCTTGGCGTGGGGTACAACACTGAATCACCAAAGAATCAATAGTGAATCAATATCACTGCAGAGTGCTTAAAGACAGGCAATCAGTTTTATTCACAGTATACATTGATTAGTGGTGAAGGCAAAAGATACCTCTCAAGTCTCAACTGTGAAAAAAAAATCAGCTGTGTACATTGCATACGATCACAAAGCCTACACAGCAGTTCACCAATTTTGATATTTCCCTATATATCAATGTAGTAAATGCCATCTCACATGAAAGCTGAAAGAAGCTAACACAGACTTCCACTGCACCATACAGGGTAAAAATATGTGTGATCATGTTGCCAGAGGAGGAATAAGAAGCAGAGAGTTGAAAAAAGAAACCATGAAATGTTGAAAAAAGAAACCATGAAATGTTTGGGATTCTCTGATTTCAGTCTTGGGGGAAAATATGTGCACTATTTGACTGCAAGCTAGATCAATGTATATATATTGAATTTTCACAAGTTTTAATCAGTCTTACTGAAGATGCAGCCTGCTCTCTATAAGAAACGACTGCCTAGAGTAATGTTTCCGGCATATGAGAACTAAAGTGGATTAATCTCTCCATCAATTTTTCAAAAGTGCAGGCAAATAGCTTAAATAAACTTAGGAAATGAGTTCAAGAAATCTAGAAATGAAGTCTGGCGAATCTTACATTCAAAATATCATCCCTTAAATCAGGCTTTCTTGTTAATTAACTTATGAAGTGCTGTGACCAAAGGCTAGGATATAGAGCAAAGTATAGCTCTGTGTTCTATAGTATATTATACATACTGTGAATTTTCAATTAGAGATGGAATAGCTCATAACTGTGTTACACAGTAGTAACTGTTAACACTGTACGTAAATATCTAGGGAGAGCATGAGACTAAAGATGGGAAGCATCCAAAATGCATCAATTATTATACTTCTGACAATAAGAATCAACTTTTGAATGGAAGAAATACCATCCTATGCTACGAAGGGAATATCCATTTTACATGTGTAGTCATACATTTTCTGGCATATGTTCATCCGGCCAGCAATATTTTATGCTCTTAGCTTAAATTAGAGCTGACAAATATTGTAGATTTCTTAAAAGCATGCCTTTCTTCTATAAATATTGTGAGGTGAATATTTCACATGAATATGAAAGCAAACCTGTAGGAGTCATTGCTTTGGAAGTAACCTATAATAGCTACAGTACCCCCTCCCCCCGTCCTTCAAGGGGGAGGTGTGGGGCTGGCAGATGGCAAAATTGTATGCATTCATGTAAACTGTAGGTAGTGAGCAATCCTCTTAACTTCCATTGTACATTATTCACTCTTATCCTTGCATAATCCTTATTTTTTAATTTCAGCTGCTTTCTCCTGAACTGTTCTACTACCTGCACAGCTTTCTCAATGTTGAAAATTATTAAATCATTTCCCTAAACAATTTCACACCACTAAATATTCCAAATTAAAATTTTCAACAAAAGGTACTTGTCATTTCATTTCCATTTTAAATTATTTCTCCTTCACTGTTTCGTATCTCACAGGGTTACGGTACCTCTCTTATGTTACAGTATACCCTCCAAAGCTCACATTAAACGAATGGTCTCAAATTTCCAATAATTGCCTTTTAACAAAACAATTTATTACAAAACAAGCTTTTCACCTCAGTTCCATATGGGAACAGGACTTTAATTTCCTGGCCTGTTTAGCTTAATAGTCTGTGATGAAATCAATTTCCAAATGACTTTTGCCAGGCATAACACCTTCCTGGTACAGTCGAGTAAGTCTTTCATTATCAAAGGGGATTAAACTCCTCAGAAAATCAATGGTAGGTAGATTATTTTTAGCCAGGTGTGAAAGCCAGATGAGCTACTGTCTCTGGTGGATCACAGAAGGAAACGCCTCTTACACTTTATCTAAACACTAGCATTCCAACTTGACTTATGATCGCTTGGAATCCTTCTGGTGGTAAGCAGGAAGAGGACTTGGGAGGTCGCCGTCTTCCAGAGAGCGCCCTACGTATCTACTGTGCTTTTAGTTTAACAGGGTTTAGTTGCGGGTACAGTTAGTGGGGACTACACAGGTAAATAGGAGGTAAGATAGGGGCGATATAGATTTATTTTTCAGGCATTAAAAAGATGTTAGTGAAAGCTAGGATAATATCAGGGTAGCATGTACAGCATAGCAAGATAACTAATTAAACTGGATACAATATCCCTGGACTGTTTTCTGTAAAACTGTAAAAATTAATGTAAAACTTGAGATGATCTCTGTTTATGTAAAGAACAGTGTTAAGAACAGTGTTAATTTTCAAGTCAATATTCATATTCACTATTATATTATTTGTCTGGCATTGTATCTCACTACCTCACAGATTGCAAAAAAGCAGTAACACAATTTAACAACAATAATAGACAGAAACATAAAAAAAAATGATTTTTTTTTTTTCTGAGATGGTGCATTTGATCTAGAAAAATAACCAGGGGTTTTACTTTTTCTGCCTTTCAATCTGTGGGACCAGTTACCCGACCATCCTAATACCTGTAGTAGTTTGGATCAATTTGTGGTGGTAAACATTTTATTGATATGTTACTTCATAAAATCTGCTTAAAGGGGAAAGACAATCCCATCCCTCTTATTCTCCAATTTGAATTAGCATACCCTATCATACTAATTGGAGAATGGCTCTGTTCAATCATGCAATAATATTTAGAGGGATCATCTTTACACTCCACAAGCATAAGATACCTCAATGTTACATATCTTGAGATTGACTGATTACTAGCAGCTTCAAAGGTATTCACCACTTGACCAATGGTGGTGACCCCAAATGACCTTTGACCAACACCAGAAATTGAAACATTGAATATGCAAATGATGTTTCTATGATATATACTAGTTATTTTTCAACTTGGGTGCTGGCCTTTAAATGTAGCATGAGCTGTCACAGATTAGATCACTCATGACTCTTGACTCTTGGTTGACCTGGAACTTAGTACTGTACATACAAAGAACGTTCCAGGAGTTAAATGAGGTGGACTGCATGGTCAAGTGGTTAGAGCATCAGATGTAGTCAAGAGGTCAGGAGTTCCAGTCCTGACCAGTTCTTTGGAAGAAAACCATTGTGCTTGGTGCTCAGCAAAAGCAATGGGGTAGGAAAAACAAGCTAGTAAGCCACAACTGGGAAAAAAGCCATGAGGTGTAAAACTCCATCTAACCATAAACTAATCCAGGAGTAAATAATTCATATCACATCATCCTAAAAAACTCAGATGTCCTATGCTATGCTAACCTTGTGAAGCACTCTGATATAATTGATGAATGAGGTAAAATAGCCCAGAGAATCGAAAATTGCACTTTCCAAATTTCTCTCAAGGAAAGAATCAAACCTTGAAACTGTAAAATGGTCTCAGGTGCTTTTACAGGAATATTGCAAGATGAATTGTGGCATAATGTGTATTGTTCTTTTCATCTTCCCATTTCAAAAAAGTTATATACTAATTACAAACTACTGTACCACTTTACATAAGAATTAAAGCCTCATCTGGCTTGCAATATGGTTGGACCTTGAGTAGTGTGCATGTATTTCAGAACAGTGTAATAACAACTACTAAGAAGGAAATTTAACAAATATCTCGTTGATGTAATCGTGTACACTTTTACAGTTAGGACCAATAATGTGTGCAATTTTACAATGCCAGTAAACTATCAGAAACCTACACATTTTTGTCAGTTATTATGCTCTATTCTTTCTCAAAAACTTTTTAAGTATACAGTCTCAAGGATATTTCTATACTACTGCAAGTATAATACATGTATTACATTCTACGAGACCGACTGCATGGTAAAGTGGTTAGAGCATCCGACTTGTAGTTGGGAATTTGAGTCCCAACTGGGTCATACTGTACCGAAGACTTTAAAAACAGAACCTACTACCATTGTGCTTGGTGTTCAGCATGCAATGGAGTTGGGATAACAAGCCAGTGAGCCACAACTGGAAAAATGGCAGTTGCCGGCTCAACTTGAACCAATCGGTAAGAAACTGGGCCTAATTAAAATTTCATGAGATTACACTGCAAATGCATTGCATCAGACTTAGTGATATTTTATTTTTAAATACAGTACTTTCAATGCAATATTTTTTATTGCAGATTACCCTTTTAAATTTCAAAAGCATAAATTCAAATAACTCACTTGTAATTTAATTTCCAGAACATTTCCCTCTTAAAATGTAACTGGTTCTTCATGGACAAATACATACCAACACTGACATGGCTCAAATACAATAACAGACTTGCACTTTGTCAAAAAAGTGGCTCCCCACATGGCTGTGTGAGATTTTTGAATTATACATAGTCCGTTGCCAATTGTTGTTTGATGCTTTGGCTCTTAAATGCAAAAATGCATTGAGGTTTCGATGATACATACATGTTCTTTTCAATAAAGTGCTACATTTCTTGTAACACATGGTGACCCAAAGTGACCTTTGACTCCACCAGTGAGTAACTGGTTTTTCTTTTAACCAAAACACTCCTATATTTAAAAAGCCAAATTTCATACTGTGCCTTAAGATATTCTGCAAACAAAGTTTTCTGAATTTAATGCCAGGTGATACCAGATGACCATTGACCTCCACCAAAAACAACAGGTGCAGTACTTTCAACTCACCATAACACATCCAAATACTTATAATGAAATTCATCCAAGTTTCTGACCTTGAGATATCCCTTTGACAAGGTTTCAAAGTTTGACCTTTGGTGACCCCAAATGACCGTCACACTTCACCAAGGACTGCAGATGCCACCTTCTTACCATAACATATCCACATACTAACTTTGAACTCTATCCCAGTTTTCTACCTTTAAATACACAAGTAAAATTTGGTTTTCAAAGTTTGACATTGGATAATCCCATGTGAACTCTGACCTCTACCAAAATAAAAAGGGTCCACCCTCACCTCATAGGTATCAACATATCAAGTTTGAAATGAATCCAAGTTTCCTATCTTGAGATATCGTGTAAACAAGGATTTCGGGTTTTGACCCCCTGTGACCCCAGATGGCCTTTGACCTCCACCAAAATCAATACGGTTCTTCCTCTCAGTGTGGGGTATCTGTGTACCAAGTTTGAGAATTGTCAGATCTTCCATTCTCAAGATATCGTGTAAACAAGCAAAGTGTCACAAACACACACACATACACACACACACGCTAATACACATATACATACACACGCACGCCATCATGAATGCATAGGTTTCTCTTTTCATCGAAACCAAAAATCAGCCAAGTCATGACATACTGGCCAAGTCATATGTCATGACTTTTCAAAGGGCAGAATTATTCTCTGAACATTTACACAAGAGCGAAGGCAAGCTATAATATCTATCAAGACTTGCATGTATATATATCCACCTAAACTACAATTTTACTGGTAGTCTGTACAGATATTCTCAACTGGCATAGCTCTTTGATTTGATTTGCATGGAATTAAAAATGCATAGTAGCTCATATTACACTGCATGTACTTAAAGTGTTCTGGCTACAAATTTGGGCTTTGTTTGCTCATCAAGGTATGTTCCTGATCATTTGCAAGCAAGTGGAACAGTAGGAAATTTCTCTTTCAACTTCCTCCACTATACACATGAATTATTTTTTTCTAAATATTTTCATCTGGGCAAAGACCCCATGTATCCCCCCTCGATCCCACTTAAATACAGAACAAACACATTTTATGTATTTCAAGGAGGGGGGGTGGCAACTTTTCAGGACACAATAGTGGGCACTTGCAACACTGAAACAACTACATATATGAGAGGAAACAAGTACTTTTGCTGCTACTGGCAATGATCTCTGAGAAGATTTGTGCATTGTGTACATGAATGAGTGCTAGCGTGTTGCCTACTGTACTTGGAAAAAAATAAAAAATATATGAGCAACAAAATGTACTGCAGATCTTTCAATGTTCAAAGAAGATAAGTACTTAATTCTAGTAGAAATGTGCACAAATGAATAAATATATTTTTGACAGGTAGAAATGAGGATCACAAAACACATTTATGAATTGCTTAATTAATAAAAAAAAAACAAAGGATCAATTAAGTTCAACAAAGGACACATCAAACACTAGGTACTTGAGTATTCAATCACACTGTGCATTACTTTTTGTTTGGATTATTATTCAATTTCAAGCTGTGCAACTTGTAATGTAATGACTTTTTATTCTTCCTTCTGTAAATAAAATGATGGCACAGCCAGTTTCTTGAAAAGAAATTTATCAAAATTCAGGAAAAGAACTCAAATATACGTCAGCACTCAGCATTACTTTCCTAACAAAACGTAAAAATTACGCTGTACCTTCTCAGTCATAATTTAATTGACAACGAAAAAACTTTCAAAACAAACATGTGGAGAAGAGTATGGTTTGAAAAAAGGACCTTGTGTAAAACAGGAAATTGCATTGAAAATATCCCTTCAACCATTTGGTCCAGTAAATCAAGTAGTCAGAAAAGTCCTGAATTATCAAAAGGTTGAGAGCTTGCAGTATGAAACAGAAACAAATGGCCATCTGCAGGAAGGGCAAAAACAGGGCAATTCAAAGTAAGTGATTAGTCAACCATGAATGCTCAGTAAAATGAACAGATTAAAATGTGCAAGTAGAAAATGTTTCAGCATGCAGTACTACCTCTGAACAGAAACACTTTAATATTTCTTTTTCTGTCACTGTTTCTGTCAGGGTGTAGGTGATAAGAGAGGCCTTGAGCAGAGGAAGTTGAGAAATTTAGAATAATGAAGATATCCTTTATTTGCAACAATCACCCCAACCTTATTTTGAAAGCTAATTCTACCTTCAATTTCCCATACAAATAGTACATGTATACAAGCAACTAACATGATATTTCAAGCTGAAATTCACCTAAGTATGTCCTTGAAATTCATGATCTAAAGAAAAAAATGCATTATTGTCACATAATTAAACATGGGATATTAAATTACTGCATGTGTAATATGTGCATGTGGGTGTAGGGAAATAAAGTATTCCCATATTAAGGTGACTAATTGCAGGTGACTGATTGTATGCGTTTGCTTTAGCTTAATTCACCTTGACATCTGCCATGTTTTGTCCAGGACTATGGGATACATTTACTTGTATGTAGCAGAAACAACAGGAAAGTAAATTTAAGACCCTGAAGTTCATTGTTTCATGAATAGGGGAGCTCACCCTGCCCCTCTTAAGTCTCACAATTGCCCCTAATGTGAGGGTCTTTTTGTGCCCTGCCCCTTGCTCCTCCACTTTGCCCCTTTAACTCTTCCAGTTGGATGTACAATAAAACGGAAAGACCCAGGCTACCAACAAGAGCACTGCTAAACTCCGTATAGACACAGATACAGTCTATTGTTGGTGCTAACATAACTGCTAACATGAAAGCACAGTTCAAGAGAGCAGAGAGTAAAACCCAGGAGCTTGGAGTCCCACCTGGCAGATGGTGCATAGCAGTATGCACATGTATACATAGTGTGCCCCACAGCTAGAGTATACGGTATGTGCAAGAACACAATACTGGCACAAAAACATAACATTCCTTACTTTTGTTGGGCTTAAATATGACTGTGACTCATAATTTCAGGATTCATTTTAGATGCTATGATTTGGTGATATGCTGGTCTATACTTCTACATTAAATATGTTTGTCTTTCCTTTTGTATTCTGTATTGGATGGCTACAAAATGTTAACGGTAGTTACAAAGACACCAAAACATACACCATATCATATTTATGCACCAAAAATCTAGTGAATAATTTAATTTGATGTGAATTACTTTTACATATGTTGGAATAGAAATTAACATGTTTATAAACTACTCTGCCCTAAAATTTTACAATGGGTGGCTGACCAGCAAAGTTAAAGTGCAAATCTAACGTTGGTTACAAGGACACCAAAAATGGGACAAAATGTTGTCTTATGTTACTAATGTTAGATTTGGTGCATACATGGCCAGGGATGCAAAATGTGAGGATCAAGAGATATAAATATATCGTTGTGACTTGTAATATGAACTAATTTACAGTTAAATTAACCAATTTCAGTCTTTCAACTTTATTTTTGATACCTTATTCTACTTTGGTGTCTTATGTAACTTTAGAAGGAAACTTTACAACTGGTTTTTGTGACATACAAAATTTTGTCATCTAACAAACATGATGCTTCACATTTTGATGACATTTCCCAGCACATTTATCAACAAATTACAGCAATTATTAAATCATAAATCACACTTATCCTTTGCTTTGAACCCAAATGTCCCACACTTGTAAGCCAGTATTGTGTTCTTACACATATATTCCTCCTCCCCCCATTTACTGAAGCTAGGGGTCTGTACTAAGCCTATATTGCCTATACTGCCTATAGCAGTTTTCTTTCTCAGTTTCACAGGCCGTCAGATTTCACGGGAACGATTGCTCCCCATCGCGTGGTGGTCCTGTGATGATTAAATCACGGAATCTAAAAACTGGTTACCACCAATCAGTTACCACCCATGCATTTTGAAAAACAGAACCCAAAAGTGGGTTCCCAAGGTGAAAAATTGTGGAACCCACAAATGGGTTCCCGTGATTTTTGAAATCCAACGGCTTGTTCCATCAAGTCAAGTATCTGTGAATCTTGTTTTATAATATAGCTCTTCCATAAACGTGATTAATAAGTGAGCCTAGGAACACACTGTTGAGAATTTAAGAAAGAAGGGATTCATTGATAAGGATAAACTTAAAAATTCAAATAGAAAAGTTTCTCAAAACTATTCATTTAATTTATATCATCTTCTCCATCCCCCTGCACTAATTCCTTCCCCATCATCTTCTAATTTTAATTTGTATCTGTGGAGATTCAAATGGCAGCTTTGCTAAATAATACAAACTGATTTTATATTAAACACAGGAGAATTGTGCAAAATCCAATTACAATGGATAAATAAACTACAATCCGTTTCCTCTCCTTCGAGGAGCAGTACTTTGTAAGACGTACTGTAATATTGTGTGTGGTACTACAGCTAACTCTCTTAATTTTTTTTTTTTCTTTTTTTTTGCAGTATTCCTTTTTTGAAGAATTTTGGGGGATAGGCATGTACTGTTGTTTATTGATTTCAATGACAAAGAAACACCTTTTCAACATAAAAAATTTAATTTTTGTTTTGAAATATATAAAATATTTTAACAACAAGTTGGACAGAAATAGAATACAGAAATTTGAATACCACTTCTGCTATATCAGTGTTCCCATCAGAAATCTGTGATTGGGGGTGGGTGTGAGAAGTATATTCAGTTGTTTCTATTATTTCAGACTACAATATCTTTATTCTATGATCATTTCTCATACTTAAAAATTGTATTGTTTGTCATGCTACATTGCATACTGCTTTGAAGGTAAGTTCAAGTTTATGTTGTCTAGCTGCATTGCTAGAAAAAGTATGACGTCATAGAAGAGTAGTTATTGTTTATATTGAGATGGAACACATAGAAATAAGTACACATGAGGTATGTGGATCTACCCAATCACAGGATGTTATTATGATATGACTTTACTTTTTTGACCAATCAGCTTAATGCATCATTTACACTGTCTTCTGTGATGTTTGTTGTTCATGAGCTCAAAGCATATTCATAAAGAGTTTGATCTGGCCCGTAAGCTCATCAACACCTTTATTTAGGGCTCTTTTGCAACATTCACTCCCAACACAATTCAAGTGTATTCTATTTGTGATTGTTTACTAAGAGGACTAATAAATTGTTGTCAACCATTTAAAGAACTTGTCTTCCTGTTAATCTGGACTTTTTCACAACTCAGACTTAAATGAACTTTGTGCAAGGTCGACGCACACTACACAACCCAAATAAGGCCTTACATAGATATTTTGGTGGCAGCAGTTTTCAACTTCCAAATGCAACACTTCATCAAACATTTAGCCTAATTTTTTAACATGTGAAAGGAATCTGTGTCATCATCACACACGTTGGGGGAATCTTTAGAACATTTATTGATTCATCACCATCAACACTGAGAACTATTTTACAGTAGCTCAAAAACTCTTCCAGTGTTTTAAAGAAGCAAGCAAGCCACTTTCAATCATTTCAGGACTAACATCATAACATTAGCCTAATGTTGGTTTTCATCGGCAATCTCAGCATCAACCGTACATCATGTTTTCGTACTGTTTACCTTGCTAGCCTATCCTATACAAATTCTCTGTTTCAATGTACAAGTTGCCAATGTCATCACCTACGGGTAATGTATACGTAAACTCAACAGTTTTCTAACTGTCCAATGGTGCAACTATTTACTCCAACAACCGATTTGAACTTAAGAGCAAGTTGAGCAACCAAAGCCACTCAGTTCACAATTTGTAGTTTTAACTGGTCAGAGTTTCTTTAAGTCAAAATTCTACATAGAGTTCAAAAGGAGTCAGTACTTTTAAATGTAACCATGGATTAGCTCAGTGGCCAATGGAAAAGAACAGGAAAGATGGAAAGATGGGGGCTGTGGTTCATGACAAAGGATAGAGGAGAAAAAAACACAATGTTGAAGATTTGCTGGAATTTGAAATTGCAGTAATTTTTATCTTTGGTATGGAGACTGCAGTCATGCTGTAGGCATACTTTATTAGACATTTTCATTGAATCCTAGTAGGAGCTTTTTAACATGACATCATTGCTTTTAACTATGTGAATGCTAGCCATTTAACAGATCATAAAAGGTGTGTTTAAGACTGATTTACATGTAGGACCAGTGGTCTTCCTATGGATATGAGTGCGACCCTGGAAAACTTCGCTATCAAATGTCTAACAATTATACATGTATGCCAAATACAATGATGGCAGTAAAGAAACTCCTTGCCCACATTACAGCACAAAGACAATACAAATTGTAATCTTAGCATGTCCAACAAACTGTAGAACCATAATCATTTCAATTAAAACAAAGAAGCACCTAGGCAGATGTGTATTACTCCACTGTACATATTTCTACTGCTCTCACATTACCTATACATCAGCAAACTTTTCAGAGAACTTCTTGCAGGTTTATAATTAAATCAATTGACACAAAATAAAATATGTACTATATACATAAATGACCAAGTCTTGTGAACAATTTATAAGGAAATAAATGCACTTTTATTGGAATTACTTATCAGATATGTAACAACATACACTCTCACTATTAAACCTGTTTGCAACATGGACAGCTGAGCACTACACATTTTGTAAATCTCAAAAAGACTGCAAGCAAGACTTCATACACTCTGCTTTTAAGACAGTTTTATTGAAAACAATTACTACCTTACCTTCACTCCATAAAATACCTTACCCACTACATAAATAAACTATTTTGCAAACTCCTTCTGTAAATATTATGTCAAAACATGATTTACCTTTTAGGTGTGTTATTCCACAAGCAAATCGTGGTTATAGTATTTATGACATAGGCAAGCAGAGCAGTTTCCACTAAACACTGTTTTCTTGGCCACTTGTTGGACGTGTCTGAGCTTCGCAGTGGCAATACTTTTTAATTACGACGTCGGCTTTCCAAAGCGCTAGTTTCAAAGAGGATTCCCTGACGTTAGGGTAGAGTGAAAATGCAAAATGAACAGCCTGCGGTGGTGAACGTGACCTAAATGAATAAACAGCAAAGAAGCCAATCATGACGAGAATCTCAACACTCACAGCCTGCAGTCATCTACTGCTGATGACTGATTTCATTTTTTGACCCTTGCAGAGGCACCAAGAAAATATGTTTGTCACTAATTCTGTGGATAACAAAATTAGTCAGCCCTTAAACTATAAATACAGTATACACAATGTTGCAGTTCCATTTATCTGTCAATTTTGATGAAGACCCCTCTAGTCATCTTTTCCTTTCAAAATATCTATGCAGGTGACTGAAGGGGAAAGCCTTCCATGGTATCAACCATATGCTAACATAGTTAACATTTCCTATACTCAGTTTGGAACGACATTCAGCGAGCATTCCTGGCAAACAGGGGGGTAGGTAATGTAATAGAAATTTGGGCAAATGATATAGTACTCACAAATTTAACATTCAAGTATGCATGTCTGTAGTACAATGTACATGTTACAGAAAACTGGGTTTAAAACACTTGTAATTGTAAGACAGTCTAATGTGATGAATAGATTCCAGAATGAAGGAATACTCTAAAGAAAGGTCAATACCAGAGCAACTCTACTTACAAAATTATAGAATAAGGACATACCGCAGGGCTTGAAATAAAATTAAGAGAGGGCATGGTCAAAATGAGCAAAATGACCAAAGGTCTATGCTATTCCAATAAGACAATTTTAAGGGGCACCACAGCCACCAATACGGGCATGATAGCCATCGCTATGGGTGCCCCTGGTTATTTCAAGCCCCATGCTGTATAGTGCAGAAACTGTAAGTTTTAACCAAGAACTTTTTTCTTGTTTTCTGAAGTTTTCCAGTACTTTCTACAACAACTGCAGTGATATAACATCCAGTAGTACAGTAGCATGGTCTTTAATAGTCATTTATTGTGTTTCATAAATTGACTTGGTTAAAATAATGAATTCATCTATCCATATGGTGGTATCATGTCAGACCTCACATGATGACTGACCACTTTTTGTTAGATTTTAACTCAATGTATGACTGTGGTGCAGAATTTAAGTTGTGAAAAACTATATAAAAACAAATTTTGATACTTAAAGTGTACCTCAAGGAAACAAAATTCAAAAATACACATTAAGAGCACGAAAAATGAACTCTTAGAGTCTACGTCCAGGGCTGGAATTAAACGACAGCCACGACGGCCATGGCCGTCGTGCCCAAGGGATGGCCGTGGTGCCCTACAAAAACAGCCACTTCTCACGGCCACCTAGGCCGTCATGCCCGCAAGTACGTGGCCGTTGTGCCTTCCCATCTGAATGAAAAAATTTCATCAGGATTCCAATAAAATATCCTAAATACCACAACAAAAAGGATACTACATGAACTCGATACGCAACTTGCGCGATCGAATCAGACTGCTGGAAACTTGCCCTTAGTTTCTTAAAACTCTCGTTAACTCAGTCCTTTAACTTCCCGCCAAAACGGGGTGCATTGATAACCACAAACGTAAAATTTTACCCCCGCCATGGAAGTGATCGTTTGATATTTTCCGCTATAACCCTGTAGTATTACATGGAATTAGATTTAGAATTGCTTTCAATGTGTTTTCCTTGCTTTCTCACAGAAAGCGCCGCGTAAGTTGTTGTACAAACTGTTCTGCACAAAACACATTGTACAGACAACAGACTATCGAGCTGCAGTGTTTCACCTTTTTCAAATCCCCAAGCTTAGCATACATATCTGTACACGTTTTGTACACGTAGCTCCTAGAATCTTGTGGTTACTTTCTTGCATAAATTAAGTCATTTCTAGCATTCCTTCCGTAATGTTATTTACAGTAGGACTTAAGCAATGTCATGCGACGTCATTGCAAACAAAAATAGTGATGCACGTGGTCTCATGCAGCAAAATTCTTGGCCCACGCGTGCAGTAGACTTTCGTGCATGTCCGTTTTTTCCACCAAACAAGGCATCATGTTTTGCTTGGTGACATCATATGTATTGAATCCATTTCAAAATTTAAATTGGTCCCTGCATCGTGATTGGTTCAATTGCATTGATTCTAGCCAGCCAATCACAACTCGCGCCTTCGCCTATGTGATTTAGTGTGTGAAAATACTCGGTCTCCAGACAAGCTTCCCCGTTGAGTTTGTGTTACGACGATCGCACTTCCCATGCTTATATAGCCGGCTATCGCAGCAGGGCGAGCCCCGTGCCAAATTCACCATGAAACGGTATCACAAATCTCTGCGTACGTGGATTTTTTGGGGATCTGACTTACGTGCATTTCAGTTGCAGATTCTTTTTAAACAAGACGTAAGTTTTGAACAAGAACTGCTTAAAATATACGGGGATATTTATATCCGAAAGGAACCATAAGATACGTTAACCGGGTGCAATTGTTGGCTTCCCAGAACTGCTAAGATTATCATGAATTGAATGATTGTTCTACATCTGGTTCGTTAAAGCAGGAGAGTAACTACATTACATGACGCCACTACTAACCAGTGCAGTAAAAAAAATGCAAATGTTCCGACATGATTGGGGGATGAAAAACAGAATAAGCATGATGTTGGCCTAAGAACTAAATCATTAAAGAGCATGTGACATCGACTGCAAACAAATCTACAGTACTGTATTAACAGTGACTTGTATCTCCAGAAAAATCTTAGAAAAACAAAGAAATACAAAGATTGTATTATAACAATGACAGCACAAATTATTGTGTAATGTACCATTTTAATTTGAGTGAAACTTCTACATTATACCTCAGCTCAGTAATGTTCTATGAAGATGGTAACTGAAATGTTAGGATTAACTTTTCATGCTCTTCAAAACACATTTTTTGAATTGTTTGACTTGAGGTACACTTTAAAGGGCCTGCTAATGGTCCCATCAGCATATTTCTAGAAAATAACTGCAAAGAAGTCTATCACACTAGAGCAGAGTAGTTAAAAATGAAAATAACAGTGTTTATGCTAAGGTGTACAATTTCGTGATTCCCTCCTGAACCAGGTGGGAACACAACATATTATAAAGTTTATGTGTTTTTGTTGTTGTAACAAAAACTAGTGTTGTTCAAATCAAAATTTATTGATGCAGAATAATAAATTACTCATCATGAGGCAGTACTGAAGCATTCTTTTCCACCTGTAATTAATTCTCACAGATAGAAATTCAGTTATTTGTTGCTCAAGAATAATTTGTTCACCCACACTCTGAAAAACCTAAGATGACTCAAAACACAAGTTTGGTATAAACTCCTGTGAGGCATAATGTTTTGATGAGATCATTTCCAGGTGTGCTACAAATCATATTCCTACAGAAATTAAGGAGTGTGATAAGCATATTGTTTTAACTTAAACAGATTTTAAGGAACTCCCATTCTTCACACAGGTGTTAAAAAATCACACTCCTCACAGTGATTTGAGGCAAGCGATAGTATGATATCACTGTATCACACAGTTTGCACACCTCAAAATTCAAGGCCTGGAGACGAATCTATAGCTGCTGTTTGTTGCTGAGATTAAATGGTTCGATCATGACTAGTGCGATTTTCTTTGTACATCACACTGTTGTATTTCAAATGCAATTTATTTACCTTCAAATGAACCCTTGTCAAAACAACCTTATAAATGCAGGCATTTATTACAAGAGATTAATTCAGAAAATGAATGCCACATGCAGTATGAAACTTTATGAATGACTATTGACGAATACAGAGAAGAAAAACACTAAACTGTTACCAGCTGCAGTTATGTTAATACTATTAAGGCAATTTCAACTCTCACCCCAAGTTACAATTCTCTACTGCACAGCCTTTTGATTGACAGCAAATTCCAAAAATGCAGAGTTTACTGGAGCTCATTTGTACTCAGCTCTTGTACTTTACTGAATGTTCTGATTACACACTGGGGTCATACTGCCTGAAACAAAAAACTGAGATTGTCTCTGGATGAAGATGAGTTTTAGACAGTTGTGGGAGGGGCTTACAGTAAGTAAGTACTGTAGGTTAGAAGAATTGGAAGTGTTTGGGGTGATAGGATTAGGCTTTTCCAACTGGCATGATACTGTTATTACAATGACTTGATACTATAGGGTAAAGTGACTTATCCCTACAGTGCTTTTAACAATTTTTCAAATTTTCCATAAATTTCCATATCACAGCACAGAAACAAAAAGTAAAATTACAGCACCACTCATTGAAATTTTATCATTGTGACAGTAGATAATGAAAAAGAAAGAAAAAACAATCTATCTCTATAATTAATGCACAGTAATAAAAACTACTGTACTGTTAATGCAGTTTCATTGAATAACTGGTAGTCACAGCTCTTAATTGACATACTACACTCTATGCTACTGAAATTAATTAATGCTATTGAAGTTTACCACACAATGATTCATAAATAATTATGTTGTTCATGGTGCATGTACAAAAATTTGAATTTGATCAAAGAGTTTCTAAACCTAGTCCATTCTCCTATATGATATAGTTCATCTCCCATCTTCAGTATCATCCATTGGTTTTAAACTGTATCTCAATTATATTGCACAATATCTTCCCACCCACTGTATCTCTGTAAAACAATATTCACTACTGGTCTGTTCTTTTACAGCCTCTTCAATTTCTAGGGCACTTGACGACAATTTTTAAGCATTAGAGTTACAGTTAAGCAGTTACTGGGCATCCTACACTGTGCTTACTTTTGCGTACAAAGAATAATTTGAATCTGGAGCAATGTTGCTGCTTCAACAGACATCGCCAGATGGAAGATTGCTTCTTCCTAGTATGTATATTATTTTCAAACCCATTCCTCAAATGATTTAGCCAATGGGGCCAGATGTTTTTAATAAGATGCCATCAAACATGATATTCTATGTGCTATAATAATTGTTACTCTAGTATCTAGAGCATAGTAATATGGGAGGCTTTGAGGTACTATTTACTCTCAGTTTGGACAATTTAACATTAATTTGTCATATGACAAATTACCATGATTAGAAATGACAAACAGTCCTGCAAAGGTTGAACACATGACATATTTTTGCCAAATCTAAGGAACTTCAACTACTGTACATGACTGCATAAACCTACTGTACTTCTGCAGTGAAGTACTCTATGAAAATTAACAGAAATCATAGATAACCATAATTTTTTAAGCTGGATGATGTTATGATGTTCATTGGCATAGTTACAACGGTAGGACTTTCTCTTCAGGGACGTGTGAGCAGGTTGTTTGACTTTAATTTTCAAATCACAATTAAAAAAAATCATGAAAAATCATGTTATAAATAAAAAAAAATTTGATTTAAATAATTTATTTGATTAAATCACTGATTTGAACCATGATTCCTTTGAAAAAATAAAAAAAAAAATCCCACAACCCTGAAACAGTGTCACGGCAAGAGTCTGAGTGTGGTCTAAGGGGTGTGTCTGTTTCCTTTTAGAGATTTTGTGAAGATTTTGGTGTCTTTACATGCAATCTGTTGCCACATAAAGTTTGAAGTTAAATTTGTGTTTTAAGCATTCCACATATTATTAGGAGGAAAATACAAAAACACAAGAAAAGCAGCAGTAAGAAGGGGAAGGGCATAACCTAATGCCCCCACCTCTGACTTCACTACTGATAATGTTCTTTCATTGCATAGAAGGTTGAAAAAAGTGGATGAAAAAAGGCAAATTAAAATATGCTATCAAGGGGCTGAGGGGAAATCTATTACTCCCATATTGTTACAATAATATCCAAGACAAGAAAAAACAAGGCAAAGAGAAGGGGCACTTAATATTCTTTGTCAGATAATTCTCTGATAAACAGAATGTTCAAAGGGTATACTTCAAGCAAACTGGCAAGTGTCTGTTATGAATGAGGGTTAGGAATAGTTTACAGTACTGTAGTGAAGGGGGAAGGAAAGCACATGCCAGAACTTATGCACAACTAACACCAATGATGATTCCTGATTTTATTTAAAGGGATGATCCTCTGACCCAAGACAGTTACAATTTCCCTTAACCTGCTTTAGTTAAACGCCTAATCCTCTCCCCCCAAACAGTTTCAATTCTCCTAACCGACTTTATTTAAAGCCCCTTCCATGTCTGCATAAAACTAATTCTCATCCAGACGCAATTGCTACCACAAAAGTTTGGGGTGGGAGGATTAACCCATAAATGTTTTATTCCACTAATGTATACTTTAAACTAAAGACCACATCCTCTTGACTAAGAAACTTTCAAGTCTCCAAACCTACTTATTTAAGCCCCTCCCACAACTGTCTAAAACTAATCCTCATCCAGACTGTCTCAGTTCATTGCATTAAGGATGAGTATACAAGACCCCAATGTGTTTTTCAGGTCAACGCTCTCAGTACAGGACATGTTGTGTTATATATGAGGTATGCAGGTATCTCTATATTATTATTTTTTTTTTTCATTTAGAGCCAGTCAAAGAGAGCTGTACCAATCTGGAATTACTGCAGGCAACTACAAAAATTGTACTTTGGGGTGAGAGTTGAATGACTGCATTGAACTTTTCTTTGCTAATTAAAATTTTTTAAATGTATCACCCAGCATGGATTTCAGAATGTTAGCAATTTTCATTGCTTTTAACATCCAAACCTTCCATATTCAAAAGATTTGATATAAATTTGACTGTAACCATGCACAACAAGAGTTGAGGAGATTACAACAGATTGATATCCATGTTCACTATCACTGAGCCGAATACTGCTGTCAGAAATGAAAATTGCAGTCAAAGGATACAATGAGCAGAAACTTTTTAGGAATATTCTGTTCAGCATAAAGGGAAACAAGAAACCAAAATATAGGCTGCTGTAATATTTTTTGCAAAACTTATGATTAAGTTCTCTGGTAGCTCTTCAATAGCTCCTACAGGTCTTGCCTAGTTGAAAAACATTCCTTGAATTATCTAGCACATTTCTATATTGTATTCACAGTACAGAAGGTCACTGTGACTGACATGTAGCCTACGGTATAGCCTACTGTATGTACTAAGTACAGGCAACAAAGCCCAGTTGCACACAGAACAACCCGGGACAGTCCATTAGGCTTAATACTGTAGCATCAAGATGCCGGGGCTGTTGCTATGTTGACTATTGTCTGGCAAACTCCACTTCACGTGTTTAAACAAGTTGGAAGTAAATTCTGTTCCTTTTCACTTTTTTTTTAAACATTCAAAGCAGGCCAAATTTTGAAAGTACATAAAGTGAAAACCTGCACAATTCATTCACTGCACTGTTTGCTCAATGAGTTAATAGACACCTAAACTTAGCAACTAAAATTGATGAAGTTTAAACATTGACGATCAATCTCCAAGCAACAGGAGCAGAAAGTAGGGGTATAACAGGCAAGTCATCTACTGTAATAAGGTACACTGCATGGAAACATCACTGTCAGTCCTACAAAAATTTCATCCCTAACATTTCATGACAAGGATGCAATCTTACAAACATAAAGTAATTGCAACAGAATTTGACACTTTGACTTGTAGGGGTGGCCCCAAGGTCAAATAGATAGTTAGTTAGATGGAGTTTTACGGCGCAGTTTCCAAACTATTGGTTCAAGTGGAGCCAGCCACGGCCCTTTTTCCAGTTGTAGCTAACTGGATTGTTTTCCCTACTCCATTGTTCATGTGGAGCATCACACACAACAGCAGTAGGTTCCTTTTTTAGAGTCTTTAATATGACTCCACCTGGGAAGCAAACCTGGGCCTTCAGCGTGAGAGGCGGATGCTCCACCGTTAGACCAAACCCAGGTCCCCCAAGGCCAAATAAGGAGAGGGAGATTGGTTATAGGGGTGTGGGGAAGTGAGATTGCAGTGACATTACTGTTGGGAGGAGGTGAGTAGAACCGTCACCAGCAACTAGGAATTTTTTAAGGAGCCCCCCCCCCCCTCATCTTTCTCCGGTAAAGGAATTGGTTTTGCCAAATTGCAACATGTGACCACAAAATACTGCAAATTCCCACTGAACAACACAAAGAGGCAAGAACTATCTTTCTAAGTTTTGCAATTATTTATTCTTGTATTCACCAAGTTGCTACCTAGGTTCAGACCTGTAATTCATGTTCTTGAACAGGTGTAAAATATTCTTAAACAGGTGTTACTACTTCATTTATTTATTTCATTTCATTTATTTATTTTTGGTTTATCACAACACAAGATTGAAAACAAGAATCACAAAGTAACAAAGAGTGTGAAAGGAAGTGCACTTAAAACCCTTTGGGGCTTGTCGAGAAGTGACACTCCCTAAAAAAGAAATAATAAAGAAAATACGAAGATAGAAGATAAGACTAGGAAAAACATAGAAAAAGTCATAATAGACACGCAACCCACCATCCCACGTCACCCGTCCTAGAACCCAACCACCACCCACCCCTCGGGCTCAACAAAGAAGCTAAATAGGCAGGAATACAGTATAATAAACAAGTTCATGGGTTTAATACAAGCTTATATAGAACCTTTGAAGATTTTTCCTAAAAGAAGTTAAGGAAGCTTTGTCTTAACAGTAGACGGTAGGGTGATTCCAAGAGTGGTGGCACGGTAATGCAGACTGTTCTTGTACAAATTGTTGTGATGCTTCCTTGTATGTAGATGATCAGCTTGTCTTGTGTTATGTGAATGTATCGATGAGTTATGTGTAAAGAGAGAGTTTAGTGAGCTTGGAAGCATTTCATGTAGAGAACGGTAGACAAAACTGGCAACATGTAGTTTGAATAGGTCAGTAAGTTTAAGTAAATTCATGGATTTGAATAAATTGTTTGTATGATCTCTCGAATTGGAACAGGTGATATGTCTGATTGCTCTTTTCTGTAGAACACCTAACTTATTTAATAAATACTTGCTTGATCCAGACCAAATAATGCAACAGTAAGTGAGATGTGGAAGTACAAGTGTTTGATAAAGGGACCTGAGAATGCTTCTGGGGAGTGTATGTTTCAGTTTTGAAAGGATTCCTACACTTTTTGCAACAAGAGCAGAAGTATACTTAATGTGATCATGCCAAGTAAGTTTAGAGTCTATGAAAACACCTAAAAATTTAACGCAATCTACCTTTTGTAGCAATTTACCATTAATATCAATATTAAAGTTTACCATATCATCATTTTCATTGAAAACAATAAAATTCGTCTTATCTAAGTTTAGGGAAAGTTTGTTTGTGGCAAACCAATCACTGTATGCAGCTAGATCATTTCTAATGGTTTGTTTCAGACGTTCAACACTACTATCATAAAAGAAAATATTTGTATCATCAGCAAATAACACAATGGATGAATTTGAAGGAATTTTACTTACATCATTCATATAAATGATAAAAAGAAGCGGTCCTAGAATTGACCCTTGAGGGACACCACAGTGAATGTTATTTACATCAGAGTTTATTCTTTGAAAAGAGATAAAATGTTTTCTGTTGTTAAGATAGCTAGTAAACCAAGAAAGAAAAGTTCCCCTAATACCGTACTGAAATAATTTTTGACAGAGTATGGTATGATCAATGGTGTCAAACGCTTTAGATAAATCAAGAAATACACCTACAGCAATTTGGTTGTTGTTTATGGCCTGTGTTAAATTATCGACGGCATCAGCAAGGGCCATATCAGTGGAGAGACCAGGTCGAAAGCCATATTGACCATTAAAAAGAATGTTATGTTTTTCCAAAAAATTAAAGAGTCTACAATAAACAATGCGTTCAAGAATCTTAGAAAAACAGGGCAAAACAGAAATAGGTCTATAGTTAACAAAACAATTTGGATCACCTTTTTTAAAAATTGGGACAACTTTTGCAACATTCAAATTTTCAGGAACGATACCAGTTGATAGGGACAAGTTAAAAACATAAGTAAGGGGTTTACAAATAAAACAGGTAACTCGAGTAACTACGAAAGGCCTAATTTCATCAAACCCAGCTGACTTGCCTGGCTTTAGGCAGGATTTTGACATACTTATTACTTCATCTTCGCTAGTTGGGTAGAGGAAAGCAGATGAAACATTACTATCCGATAGAAAGTCAGATGGTGAATGATTTGAAGAGATCTTTGCAGCTAGCGACGGACCAACATTAACAAAAAAGTTATTCAGACTATTGCCAATAGCAACAGGGTCAGTATGTTTCTCACCATCTATGATACAAAAATCGGGTTTGGTAGGTTTTTGCTTGTTTTTATTCAGCAAATCGCTAATTTTGGACCAAGTTTGTTTAGAGTCATATTTACAATTATTAAAGATATTCGTAAGGTAATTTTTCTTGGAGATACGAATGATGTGGGTCAGTTTATTTCTAAAGGTTTTGTACTCAGATTTCTTTTGCTGAGAAGGGTTTTTGAGCATATTTTTGTAGAGTTTGTTTTTCCTTTTTATAGACGTGGTTATGCCAGGGGTGATCCAGGACTGATTAACGGAAGATCGGCCTTTTCTTTCAGACGCATAATAGGGAAGCTTTTGTCATAGACATTTTTAAAAAGGTTAAGGAATACATTATATGCAGAATTGACATCAGACTCAGTGTGCAAGGTAACTTTCAAATATGATGGTCACAATTTAAAAACAACAAATGAACCAAGGAAAATTTTTATAATGATGACACTACACACATTTCAGAAAAATAAAAAAAAAATGGTGGGAAGGGGGGGATGGGTGCCTACCCGGGTAGGGATGGGGGTAGGCAACATTTTACATGGCATTTATTACAGTTCCTATTTTAACTGCTCTTAACACTTAAATCAAGTAACATTATCTGGTTCCCAATCTTATACTGCTTGTTGCCTGGAATACAAAACACATCTGTCTATTGTACATAGGGAAAATCATACAGTATGCCCCCTGCTGGCTGGGGGTTGTAGAATATATGCCCACCTATATTATTTACTGCCTGTCATAAGAAGTGACCTAAAGGGAAACCCAAATTTGAACTTGAACAGTTAACTTTTTCATCCAGTTGAAGGATACTATAACTCAACATTCATGTTATTGTGTCATCTAACTAGCTAAATATACATAATGCAGCCCACACTAGCTGTCCCATGTCATTTTCTCCTTAAAAGAAATTTAATTAATCCAGTACTTGCTATGAAAAGTGTGGAATATTACTCAAACTGAAATCAGGGAGTAATTGAGTGCTCAAAGTTTGCATTCTAATTTTGCTGCTTCTGGCCTCCTCTATCACAAAATCAATAAGAAAAACCCATCTATTTCATGCACAAAATCTGCTACACAAATTTTGTATTTGTACAGCAATTTGTACATTTTGCATAGCAGAATGCACTTCCATTTTGGATAAATTGTTCTCTGGGAATAATATTGATCTTTTTACAGTACATAGTTCATACTGTTCCATATTCCTTCCATCCTGCACTCAACTAGAAGTGTACATTATTCAAACAGTACAATATATCCAGCTAATTCATTTAAAATCTACTGCATGTAATATATTAGTCCTAATGCACAGTAATCCCTATATTGATTTATCAAGGCGACTTAGCCATCTTACTACCGTACTGAGTTAAGTAGAATGTTAAACCTCTGCTTGAAGTTAAAAGATCTTTGCAAGCATGCATTTAATATTTACTACAAATGAAAGCATATCTACTTTGCATAAAGGCCTTGAAACCATTCACTTTTACAGTACCATGCAGTGCCTTCAACACTGAAGTGAAATGCAAATAAGAGCTTCTTTCCAAAAGTTTAAGGGGGGCATATGTTGACATTGCAATTACTGCTGGCGGGTAAAGACACAATCTACTTGATATAAAGCATGAATTTCTTTGAATGAACAGAAATCTACTACCAATCAATAAAAGCTTCAGCTGATAGCAGGAATTTGAAAGTTGTTCTCCCCTAATAATGGTATAGAATTATCCTTGTACAACCACATGCTCTTAGAGTCCAAGCACTGTTTGAGATACATGCCTGAGTCAGGGAGCTTTAAGTTGTTTTCCCAAGCATCTGAGATAACAGTGCAGTGTTTGTGTGCTTCATCAGAACTCAGTACAGGCCTATATGATAATGGAGATGACTCTGTTCAAATTACAGTACATGCAATCTTACTGAGAATATAAGCCATGAGTATGCCATTGCTTAAAAATTGAGAAGCTGCAGCTTCTGCCAAGGAAATTTGAGTATTTGGACAGAAATTTTGGCAATCGGAAGTATAATTCTCCTTTTTGGTAACAGAAACTCAGAAGGAAAATTGTGGAGAATTTTTCTCTCTTTCCAGGAAATAAGTACTTTTTTCATAGTACTGTAATTGAAATGTACAGAAAATAATTTCACTATCATACAGTACTTTGACACCAAGAATTTTAGACATGGACCATAACCATGGTATTTTCTCATCCCTCTTTGTTTTAAAAATTGACATTTTTAACTACCATACTGTTTAATTTAACTTTAATACAATTACTGTTCACAGTTCTACTGTACAAAAACAATTTGATGTGACAGTTCTAAATTGACCTAATTACACCATTTTGAAATAAATCTACAAATATCCAGGTTAAAAAATTGGGCAGATACAACACTGCAAGAATATCAAATTGCCCATCTTTTCAGTTATCTTAAGCTTATTCCGAGGCATGTGAAAGAGCCTTAATTAAAGCCTGTAAGCCTTAATTTAAGCCTTTAAGCCTTAATTTATTAGCTACTCAATTTTTATTACAATCAGACATATGCAGTTTTGTAAGTGCATGTCTTGGAGGACTTTTTCAATGCTTATTTAGTCCAAAACTTTATAGGGCAGTAATATGAGCAAACTTCAGTACTGTACTGAGATGGCATCTATGTGCTTAACCCATGCAAAACTAAGAAACCTTCATTGTTCAATTTGCTGGAAGATACAGTACTGCACTGCATGGTACCTAATGGTCTGGAACGCCCACCAACTTAAGTATCAAACTAGAAAGTACATTGTGGCTGCAATGTTGTATAACTTTTCCAAAAAATGAAGCAGTTCTGCCAGTAAGTACACAGGTCAAAAGCTACTACTTAAACCTGTTATAAAAATATGGTTCTTGACATACAGTGTTCAATATAAATGCATGGAATATTTTCTATGTTACCACAGATGACAACTACTGACATTTGACTTTCACAAAACAATAGGGTTCTTCTCTGACCAAGAGAAATTAACATACCAGGTATGACATTTACCTATGGATGCTTTCTATATTGAGACTTTGAGAGATATCGGTTTATTAATAGTTTGATACCTGGTAACCTCGGATGACTTGATCCATTTTCGACTAAAAACAGCAGGGGTCTTTTTTTAACCACAATGCATCCACATCCAGTACAAAGTAATTTTATAAATTTATGGAAGCTGCCTACCTTGAGATATTGTTATGTGTCTGAGTTTTACCCATGATGACCTAGAGTGACCTTTGAACTCCATTTGAAACATTAAAGGGACCATCTTCTCATCATAATGAATCCAAAACTATAAACCTTGAGTTACCTCATTAACAATTTTTTTTTTAACAATTTATTTTTTAGAATTTGACCCCTGGTGACCCCATGTGAGCTTTGACCTCAAATGAAGATGATAGGATCAAAATCTTACCATAAGACATCCACATGAATTTTATCTAAGCCTCCTTACTTGAAATACATTGTTAACAAGGGTTTTCTTTTTTCTGGGTTTGACACACCACATGGATGATCTTTAACCTTTTAATCGAAATATCTAGGCTACTGTACACTGTATCATCTTCTAACCAAAATGTGTACGTACTGATTTGAAGTTACTTTTCCTACCATGAGACCAGTGGCGTCGCCAAGGGGGCCAGGGGGGGCATGTTCCCCCCCTGAAAAATCGTGTGTCCCCCATGTGCTCCCCCAACTGAGGTTTCAGATTTTCCAAAAAAATGTCTTCTGTAGTCATAGTGTGATTAGGAATTTTTTAGGATTCGATTCCTCTGTTGAAAAGAAAAGGCAGTAAATTTTCATGTTTTCCAAATGGAAATATCGCAAAAAACCTTGGAAATGCCATTTCCGGCTGTCTGAGGGGTTACGTTTTTTCAAAATTTTCTTCACACTTCCAACTACGTCAATTGGAGGTGGTGCACAGCCCAGGTAACCCTTCAAGCAGGATTAAGCCTACATTTTTCCTTCAAAGGATCACATCTAATTGCCCATCAACTGCCTTTCTTTCTCATTCTAGTGCAGCTCACCTTCCTCAAATTGTCAGCCTGATACACTCTTGAGAGTAGTTTCACTAACGTTTGTGTTGTTCCCAAAAATAAAATCTTACTCGAAATTGCCCTTTAAGTAATTTTTAGGACAGTGTAAAAACAACCCTTAAAAGACAACTTTTAAACCTCACAAACACGCTAAAGACCCAGGAGCTTCCAGGGGCTTCGCCCCCGACCCCCACTAAGACTAAAATTGAAGTGCCCATCAACTTTCTTTCTATAGATCATCTACCCCTTTTTCAAAGTGTCAGCCAGATTCACTCTTGGTGGTAGTTGAATCAGTGGTTTTTTACCGAAAGTGTTACTTGAAGTTACCCTGGAGATAATTTTTAGACCAGTGTTAAAGGTAAAGAGCAGTCCCCCAAACTTATTTTGAAGAAAAAGCTTAATAACCCAATATTCCACTTGTTTCTCTTCAAAGTATCTTTCATTACATTTTATGACTTTACTATTGCATATTCAAGGTAAACCAAGCAGTTATTTCTAGCAAATTTCACATTTGAAGAGAACAAAACATTGTCACATGACTCCCAACAGCCAATCATGAAACGGGACAGTCTACTACACTACTTCATTTTGGGATGACGCTCTTGCCCTTTAAGTCAATAAAATTACCCTCAAATAATGTCTTTAATACCTCACAAACACGCTAAAACCCAGGGGCTTCCGGGGGCTTCACCCCTGGACCCCACCAGGGGCCCTAAGGCGGGCCCCTGGACCCCACCTATTGAGTCTCGTGCTTCGCACTCGGTGGCGTCTCCGACGCCATGAGTGGAGCCTAGCAATGCCCCCCCATAAAAGTGTTGTGCCCCCTCAGTGCCCCCCCCCAAGAATGAAATGTCTGGTGACGCCACTGCATGAGACAACTTGAAAATGTATCCAAGTTTCCTTAAACCCTACATTGAGATTCTGTATCATGTTGACATGACTTTTGAGAGTTTCACCTTAAATAACCCATAAGCTTTTTCCCTCTTGCCAGTTCACCCTCAAGTGGAAGTCTTTTTGCCCCCCCCACCCCAAACACTTGCCATAATATAGAACATCACAAAAATGTTTCATTAGGCCTACTGTATGGTAAGAACATTAATTACAAAACTGTACTTGAAAAAATTCAGACGAAAACTGAAACAACCCACAGAAATTTTGTTACATAAGTTGCAATCCACAATAACAACAACTATTTTCTATATCATGTTGACCTGGTGTTCTCTTGTACTGTACATCCAGAATGAATTCAGCTTAACAAAGAACTCCAGTTTCTTTGTATAATTCTAGAAAAACAATTGATACAATGAATCATTCTGTGATTCAAGTTTCTATACTTGTTGCCACTACTTCTAGAAGTATGAACAATGAAGTCAACTGTAAGAGTTTAAAGCATAGGCCCTAAGTCACTTAACTAAACACAACATTCAAGATTATAGCACACAAACCTACAAGTTAGTACAAATGAACAACTTCTTTTGTCATTTAAAATCAACCTTACTTCATCCTGAAAGCAAGTCACACAAGTATTTCAATTCATTGGCATCATTTTGTCAATAACTATCACTTGTTGTAAAGCAAACTGCTGTGGGCAGAATAAGGGGGGCAAACTGATTGGTCTTTGGGGGCCAACTGATAAACACTTGAAGGAAAACTGGTCTTTTGGTAGTGGACTTGCAAAGGGGGAAAACAACCTGATAACAGGCATGCAGTGACATACTCAAGGTACTGGCTGACTCAAGAAACACTCACCAGCCTATGCATGGCAAAACGTTTTGTCCAGCAAAATGAATTTCCTGAAAAGTTTGCTCTAGCCTAGACCTAATTTCCAATTTCCCAACATTTCTTTGCAATTAGCCACCTAGCCTACAGTAAGTGGGTTTTAACTAGGGCAGCACCGGATTTGGAATTTTAAAATCCGTCCGGAACCGGATTTGCCGGATTTCAACTGAAATTCCGGCCGGATTTGCCGGATTTTATAGTCAAATGAAAGAACAGGAACCTACTGGTGGAGTTATACCTTACGAGCCTCAGTGGATGCAGGTCTTTTGACCTCTATATCTGTATTAGCCAGTTAGCCACTATCAGTAAACAGCAGTGGCCAGGAGCTGTGTTATGTCTATTTTATTTGTGAGCAGAGTTTTGGTATTGTTCATGTCTAATTCAGGTTTTGTGATGTGGCTTGTTTAAGAATGGTTGGGCTAGTTAACAAAATGTTACTTCATACTGTACATACAGTACCAACCCTGAATGAGATGCCCAAGGGTTGAGTTCAGTGAGGGATAAAATCAAGATGTATTTTGAACGCTTAGCTGACACTTTTAAAGCCCTACATGCAACATGTTGAAATGATTTCATAAATGTCTGTCCATGCAAATTAAGGGACTAAATTATTAAAACATTGACAGCCAATATCAAAATTTAATACATGTTTGAAGTTTTGGTTTGGAAGATTTGAGTATAAAACCTATGCTATACTGTACATGCATAGTGGTGGTAATCATGCAAGTAACTGCAGTGAAGGGGTCATGTATTTGTTGATGGCCAATTACATAGTAGGAATCGTCTCAGGAAGTTGTCCAACTGTCAAAGGACCATACTACAGTATAGGAAGCAGGCCTGTCCTAAGTAATGTGAAATTTTCTTGATGTACTGTAGGCCTATCAGTCATTGGCAATATATTTCATCAGTTTTTTATCCGCTAATTGCAAAGCTGATTTTAATAGTCAACGAATCACTGACACTATTTATACTGCCACCATTACTTGCACTATTTTAGTTGACAAGTAAGGATTTCCAACATTATTGGAAGATTTCTTAGAAAAACAGCTAAAAGGCCTCAATAAAAAAATACTTGAAAAAATACTTGATTCCCATCACCATGGCAAGACTGATCTTGGACACTAGTGGATTTTTTTAAATTTGGTATTACTGAATGAAACCCTTCTTGGTCGACCTGTAAGTCAATGCCGCCCCTCATCACCTCCTATTTATGTAATTCCCCAGCTTGCCTGCAAGCAGCATCTGGCATCAGTCATTTGGCACAGGGATAGCACCCTCTTAACTAGAGGGCAATGTGATATTTCTTCCCCTCGACTTGCAACTTGCCAGTTGAGTTTTTGCAGTTCACATGTTCCTTGGTACACACCTCGTACACCTAGCAGCTATCACTCCACTGTGTCAGGACAAGTTCGAGCTTGAAGACCGGCAAGAGGAGAGAAGAAGAGCTACCATACATGTAGCCCTCTACTTCTTGAGAGTGCATTTGTGCCTAATGACTTATTGCCAGAAAGTGCTTGCAGGCAAGTTTCAGAATTACATATGTACTGTAAATAGGAGGTGAGTAGCAGGTTCATGGACTCTGAAACCAGGTACTGTAAGTTTTGTTGATTCCATCAACTCCGATTGCATTTTGGCTCAGAAAATTTGATATCTGACATCTTTTCTGATGGTTTTTTAATATATTGGGCAGGATCACTATAAATCCAGCAATCAACTTCTGTACATCAACTTGAAAAGAGCACCACAAAAGAAACAGTATATCTGGATTTGATAAGCTGTGGGTTGATTCATTGACACTGCTTCACAAAATATTTCAAATCACTGTGACCTTTTATGAGTAACTTTACAACATACATTAAGTACTGAATTGGGGGGGGGGGTGACTAATTAGTCCCTTTATCATATTAGAAAGTTTGCAACTACTGATAACACCCTATAGCTAGATCTTGAAATGTTAGTAGCACTCTCCCATCTTAGTCTTTGGCATTTCATGACATTTTATTAAGTCCTGTAGTAAATTAAGTTGTATTGTATAGCTTCCCCACAAATCCGGCAAATCCGACCGGATTCAAGACAAAATCCGGCCGGATGCCGAATTTGAAAAAATCCCAAAATCCGGCCGGAATTCCGGCCGGATTTGAAATCCTGTACACCCCTAGTTTTAACTGTAGGCTTGGCTAACCTTTTTAAATTAAACTGGTGGCTAGCTGCTAACATTTATACAAAAAATACTTGGCTAGGGCCTAAACATACTGCAGGCCTACAAACTAAGTAGCCTCAGCATTGGCCTGTTAGAAAGTAACCTGGAACAACGAATGAATTAGCCCAATAACATTTTCATGCCATTATTGTAAGTGTAACCTTCCTAACATTCAAAACTCGAAGGTCCATCCAACCTCATCCTTGAACAGGACCCAGCATTACGTTCCTATGCAATACACTTCATAGTAAGGAGTGACTAGAAGGAGCTGATTATACGGTCATGTTCATTGACTAGTCCAACCTAGGCCCAGGCTAGGAATAGGCCTACTAAGTTAGTACCAACGTTACTGTCCACTAACTTATTGAGTCGACTCAGGCTGAAATGTTATTGCAGGAAAAACGATACAATTTACAGAGTCACTTGTCCAGCATCTTAGCACTATCGAAGATCTACCTAGGCCTAGCCTACAATATCTTTCCAAGAATGGTAGCAACTTGAACCTGGATTAATCTAAATTTTTAAAACGTAAACTCAATAGGCTATGCCCTAACTAACAGTTACAACTAATTTTGACAAACTCGACTGTGATAGCTGTGAAGGCCTAGGCCTAGCCTGGTACTAGTCACGGTAGCTTAGTTGATTAAATCTTACACTTGCAGTAGCCTACTTGAGTACTTCTTAGATGAACACTGCTGAACACGGTACACGCAGCCTATCTTCGCCTTTTCCGTAATCTCGGTGATTGCAACCAAGCAACCACTGTAAACTCTCTGCACAGAATGCACAAAAAATGGATCTCACCTTCAACACAGTAGAGAGAGTGAATTTGCGCTTTTCAGAATTGAAAAGTGAATTCGCTTTCACTTAACTGGGAATTTCTCAGAAGAACTTTTGCTTTGTTTGACGTCCACAGCACAGGGCCAGAAAACACGAAAGATTGAGATACAGTACAGAAGGCCTGGAGGTGTGATGTCTACTCATATGGTTCTTAACGGTCCGCGCCTATTGCTTCCCCAGTATGTTCATTGATCGAACATGCTAAATATAATGAAGACGGGATTACGAAAGGGCAAACCGCACAGTAGTAGCAACTTGTACGTGAGTGCATTCCAAATTGGGACTTTTTGTGCAGCATGTATTTACGCAAGCAATGAACCCATGCACCACAGACAATCACTCACCACAGGCAATCGTTTTACGGTCAACACACCTTTGTTTTCGACTTAACCCCAGGGAACTTCCGACCTAAAATAAATTGCCACGATTGCTTTGCACAGAGAAGAGAAAATGTAACAAAAAACCGACACCTTATCACTTGTTGAAACCGAAATATCATGGTAAACAGGTGTAATTAATAACCTCGTTATAACAGCTTTTCGGTCGCTTGGTTACATGGGCGTCCGCAGGTATGGGCAAGGGGTAAGTCCCCCCCCCTGGAAAATCAAAAATTTGAAAAAATGTATAAAAATCAAAGCAAAAAACCGAACAAAACGTGTTTTCCCAGTTTCTATGCGAAAAATAGGCTTTAGAAATGCCCTTTATGGCAATCTGGGAGGCATTTTGGGCTGAAATTTTCGCATGCTTTGGGTCAATTCATGGTGACTTGGAGGTTTTGCCCCTCCCTAGAAATTTTGCCCCCCTCTGACTTTTTTTCTGCGGACGCCCATGCTTGGTTATCAAACACCTTGCTCATTCCACTTACAAAAGCCAAAATATAATGACGACTTTGGAATGGATTGTAGTGATAAGTCTGCTCAATTAGTTAAAAGTTTTTGTCACGGAGCGACGACATCCAAATGCTTTACTATGGTAGCCTAGTAAAGTTTCTTTTCTATCAACACAGTGGGAAAATAGTCGTAGTTAACTATATGAAGACCTAGACCTCTATGTTTACGGAATTTCTGGTCGAGATAACGAGAATGCCAATATTTGCCTCAACGTATTTTGAAGCATTTGCGTTCGGGAGCATTACAGTTGGGATGGAGGTGGGGGAAAAAATATCTTTTGCCCACAAAATGAAATTCTGCCAGAAAATTGTGAAAAATTGGACCCATAGGCTTGTACCGGTAACTTAAAAGAAACAATGTTCATCTCGAGCTTCCCTTAGCAATATGTTCACTTCAACTACATTATCAAACTGTAAAGTGTAAAAAACATAAAAATGTAAATTCTGCCGAAAGCACCACCATATTTTAAAAAATTGCGACCACTCAGAAATAGCCGGGAACGACATTTCCCATTAGGAATATAAGCAATGGGGAAAGCCGTGTAGCCTGATTTGAACCCCCAACTATACAAATCCCCACAAAAACCAAAATAGGCACAACCAACTGCTCTCAGGGGCATGGGCGTCCGGAAGGGGGGGAAGGGGGGTAATTGCCGCCCCCTAGAAAATCAAACTTGTGAAAAATTAATTAAAAAATGAAATAAACAAAATGACAATAAATCATCAAAGTATCTTCACTCACAGCGTCAGTTTCTACTAGTGAAATATGCGGACATTTGACCAGGAATAGCAAAAGACTGGTATGCTGAATGGTGAAATCGTAATTTGGGGACCATCATTCGTGACATGTATTGGAAATTTGTAATTGTAAAAACTATGCCAAAATTGTACTAGTCGTCAGGTATGTAGGGTGCATATGACATCCGACTATTGATGAATGCGCCGTTTGGTCTTGGTTTGGTCCCGTGCTGATCTCAAGTGGCGACGCGCGGATGTAACTGGGATATACAAGGTGAATATGGGGGGGGGGGGGTATGATTCATAATTGGGTAACGGATATAAGCCTATATAGGCTCTTTGACGTGCGAGGCCGTGACCGAGAGGCAGATTTCCCTTCAACAATTTTTTACACTGAAAATTCTAAAAAACTAAAAAATAGAGACATGAAATTCCTGTTTCAGTGCTGGGTACATGCAGATTATAACACTCGCCAAGTGTCGTTTCCGGCCATCAGGAGGGTTTGTATTTGTAAGGCCCAAAATTTTCTTGTACGCTCCGCGCCAACCTATGGTGGCGCTCCGCTTAGACAGTTAGATAGTGTACACAATTCAATCATCTATGAATGACCTTGCCCCTCCCCCCCCCCCCTTGTAAAAATTTCTGCGGACGCCCATGCTCGGGGAAATATTGGGTGAGCAATGGAATACTCTCTTTGTAGGAGATTTTGAAACACTCCTCACATTTTTTCTCGGGAGTTATAGCTAAAAGGAGAAAGTTGCGAAAGTGGTCCAACTTACCGCTATGTGTAACTTGAACCAACGTGTGGTGTGTAAATTGAACCAACGTGTGGTGTGTAACTTGAACCAACGTGTGGTGTGTAAATTGAACCACATTTAATTTCATTCATGTCATTTCATTCATTTCATTTCATTTATTTTTTTTCTTCACATTTCATCAATGACAGTTATTACTGTACAAATTTAAAACAATGTGAACCGGGAAGTGCTCTAAGGAACCTTTATAGGCTAAAAGGGAAATATTGCGTCGTATTACAAGGAAATTTCATCCTTTTAAAGCCAATATTTATTGGCAAAGAGTGATAAATAATAACAAATAAGGCAGTATGGTAGCCTTCAAGAAATAAGTTTCCCATCGATCGAAATTCAGTTGTTAGTTGCTCGAGAATAATTTGTTCACCCAAACTTTCAACATTTCAAAAGATGCAACTTCCATGACTTTAATTCCTGTGCATGATATGTTGAGGAGATGAAGCTATTTCTGGTGTTTATTGTCAGGACTGAATGATTTGTAATTGACTAGAACTACTTTCTTTTAGTGCTATGTTGGAGCATGTTGAACAAGAAGTAACACTCCCTGAGTAAAAAGAAAGTAAGTAAAAAAAAGAATACAAAAGAAAAGATAACATAGTAGCATCCAATATTCAACTGGTTCGTTAATGTAAAATGTTAATAAGTTTACGCTGGAAGGACTTGATAGTAGGCTACTATCTGATTTCCAGGGGCAATTTATTCCAGGCCATGCCTGAACGGTGAAGCTGTCGTTGGCAAATAGTGTGTTGCAACGTAGGGTATAGATATTACCAGCTTCTCTCGTATGTGTGTGGATACCTAAATTATAACTGAAAAGATTATCAAGACTAACGGGAAGAATATGGTGAATGGAACTGAACGTAAATATGGCAACTTTCAAGTGAATTATATAGTGGAACTTTACCAGATGCAGTGATGAGAAGAGCACCCTCGTATAGTCATTATATCTACAGAAGAAATGTGACGAATAGCTCATTTTTGAAGACCCGTTAACTTAGACATATTAAATATCTTTTTTCATGTACCAGACCATATGGCGAGACAATATGTAAGATGCGGGTATAGGTACAATGAACGAAGTATATGTGTATTAACTTAGACAGGATACCTATACTTTTAGCAATTGTAGAGGCTGCAAAGTGAATGCGAGTATTTCAACTTAAAGACAGTCATTCGTCACCCCAAACTACAGTTTCAGTATACATATATCAAAACTCTCAATTGGTGCAGCTCTTTGATTGGCATCACATTCAAACAATGCATCATAGCTAAATTACACAGCATGGGCACTGAGAGTGTCTTGATTACACATTATGGACTTGTATGGCCACTGGGACAAGCCATATGAAGCAATAAACTAGGATTGTGTCTGGATAAAGATGAGTTTTAGATAAATAAGGGAGGGGTTAGAAGTAAGTAGGTTGGGAGAATTGGAACTGTTTGGGATCATGATGAAAATATGCCTTTAAGTTCTAATCAATATAAACTCCTAAAAACGTAACATGTCAGTCAGCAATTTCTGTAAATATTAACCGTTCATTGAAACAACATATCAAGTTAACATTTAGTCTATTACTAAAAACTACCCTACCTGTAATTGGTCTTTTCAATATATGTGACACTATATCATCAGGGAGGTGTTATTAGTAACACCTTCATGATATCATCAAGTATCACCGGTCAATGAGGTTAAGTTCACAACTTGTAGTTCATAATACAATTACAAGCTCCAAAATTTGCCCTTTACGGTGACACCAGTTTATAATCAAGTTTCACCGGTCAACTACAGTTCCATTTCCTAACTATTACTTTCATAAAACCATATTTTTAATTCGAAAGAAAAATAGATTTTCCTAACGTTTTGCGTGCCGCGAATGCAACCCCTAATTGAAGTACTTTTCTATTTCTTGAAGGACCAAACCTCTCACCCCAAACTACAATTTTGGTACGGGGGTACCGAAATTCTCAATTGGCTCGGCTCTTTGGTTGACACCTAATTCAAACAATGCAGAGTAGCAAAGCTTATATTATAAAGCATGAACGGTACTGGGAGTGTTTTGATTATATAAATTGAGTTTTCCTATACTCACCTTGAAGCAATACACTGAGATTGTATCTGGATGAGGATGAATTTACAATCGTCCGAGGGGCTTAAGTAAGAAGGTAAGGAGAATTGGTACTGTTTGGGGTGAGAGAATTGGACCTTTAAACTTTTATGCAATGTAGACAGTAGTGGAGAAACAAATTTCGGAAAATCTTCAGAAAAATTGGTTGGGCGCCCCCAGTAAAAGCCTAGCTACACCACTGGATGGCCGGATACTCAAAGAATCATGGAAAAAGACCGCCCAATGCGAGTTGTGGTCTACAAAACAGACGTATCTTTTCATCAAGGTCGTTGCTAGGGTCTCATGTCAGTTAAAGGTAGTGTGATGTGTCAGCAAAATGACCTGACTTCACTTGGCAGGTGTGGAGCGAAGTTTTCTAAGGAAAAATCCGTTGGGATTATTTCAATATCTTTTAAGCCCGGTTCACACCGCCACGACGACCCAAGACACGACGGCGACCACCCAACGCGTCGGCTGGGGTATGGGCGGTGTGAACACTCCCACGACTACGATTCCGTCGGGTCGTATGCCGTCGGCAAGATTAAGCCCGGTTCACACCGCCACGACGACCCAAGACACGACGGCGACCACCCAACGCGTCGGCTGGGGTATGGGCGGTGTGAACACTCCCACGACTACGATTCCGTCGGGTCGTATGCCGTCGGCAAGATTAAACATGTTCAATCGTAGTCGGGTCTAGGCGGTACTCGTTGTGTTGGTGTGAACTCGTCTTCGACGCGACAAACAGGCCTCATGCGGTTTGTCCAATCAGAGCGCAGCATTCACCCATGGTACACAGTTCCAGTTACGGCATGTTTTTATTGCGCAACACCGAGAGCAGGTATTATCAGGATTTTAGTTGATGCAAAGTTCTGCGTGCTCGGAAAACGAACGCACTTATAAAAGTGCGCCACTTGAAGATACTTTGCACAGAAAAAGACGAAACAAGTCCGTTAACTTCAAACCAGTCATTGTGCGTTCATGTTCAAGCATTTACGTAGGCCTAGAATACCGAGCCAATTACAAATTACTTCCTTTTTAAGGGGAATATTTTTCTTTCTATATTTATTTTCAAAATAACAAGTGTTAATACCTTTGTAAGACATTCGTTCGCCTACGAAGGCTGGCAGATAAATCTGCAATAGCCGACTTGTATTCATCCTCTTGCATGTAGGCACAAGCGTGCTGGGTGGAGACGGCGGTCAGAGCAGGGAGGTGTTAGAGGTCCTAACACCTCCCTGGTCAGGGAATAGCACCGTAGTCTTCTTGAGCTTCTTTTTTCGCCTTATGTTTTTTGAAGAATTCTTTTGCCTCATTTTGAGCGGAACTCCAGCTGGTGCGGGGAGGTGCGTCCGCACGCACCCCCTCCTCCAGCCTACGTCCCAGGGAAATCACAGCCCTTAAGAGAAGGAAGCCAATGAGCCACAACTGGAAAAAAGGCCGTGGCCAGCCCGACTTTGACAATTCGGTTAGAAACTGAGCCGTTAAAGCCCATCTAACTTACTAATTCATATACCGAGTTCAATCTTTTAAAGGACACGATACGCAAACTTTGGACAGTGTAAAAGGCCTACTTTAGAGCCTGTACACGCCAATAATTTCTTAATTGCGACCCAGAGGCCAAAAAATGAACCATTTCAAATTTATTGTAGGGCCTAAATCTCAAACCTGGAATAGCCTGATTGATGGCGCGCCACGTGCAGCGTCGCTCCATCGATTAGTGTCGGAGCGGTGTGACATGGTATTTTCGTGGGTTTAGGAAGGCGCCAGAATGTCTACGATTTATACAGATTGTCTACGACAGGTGAAGTCTTGTCGCGTCGTAGGTAGTCGTGGCGGTGTGCACCGGGCTTTACGGTTCTCAAGATATACCTCTTCTAAGTTGGAATGTTTCTAAAGAAACTTGTTGCTTATGCAAAAATAATGATGTGGTGTGTTGCACACTGTTGACATTTCTTTTGTTAACCCTATATAAATTATCTCTTAATTACACTTCAGTTAGTTTATGGTTTGGTTATTGATCCCAAAGTTTTCCAAGGACAAAATTTAAGCTTCTACACTAGTCTAAAACCTTCAGGACAAACTAATGTTACAACTGTCCTTGAAATGAAGATTGTAAAAACAAAGGATAACATTAGCCATATATGGTATATCCCTCCCATGACATCACAAGACTTGCACATTGAGCTCATATTTATTACGTAAATAAAGCTATGTCCCTTAATTACCAACTCCGTAGTATAATTCCGATGGACTGCAGGGAGGTAGCGCCGATGAACGGGCTCTGGAGGGCAGTTACACTCTAAAATCAAAAGAGTGAACTTAGTCACTCTTTGATCGAGTGAAAAGTGTAAACTCCCTCCATTAGAGTGATAATTCACTCCAAGAGGAGTGAAGTTCCTTCCAAAAAGAGTGAAGTTCACTCCAAAAAGAGTGGAATTCTCTTAAAATGAGCAAAGTTTCACTCTTGACGGAGTGCCCACAGTGATCGCTCTTAAAAAAAGAGCGATCATTGCAGGCACTCGTGGAAGAGTGAATTTTCCCTCTTTCTCTTGTGAATTTCACTCTTTTTGGAGGGAACTTCACTCCTCTTGGAGTGAATTATCACTCTAATGGAGTGAATTTACACTTTTCACTCGATCAAAGAGTGAATAAGTTCACTCTTTTGATTTTAGAGTGTAAAGCACTTTCTTCTCAAGCGCCACCATCTTTAGCACGTGTTGTCTTTACGGTTTGAAGTCGTATAGGAACAGTTTGAAGTTTCCCGTTCCCCTACCGCAGGTTAAAACCCTGTATTTCCTAGATAAAATAACAAAAAAACAAAACTTCACCATATGATAATGCGGTACAATGGCACTTTCTAGAAATTATCCTCTCGGACTTAGGAAAACATTATAAACTCACAAAAGCACTCTTTCATTAATATAGTAACTTTCGAGCCAAAAAATGGCGCCATTTCATTATTTTAATCAGAGCCTTACATTCACAATATTTTATTTCAGGAATGCCGACGATTTGAAAATCCGAGAAAGAGCTAAATTTCTACCGAAAGTCGTGTATTCTTTGCCTCAAAAATATTGTTTCCACTAATACCCACAAGATCTGGAGTTCTGCTGAGAATTTTCAGACGTTTTGGTTTTTGTATGTTAACCCTTTACCGTTGTGCTCCGATCGGGGAATATTTGCGCGCCTCGGGAGTGGGCGGAAAAGCGGAGGTATCCCGCCCCGCATCGGCTTCCGTAGGCCACTGATCCCGTGACCTTAAACTGTTGTCTCTCTCGTTGTTGTGGCCGAATTTTCGGGTAGCTTCTTGCAGTTTCGAGCTCCGCGTGAAACAGTAAAGATGGGTGACAGCCGAGCTCTCCACATGGGTCCAAACGGACCCAGACAACGGTAAACGGTTAACTTCTACGTGGCTATTAAAAGCTATTTCGGTCCGAGTATTTCTCCATATGCACAAACATATTAACTTCCACAGGGTCGGTCATGATCAGAGAGGATGGGACAAGAAATACAATACAGGGGTGGGGCCAGGATTTGTCCGACAGGGGCCAAGCTTCCCGACGGATAGTCTACATTTCGAAGCCCCGATAAAGGGGGTGAGTTCGTCTCTGTGCGACGTCACTTGGAAGAGTTTGAGGCGTGCGAAGCGCGCCGAATTTTTTTACTTTCCTTTTAACAAATATATAAAAATCCGGAGATTGTTTTGAAGAAAATTGATTTTTTTAATTGTAGACTTACGTCTTAAAGTGTACCACAAGTCTAGAATTTTAAAAATATATATTTTGGAATAAGCAAAGGTCATTTTATTCATCCAACTCTCATTGTCATAGCTCATTACATTATTGAAATACTAAATGTTGAAATTTATTCTTTTGAAACAAGGTACTCCATTGCGCAATAATTTGTGAGTGACTTTTTTGTTGTACAACTCCAATTTCCTGCTTTGCCCCCCTTTAAAGTTTAAAATGTTGATAAGCTATTACCTTGAACACTTTTTTTTTTTTTTTTTTTTTTTTTTGCATGGCATGTTGTACAGAGAGCCCTTACTTAATTACCGTACATTACCCTATAAGATTGCTAATCACACTTTGGTGAAAGGTGCAGTAACTTTCAGAAAAAACAAAAAAAATGCAAAGACTGTAATTTGAGTCGTGCAACAATTACACCACGGATTATTGCTCAATGTACCATTTTAAGTTTTTAAGTTCAGTGAATAAACCTTAACTTTTGATGTCTCAGCTTAGGAACGTACCATGAAGATGGGAGACAGAATTCACTTTTCATGCCCTTTATTACACTCTAAAAGTAAAAGGGTGAACTTATTCACTCTTTGATAGAGTGAAAAGTGTAAATTCACTCTATTAGAGTGATAATTCACTCCAAGAGGAGTGAAACTCACTCCAAAAAGAGTGAAATTCACTCCAGGAAGAGGGAAATTCACTCTTCCACGAGTGCCTGCAATGATCACTCTTTTTTTAAAGAGCGATCACTGTAGGCACTCCATCAAGTGTGGAACTTCGCTCGTTTAAGGGAATTTCGCCTCTTTTTGGAGTGAATTTCAATCTTCTTTGAGTGAATTATCACTCCAATGGAGTGAATCCATATTTTTCACTCTATTAAAGAGTGACTAAGTTCTGTTTTTATTTTAGAGTGTATATATTCCTGAAAAACAAATATCCTTTCCCTTAATTCCAAATCTTTAACAAGAAAAGGAAAAAACATTTCGGGAAAATTTCAAACTTCGTCAGAGAGTCTGAAAGTGTACGTCAAGTCAAAATATTCTTTAATTGATAGGGTGATATTGAAAAAACAATGGTGTTTTTATTAAGTAGTCTGTCTTCCAAGAGCAAAATTAAGTACGGTAGAATGTTGGGGTGATGGATAGAAGTTGACGTGCGTTCTTTTTTGTTAGGAGTATTCATCGAAATTTGTAAATTTTCTGCTAATCTTTTGCCATTTTAACAAATATTTAAAAATCTAAAGCTTTAAAGTGGATAAAAAGTCGCAAGTTTATAACATATCTTTGGGATTTTATTGAAGAGTATGACCAGTCTTATGAGAAAACTCAAGTAGTCCTGGGCGATTTGTAGTTTGTTGGGGGTACTGAATATCATCATGCAGACAAAGGCCCTCAGACGACAGGACGATATTGAAAAATTTCTTAAGATGTTTGGCCTAATCTTATCATATATTGAAGTTTCATAGTGTACAGTATATATTGTCCAGGAAGCTGTTATATCAAAAACCAGCTTCCCTGTACTCACATCGGTGTATAGAAGCCTTTCAGATTTTTTTCTTTTCGGGGGGGGGGGGGGGGGGAGAAGATTTTTGCCCGAAAAATGTAATCCTGCATGAATATCTTAGCAGGGAGGTGTTAGTAATACCTCCCTGTTCTTAGCATTGCCATGCAGTGAGCCACAACTGGAAGAAAGGCCGTGGCCGGCTCGACTTGAACCAATAAGTTGGAAACTGGGCCGTAAAACTCTATCTAACTAACTATCCATCAGTTTCCGCTGATAACTAACTATCCATCAGTTTCTGCTGAGCGACAGAAATGAAAACCCCCCAGACAGCCGGAAGTGACTTTTCCCTTGTAATTAGAAACAAAACCGTCTTTACTTTAAGATTTCGTTTGTAACAAAATTTTCACTTCAACAGAAAACGCACCAACTTGCTAAGTGATAGGAAAATACCAGATAAAATGACACAAAATTTAAGAAAATCGCTTTATTTCCAGAGAAGAATTAAAAAATAGGGTATTCGATATTGAAGATCAATCCCACAACAATCAATATTGAATTTGGTTGAGGTATTTTGTTTTTCATAGTAAAAAGGAAAAGTTTTTACTTTATTTTCAGAATGTTTGGAAATCTGGAGCTCATACTGAATAAAAAGAATGGATATTTGTAACGAAAATTGGGAATTGTGAGAGTTTCCTTTTATAATGGGGTCTTCTAGTAAGCAAAATCAAGGTCATCGGGGAGGGGGATACAGAAGTTTACGGGATAGCACCTTTTTCGTTTAGATGAAGGCTCCACGACGATATTGGATCTTTTTCCAGACGGAGGATGACCACATGGAGTCATACTTTACGGAGTGTTGCAAAACAATGGATTTTTTTCTCAAAATGCTAGAAAATTGACCAGTAGATTGCAGAGTGGCACATTCAGCTAGCTTGCTCTGAAAATAAAAACAGACGGTAAACATTTGGAGGTTGCATACTCCGGACATTAAGAATTTGCACCGGTAGCGAGACTGGGGTTGATATAGGTGGTGGACTGGTCACCCGTCGAAGAAGAGTAGTCTCATTGCATGCAGGAGGAATGATATGATTCCATTTTGCCGAGGAGCCTTATACTACGTTTAAGAACACTGATATAAAAGGAAACCGGTGTTTACTTCCTCTACCATCCGCTTTTGTTTTGTTACAAGAATGGACGATACTTCAATAAAAAAACCTCGAAAGTACCAATTTTCAATAGGAGAATAATTCTTGATATAACCTGCAAGTTTTCAACCATTTGTGAAGAAGCCATAACACTTTTCACTTACGTGAAAGAGCCTTTAACACGTAAGATAAAATATATAACCTCAGCAAACTTCAGTCGTCCTAAAGATCTGCTTATTTTTTGTTAATAACAAGAACAGATTCTGAGATAGAGATCCTAAATTTTCCAGTTCCATTATAAGCCTAATTACAACCATATTTTTCAACTTCTGCCGGTTTTCAATCTCGTGGGAGAGCCTCCATAGGTATGATAAAATGCTTTACCCCAACGAACCTCAGTCGTCTCGACAATCAGTTGTGATCACTGCTATTTACTTTGCAGGTCAAATTGGTGCATTTTTACCTCAAGATTTCAGGAGCAATGGTTAAAGATGTAGTATCGAAAAAAAAAAAAAAAACTGGAAACGCCCATGCACAATAATGGGTTGTCTACCCTAATACAAAATTCAGACAAGTGTTAAGGTGCGCATAATTTGTTTATTTTTAATTCTTAGTTCAAATAGGGGCAAATTTGAAATATGTCTTGTCTTAGTTATTTCCCCTGTTAACTCTTTAATGAACCATTTTGCGTTCCACCCGACAACCGCAACATATGTCGGCTTTGTTAGGAACGCGAAAAACCGAAGAAGGATGACGAAATCTTCAGTTCTCTAAGTCCAACCTATATTTTATTATGATACATCGATGTAGGTGTGTTATGAATTATTTTGGATTGCTTTGCAATTTGGATTGAGAGAAACAGATTTTTCTGCACCCTTCTTGGGAAATCATCATAAAAGTATACAAGTCATATTATTGTAACATCCATAGGCGTAGGAAGCGGGGTGGGGGGGGGGGGTGGGGATTCTGGGGGAGGGGCGACAGGCCCAGTAAAAGATGAGGGGCGGAAGCATGATTCCGCCCACGAGCCCGGGTCTGAAAGCCTTTTTTTATTTTTTAAAATCTCAAAAGAAAGCAAAATTTCGGGCGCGCAATGCAATATAGAATGCATTAGTTCTCGCTCGTAAATCAGTTTGATAAACTTTTCCAAGCTCTGGAAATGACAAAAACGAATATGTACCATATGTGATACCACATCATCAAGAGACACCGGCAGCTATACTGCTATTTTTGTAAACTGCCTTTCATAGAATTCCAAATTTTCTTCAATGAAAGCTCTTGATTTTGAAATACTTTGTCTTAAAGGGACAGCAAAGTTTGGGAAACTTTTGAAATGTCATCGGAGAGTGTCAGTTCGTAGGCTTTAGATGACATTATGTAGGTCTAGCCACAACGATTCGATTGTCGTGCAATCATCTTTAGAATTACCACCAATATATTAAGGTAGTGCAGATTCTTCAGTAATCCCAAACCTTCTAAATTTCGTAACAAGAAACCGAGAATCCAAAGCTTCCTGCACAAAAACCTCCGTATCTACATGTATTTGTTTAAAAGGGGCAAGAGTTTCGGCGCGCTTGGCGCGCCGCAATAGGTCCCTGTCACAGTGGTGTTTTCACTGGAAGGGAAAATAGGAAAACTTAGCTATTTCTCACAAGCTCGAAGCGTGGAATTTCCGGCTGTCTGAGGGGTCGCGATTTTTCCAAATTTTCTGTACGCAGCAGCAACTGAAGATAGTCTTTCGAGCAAGACTTCATATTCCAGGCAGGGAACTTTTGGCCTACCGTATTCAAATGCCCTCATAATCACCTATCATCAGATACCTTTCAACCCTGTCAGTTGAGTACCGAAGTCTGTGTAGATGGATTCTTTAGTTATTGAAGTGTCAAAATGTTATCAATGTTCAATGTCGCAGAGCGATTGCCCTGTAGCTCGAAAAAGTGAAAAATTCGGAAATTTCCCATTTGAGACACCAGTCAAATACAGTTCGGTTTTCCCAACTTTTCCTCCATAAAATTCCGAATGCTTCCTAATAAAAGCTCCATATTTGTAATAATTAGTTTTGAAAAGGGCAAACTTTTCCGAGCGCTTCGGGCCCCCTAAATTTCAACCCTTAATGCAGTAAGTGGTCGCTCATATAGCAGTCAGTGGTTAACTTTTCCGAGCCGCTGTATAGTGTCCCTAAAATTTTCTTCCATATAGGCTTTTGATTTTTTTTAATATTTTGTCTAAAAAAAGACAACAAAGTTTCAGGAGCTCTTTGAATGTTGCCGAGAAGCCTCAATCCGCACTCCTTAGATAAAATAATGTAACAACGATCTTCAGTCGACATATTATCTCAGATATATGCTAATAGGATACGCAGATTATTCGATAGTCCCCCATATATTCAAATTTCCTTAAGGACACCCCGAATCTATACTATTTTTTGCAATACAAGCTCCATATTTACAAATATGTAGAAAGACCCAAATTTTTGGCCCGCTCAGCGCGCCGCTAATTACGTTCCTAATACAGTAGTGTTCACACAAAAATCAGATATTTTTATTTAAAAAAAAAGTTCTTGCTCGTAGAAAAAAGCCAAATATTTAGCATAAAAATGTACTTTTTGGTCAATGGGCTAGGGTGAGGTGCTGATCCAAAATTGTCCCCCCCCCCCACTTTCAAATTGCCTTCTACGCCACTAGTAACATTCTGAGATTCCGAAGGACAGAGGGGAATGAAATTATTGCAAGAGGGGAGTGGAATTATTGCAAAATCCTTCAAGCATTCACTTTAACAACCTTATGTGCGAAATTGTGGTTAGGGAAGCCGGGGGGGGGGAGGGGGAGGGGTAGATTACGTCACAGTCGTCGAATGTGGAGGGAGGAGAACCATGTCCCCATTTTTGAAAAGGTACTGGACATAACATTGTTTGTCCTTTCGCCTTTCCGCAGATCTCTAATAAAAACAGAATGTAAATGGTTGATATAGAGCTTGTAATACCATCCGATTTAATAAAATCAATCCAAAGAATAGTGGAACCAGCCAATAACTGGAATAACAAAGTATGCCAAGGCAAATGTCATAAGTACATACCTCACGAAATGGTTGTTTCTGACACATGTAAATTTTTGTAAAATGACCATTAACTTTTTGAGCCACGGCGAATCGAACAAAAGTCTACAGACAGTGGCGTAACCAGACCTGACTGTCGGGGGGGGGGGGGGGGGCAATTGCATAGATGTTTCCCGATTTTGTACAAGTTGAGCTGTGTTAGTTTGTGGGTGTCTTAGGGCCTTAAGGAAAGTGTTGAGGGGAGGGGGGAAGTTTTGGACCATGCAACGCACCCTACCCCATTGAACAAAAGATACGTTTTTATGCTAAGTTTTTTGCCTTTTCTACGACCAAGAACAACTTTTTTTAACAATAAATCTGATTTTCTCTTAAGTGTGAACACTACTATATAAGGTACGTACCGAAAATGTGGGTCCTTTTACACATTTGTAAGAATGAAGCTTGTATTGCAGAAAATAGATTAGATTCAAGGTTTCCTGTAAGGAAATTTGCATATTTGGGGGACTATCGAATAATCTGCATTTCCTATTAGCCATATCTGAGATAGCATGTCGACTGAAGATCGTGTTATCTAAGGAGTGCGAATTAAGGCTTCTCGGCGACATAAAAACCCTCTCGAAACTTTGTTGACTTTTTTAGACAAAAATCAAAGCCTTTATTGAAAAAAATTTAGCGCCGGCATTTCTGCTCTTTTGAACCAATAATTTGTTGATATGGAGCCTATATTTCAGAAAGCTTTGGATTCTAAGTTTTCCTTGAGGAATTTTAAAGAGTTGGGGGGAGGGGGGGGGGGGGAGATTACTGAAGAATCTGCACTTCCTTCAAATATTGGTGGCAAATCTGAGATTGATTGCTTTCCTAAAGTCCTCCCGACTGTCTGGCAAAGAGCAAGAGAGGAAAGTGATTCCTACGATAAAGTGGACCTCAGATATTATTTTGTTAACCTTAGGCGACTAAATAAGTGTTCATATATTTTTCTAAATGAGTGTTCATATATTGATCAAAACAGTGTTCCATGAATGCAGATTAATCTTGCTTTTGATGTTATAGTTGGCCCACTTCCTTTCTTTTCTCATTTCTCTCTTTTTTCCTTTCTATTCTTTTCCGTTTTCCTTTTTTCCTCTGCCTTTCTTTCCTTCCCCCTTTTTCTCTTTTTCCTTTCTTTTCTTTCTTACCTTCCCTTCCCGTTTTTTCTTCCTTTCCCGTTTTGTGTGTGTGTGTGGGGGGGGGGGCAGTTTGTCCCCTTACGCCACTGTCTATAGATGCCCTGCACTGCTCCACAAATATATTATATAGGTTCAGCGTCTTTAAAAAGTCTCACAATCGGCTCGGTTGGTACCAGTCCCAACCATTTGTTCATAGCACAACCTCTAACTCAATCACAACTTTATGTAGTTGACCAAGGATTCACAACCCTTTCACAGCAGGGTGGAAAATCAGCCGACCTAAATCTTTCTTCCGGGCAGTGGCGTAGCTACTGGGGGGCAGGGGGCAAATTGCCCCCCCTGGAAAAATTTTTGGGGAAATTTGATGAATTTTCTTATTCTTACGAAAATTTCTCAAAATCTTTAGTAGAATAAGAAATTGTGAGATATTTTTCATACATAATTCGTATTTTCATGCATCAAATTAACTCAGATTTCGTCAGTGTCGCATGAACCGGCCCTACTCGTGTTCCACAGAAATGTCCTCGCCGCGTAGCAGATTGAATGTTCTCTTGTATACGCACTAGGGTTATGATCAGTGCATTTCAGTGCACACATTCAGGTATTTAACAAAAGCTGATACAGTGCAACTAACACTGAAATGCTGTAATCCCGAACTTATCCCCTTGTACACAGTCTCTGTGTTGTGCACTTTGGGAATTCAGTAAAAGGATGTGAAAACTGACAAGTCACTACCATAGACCCCCAGATTTTGTTACTTAGCCTAATCCTTGGAGGCTTACAGACTAGTTCGGGAAAATAGCTTTCTGCTCACTTGGGGTGTAACAATAAACGGGTCAATGAGTACCTTGTAGCCTTCTACACTTAACAGACTGCTGTTGTAACAGGATATCTTCTGTGATCGACCCACTCTTAGGCCTCCTTAGTGGCGTGCGAAGGGGAGACCATTGGGCCATGCCCCCTCACAGATGCCATTTTTTCTTTGTTCTTAAAAATACGTAGTCTAACTTTAGTAACACAGATTTTATTCAAAAGATAGCATATGTGGCACCAGATTGCTTATAAGGATCGAAACCCAATTTTTCAAGAATTTTCAAAGGGGAAGGATTGTCTCTGCAAGGTCCTTCAGTGATGCCATTTTTTTTTTAATTCCTATAAATAGATCTACGCAAATTCTGTCAAATTCCAATTTTAACCTAAAATGGTAGACTCTGTTTCCCACTGGTGGCATCGATAAAAAAAAGACAACATGTTTAGATTCTCTTTAAAAACATGAATAAGCTATTTTTGGCCATCTGAGGGGTCTAATTTTTCGAAATTTTCTTTACGCTCCACGCCAACCAACGGTGGCGCTTCGTTCAGTCTTTTGGGCAAAATTACATTTGTAGGGTCAAATTAGCTCTTAACTCTCTGATCACTTTGCAGTTTGCGAACATATTTTGAAGTGAGCGTTTTATTGCAAAAAAACAAAAGAAGAAAGCGACTCGTTAGATTCTTCGTACAAGTCAGGAAAATGCTATTTCCGGCCATCTGAGGGGTCTGATTTTCGAAATTTTCTCTACGCTCCGCGCCAACCAATGGTGGCGCTCCGTTTAGATAATCTTTATGATAAAATAATGTTTTGTGGCCAAGAAAACCCACAATCCTGTAAAAATCAATGCTCTTTTATTTTGACTCCTAAAAGTGTGCAAATTTAATGACAAGTTTTACTTTGTAAGGTAGCATAAATGGCATAAGAATGCATGTAAAGACACAAAAGTTTCAGTTTTATCCTCATGAACCACCACGATTAACTTTTAACACTGTTCCTGTCAAAGTCGAAAATCTTGCACCATTTTGCATCTAGGCTCCTTGAAAACGTCAAAAAATTTCCGGACATCCCCTCCCCTTAGACCGTAGTGCATGTCCCCCCTTAAGAGAAATCCTGGGTACACCACTGCGTTAATACACACAAATAAACCAGATATTGTTTACCAAAATAATATACTGTGTTATTTCCGATTGCTCTATGTTATAATTTAAGATTAAAATGCAGGTAATATTACAAAATGACATGATAATGTTGTTATACTTGTAAATTTGCATATTTTATATGAAATACATACACATTGACCGGGAAAATTTGGGGGGAAATTTCATACCTTTGCCCCCCCCCCCCCCCCTGGAAAAAATCCTAGCTACGCCACTGCTTCCGGGACTGACAAGTATAGGGGATACAGCTTATTGCCAGTACCCAACAATCATATAGGTATACGGGAGCATTTCAATTTGGAGGCGAGGGCAGAAGATTTCTTCCCGAAAATTTTATTTTGCCTGAAAGGGTACCATATCTAAGGCGAGCGGCAGTATTGGTTGGCCCACAGCATACAGAAAATTAATAAAAAATAAGACCGCTTGCAATAAAATGTTACTTCCAATTAAGTCAACAAACTTCTAAGTGATCCAAAAGTAATTCAAGTTATTCAAGTCAGTTATTGAAATTCTGCCCTGAAGACTATCTAAGCAGAGCGCCACCATCAGTTGGCGGAAAAGAAAATTTAGAAAAATGCTACCCCACATGCAGGCAGCACATTATTTTGAGTTTTCGTTTGCAAAAACAGCAAATTGCTAAGTGATCAGAAAATTACTAGATAAAATGTACCACTACGATTAGATAAAATGGTCGTTTATATTTCTGGAAAAGCTATACAACGGAATTGAAACATGTTTTTACTCTATTGCGACTGCTGGCTTAATCCAAGATGTGTACTGAATTGATGAAATTGTGTGACTGCCATAACTCCTGAATTAAATGATTTTGCTTCTAAGAAAGCTTTTACTTAAAAAATGATCACGTTACGATGTCGCTTTAAGTGAATTTTCAGGCAGACTTATGAGAAGACATTTTTACACCATATTGTTAGGGCTTTGAAAAAACGATTTTCATTACAGTTAGCCGAATTCCGCTCGAGAGAAGGATAGGTGACAAGCTATTGGACACTGCACCTGGACACCCTCCCGTCTGTCCGTGTTATTAATTTGGCAATTGAAAACGTCCCAACACTTTTTCAACCTTCCAACAAATACTTTACCACTTTGGGTAAAGTTTTGCAAGACCATAGAGCATGAAATGGGGTGAAGAATTTTTTTAAGCTTTCTTAATGTGTCGCAAATCTTTTTCATCATTAATTTTTCTTTGCATTCATGTTCCTTTTTAGGCAAAGTTTTGAAAGTATCGTACGATATTCAGAGGTATTATTGGGAGGGGAGGGGGAGGGGGGGACGCACACTGTTTAACAAAAAATCCGAACTGGCTAAAGAAAGCCTTAATTCTAACCTAATCCCTAATCCGAACAAAGAATACAATCGATACAATACAATCTGACAATGGTAACAGCCAATCAAGAAACAACTTGTTAAACAGTGCGCAAGAAGAATGATTGTTTCCGAAGCGCTTCCCAAAGGTACCGCAATTTTTTATCTCTCTGATTTTTCCTAAAATATTGCCCTGGCTGTGATATTTTCTGTTTTGAGGGTACATGTTTGAAAGAATTCGGATGTTCGGCTCTTTCGTCTTTTGCTTTGTGAAAGACTGAAGTAAAACTCCCAAATAATAGCTGTTTGCTCTGCCCTTATGTGTACCGATTTTTTGTAACCTTGTTGAGTTTTCATGACAATTTTACAGTGACTATGATGGTTTTTCTTTTATGGGCATATCCTTTTAAGATTTCGGTCATGCTTAGGAGTTGAAAAACCATGCCCGTTTTTAAAAATTCAAGTGGCGGTGGTAATAAATTTTAAAGCTAGGCATTGTGTGGTATGAAACTGTTTTGTTGACCTTGATATTAAAGGGCCAAACCTCTCACCCCAAACTACAGTTTTGGTACGGGGGTACCCAAATTCTCAATTGGTTCAGCTCTTTGATTGACATCTAATTCAGACAATGCAGAGTACCAAAGCTTATGTTACACAGGATGAAACGTACTGAGAGTGTTTTGATTGTTTCAATTGAGTTTTTCTATACTCACCTTGAAGCAATAAACTGAGATTGTATCTGGGTGAGGATGAAATTCAGACAATTGTGGGAGGGGCCTAAGTAAGAAGGTTAGGAGAATTGGTACTGTTTGGGTCAGAGAACTGGGCCTTTAATAGGAATAGTACTTCCTCATGAGGATGGCAAAGTCTGAAAAGTTCTCATGCTACTTATGCAATCACATTTTGATAATATGCATGGGACTATTGAGAAGAAAATAAGCTGTGGAACCTAAAGAAAAACAAAAGACCGTCCATTAATGTGAGGATATATTGCCATTACATGTGTTTGCTTCAAGTTCACTGTTTGCTGAAAATGTGACAACTTTACTTGCTCATATCATGAGAACCACACATCGGTTTTCAACTTGCAAATTTCACAAAAATTCTAAGAATAAGTAACCCCCTAATTATATTAAAACTTGATATGACATTAAACCCTTAGTTGTTTATAGTTAAATTTAATCTTTATTCATGTGAATGTCAAAATGGAAGGAAATTAGAAAGAGAAACTTAATGACAAATTTAAAGATGCTCAATAAGTCAAATGAAATGCGGCACTTATTGCAATACAAATTATGGAGTGTATTTTTAGTAGGAAGTTGTATAGAGAGTATGTTTGGAAGATTGTAAACCTAGAGAGAAAAAAATGAGAGATATTTATTTGTACGTTCATATGTGATGCATAAAGACGGGTTGTAGTGTCTAAGTGATTTTATTGTTTGTTCAATCATTCAAACAGTAAGGAGATGGATAAGACAGGGATATATTGTAATTTGATAGTGGTGGATAAATGAGTAATTGTGTTTTATGACATTGTGACGGAACTCGAGGTCGGGACAGCATGTCAATGTATGCAATGGCGTAGTTAGGATCTTTTCGGAGGGGAGGGGGGGGGGGCTATGGGGGCGGGATACTTTTGCAAGGAGGCTGGAGTTTACTATCTAAGCGTAGCGACACCATCAGTTGGCGCGGAGCGCATAAAGAATATTTTGGATTTTAACACCTTCCAGATGGATCGAAATGGCATTTGCCAATCTTGCTTTTAATTCTACTGAGAAAAATTTGTTATTTTTCTCATATTCAAAACTTTTAAGATACTGATTAGCTCAGTTTTCATTACTCCACTGGACTATGTATCCTAGGATTGCAAATCCGGAATCCTGCTGTATGCTGCAAGCAGCTGTTCCAATGCACACCTGAGTAAGGTATTTCCATAGGCGTAGAAGAGAATTTCAGTTTGGGGGCAAAAGATTTTCGCCCGAAAAATGACAGTCGAAAATAACACTTCCCAAGTTTATAAAGGGTATCCAACAGTCCAAGCAGTCGCTATTTTAAGTTTCAATTACAGATAAACGTTCACTTTACACAAAAATTTAGCCAGAAAGACTAAGCGTAGCGTTACCATTGGTTGGCGCGAAGCGTACAGAAAATTTTGAAAAATCCGACTCCTCAGACAGTTGAAAGTGGCACTTCCCGGGCTTATAGGGATCTAAGCCGTCGCTAGTTTGAGTTGAGTTTCCGTTTGCAAAAACTGTTCACTTGAAACGTAAATCCTTCTATTGAAGCGGTCTAAGTGGAGCATCACCATAAGTTGAGGCGAAACGTGTGGTAAATTTTGAAAAATCTGACCCTTCAGAGAGTCAACAATATTATTTTCTATGCTTTTAGGGGGTCACAGCAGTCGCTATTTCGAAATTCCGTTTGCAAAAAATGTTCACTTGAAACTAAAACTCTGCTAGGAATACTATCTACGCGGAGCTCCACCACTGGTTGGCGCGGAGCGAACACAAAATTTTGAAAAATCGGCCCGAGACAGTCGAAAATGACATTTCCCAGGCTAATATGAGGATCTAAGCAGTCGCTATTTGATCTGAAAATTACTCTTGGCTAAATTCAATATATATAAATAAAATTGTGTGACTTCACGAACTTCAGACTACATATGATTTTACCTTTGAAAAAATGTAGCATTACAAGATGTGTTACAATGAATTTTCAAGCACACTTATGGGAAGACATTCTCACACCGCATCATTAAAGTATCGAAAAGCAAGATACTCGATTTCCATAACCACTGCCCGTATTTGGCTCTAGAGCAGGATAGATGGCAAACTTTGGGGCACCTGAACACCCTCCTGCCTGCCCGTTGAATTAATCTGGCAATTAAAAACGTCCCAGCATTTTTTTAAAGGGAAGGTTTAAGCAAAAATTTAATTTTCAAATGTGAAAGAGGATCAAAAACTACATAGTGTGATGAAAGTTCCATTAAAATCTGACATGTAGTTCTCGAGATATCAGTAAATGAAGTCGGTAGATTTGTGTTTACAAGTGAGTTTGAGGGCAGCAGCATCACTTCCTCACATTGACAAGGAATGCTTTGTTTCACTTTGTTTTATTAGACTGTTGTGTTGACCATGGAGTTAACTGGAATAGGACCTCCCTGTGGGGGATGCAAAGTTTGTAAAGTTCTCATGCTACTTAGGCAAGCATATTTTAATAATGTGGGTTTTTTGAGGAGAAAATCAACTCTAAAGTTTAAAGAAAAACAAAAGACCGTGCACTTATGTGGGGATATGATGTCATATGTGTTTGCTTCAAGTTCTATTTTGTTGAAAATGTGTAAAATTTACGTGCTCATATCTTGAGAACTACACATCGGATTTCAATGCAAATTTCACCAAAATGCTTAGAATAAGAACCCCTCAGACATACCAACCATATCCTGTAATGACCTTAAACCCTTTTTTTAACTTTTGCCAGAATATGTGACCATTTCGTATAAAATTTTGCAAGGCTACAGTATGAAGTGGGGATTATGAAAATAATTTTAACAAATTATACCCAAGCCACAGGCTTCCAAAATGCAGTGATGTAATCGAGTTTTCAAACTTTTAAGTGACACGAGTCACCAGTTTTCAAACTTTTAAGTGACTCGAGTCGAGTCATTGACTCGAATCACTGTACGATTTCAATAGGGAAATTACTCCTAAATTCTATCGAGTCACTATCATTTTCAGAGGAAGTGATTCGAGTCGTGACGTGACTTGTTACATCACTGCCCAAATGTGTCGCGTTTTTTCATGTACGGAGTATCCACGTTAGTTGGAAAATGTTTCGATGATCGTTTGTCATTTATAAAAAATAAAAAAAAAAAAATGAAAATCTGAGCTTACATTTGGATTTTTTAAATTCGTATTATTAACTTTTGGGTGTAATAAAAGAATCTGATCTTCTTATGAGAAAACCTTTGGGTCGCAGAACTCAGGCTTCCCAGCCTTCTTTCGTTTGAAATAAAATTTTCACTCCAATAAAAGCACCCGGCAACTTGCAAAGTAATAGGAAATTCATATAAAAGAAAGCTTGAAATTCTAAAGGAAGTGGTGCATTTTAATAAAATGCACCACTTCCTTTAGAATTTCAAGCTTTCTTTTAATGATAATTCCTCACGTGCTATAATATTTACCCAAAACGAAGAATGGTTTATAATCATGCATTGTCCTGTTAGGTAATCTGTTCGAACAAAACACTATCTAAGCCACCATCAGCCTTGGCGCAGAGCGTGCAGAAAATTGTGAACCTATTAAGCCCCTCATGGTCGGAAATGACATTGCCCAGGCTTGCAACTTGGAATGAAGCAGTCGTTATTTTTGAGCTTTCGTTTGCAGTTTCATTTCATTTAAAAAAGACAACTCTCTAAGTCAGAAAATTACCAGATAAAACGTTCCACTACCATTAGATGGAATCATGGAATGGTCTCGTCTTTTTTAGGGGGAAAGTACTGCATTCAACCGAACTGAAAACATGCTTGTGTTTTTCACTCTATTATGGCACTCTTTGTTAAATTAATTGCAAGATCCGTGCACTGGGATTAAGGAAATTTTCTATGTATCCCTTTTTTCCAAATGTTTCTAATCCTGCATTTTTCCCCTTTCCGGCCATACGTTTTTATTATTTCGGGCACGAGTAGGAATTCTTTTTGTAATTAAAACTGTGCCAAGTTTTTAAAACTCAAATGGCTGTCCGAATTTTTCCTAGAGTCTGGGTACGAAGTTAAATTTTGCCAAAATGGGGACGGGGGGGGGGGGGGGCGGCAGTCTGCCCAACCTATCCCCCATTTTGAACGTTTATGTATATTGAGGGAATGTTAAGCCAGAAAATCTGAAAAATATGGCTTTACTTGCAGAGGAAAATCAAAAGATTGAAGTCTCTATATTGAAGATCAATCTGCTCAAAATCAGGACCGAAGTTATCATCACGGTAAAAATGGAAACTGTTTTGGCTTTCTTTGCAGAATATTTGAAAGCCTGGAATTTATATTAAAGGAAATAGATCTTCGAGGAAATGGAACTTTTGAGGGTTTCCTTAAAGAATATGGTCTTCGGTACTCGTATGTCTAATCTAGAAGATCGTCGGAGGGGAGGGGGGGACTGCAGTTTATATCTTTTATCGTACGGATAAAAGCTCCCCGACGAAAAAGCACAGGGGTTTAACAACACACAATTCAAACCCGAATTTCTGCCAGCTTTCTCACAATTGTCACGATTTACATTCCCAGGCTGCCTCCTGACGGAGTAACAACGGCACAGCGAATAAGATGAGTGTGTCCACACCGATTTCCCCAATTAAATTTGAAACAATGGTCAGGTCGGACAAATTTCTTCTTATTTCGCTTCCAAATAGCTATCATAGCTATTGTTTGCCATTTATCATTGACTTATGCATTGCATACTAAAGGCAAACCAGTGAGCTACAGATTTTTCCTGAATATGATCAATACGTAGGTATTGTCACATGACTCTCAAGAACAATGGTGTTAGACTTTTTCACTAAGTTTGGGATGTGACTGTGAACCCCATTTCCCTTTAAATTAAGTTAAATTAAGTTCCGGTAAGATAAAGTGCGTTTTCGAACGAGACATGGTTCTCTCAATGACCATTTTTTATCACAATGTTGTTTTAACCACCAACATTTCAAACCAACTATCAAACTTTACGCTACGCCACTGCTCTGCAACATTAAACATTGATAAAATTCTGATGCTTCAATAACTAAAGAATTTGGTGTGAAGTTATTCACACTTACTTATAAAGCCCTGAGGGGTTCAGGGCAAATGTTCTGATTGGATAAATTCGTGGCTTCATGGTAGATCTCAGAGAGTTGCTGTCAATGGTAACTTCTATTCTTGGAAAGAAGTCAAAAGTGGAGTACCACAAGAAACTTCGTCCGCTCTGCGAGCTTTCGCCCTCAGTACTCACAAGCTTGGGGAATGTGTCATTTCCGGCAGTTTGAAGTATTACAAAATATGTAACATTTCAAAATTTCTCTACACTCCGCGCCATCTGGTGAGTCAGTTTTCCTGGCAGGATTACATTCTTCTGGTGGACTCTTCTCTCTCTCCCCTAAACTGGAACTGAACTGAACAAACTTTCCTAATTGACCTGAAACCAAAATTTGCCTTGTCGGCGTTCCATACATCGCATAATCTGTGCGACTCATCGACTACATGTTTCATAACTTACTGACTGCATGAACCATATCCACTATGCACAACACACTCTCGTGTCGCATATTATGTAATGTTACCGTTTCGCCGATAAAAGCGAAGTCATCAAAACCGAAGGGCTATCCAGAGACTGACAGACGCACCTCCTTCTGACACCTGAATAACTTGAAATCCCGAAATGGCCCTCTCTATGAAGCTGACATCAAAAGTGCCTAACCTCATTTCACGAATAACTCCAGCACTGAGCAGATCAAGAAGCACAGTTTCTCGTAGTCGTATCCTTCACATTCGTTATGCTGCTTCGTTATGTTACCCAAGCCTATACTAGTTTACTACTAACTTTGGCCTACTGTAGGCCTGAGGCTTAGTAAGTTATCATGAGTCGATTACTATTAGGCCTAGTATCATGAGTCTTCTACACGGCAGTGCAGTATGTGACAATTGTAAGTGCGATGTGACTCAAGATTACTTGATAAGCATTGCTACTTAGCACTTGTACTGCCACCTAGGGCCTACATTTCAAGATAATTTTCAACAGACTCAATCCAATCAACCGACACCAAAATTTTAGCACAAGGATGAAGACAAGACTGTTAAGTTTGACCTGCGGGGGAAAGGCATTCCCAGCACAGGGAAACTGCCTTGTTTTTTCGTCTGGGCACTTCGGCAGTTTTAAGTGAAATCCGTGCTCATTTTTCAACAATTTTAAGAGAGTTGTTCCCCACACAAATGTGATGCCACAAAGACCAAGAAAAAAAAATCAGTTGATCCTCTGACTTTCCAGAAAATAGAGCATGCAGGGTGTTTTTATTTTTTATTTTTAATTCAAAATGGCCTCCTGTTTCCATCAAATATTTAAGGTTAACATTGACAGGTTTTTCCATGGCTGTGGTAGAATCTGATTGTTTGGGGCTGTTGCCAAGCTTTGGTGGTATGACTTTTGATTAGGGCTTGGACTTCAGGGCATCTTATGGGGCCTTGGCCCTCCTTTGCCCTTCAACCTGTTATGTTATGTTATGTTAAATGTAGCACTGTAATGCATTGAGCCTACAGTTGCCCCGTTCCATTGACATTGTGTCTTTGTGGTTTTTTTTTTTCTGTTACACAGTTAGTGCAATATTTTGTATGCTTCTCTTTACTGCAGAAAAAAAACGAGGTGGATGAATTAAACCACTTCACGATCTCAATGGGACGCTGCATGGGCATGTCCAGCAGGTATGCCTTCTCGAAAGATCACCTAAAAGATTATGAAGATTATACATGTATGACTATACCATTGATTGCCTCAGGGTGCACTTATTTATGCCTTCAGTTATAGGCCTATGTAGATGTACAGAACTTGTGTGTATGACTGGCTCCGTATGTACTAGCATGGGTGTACTACAGTCTACATACGCGCCAAGGTAAGGTGGGCATGACAAACTTGAAACGATCGTAACGATCCAGTTTGATGCTTTGCTCACGAAATCCCACAGAATCTGATATATTTCATACAGCGAGTTTTTTATTTCCAAATTTCTGATAAATATATAACACTACAGTATAAATTTTCAGAAATAAAAAATAAAAAAAATTTGATGCGGCAGCAAAAAAGGATGCGGGCGGGGACAATCACCTGATTATTTTTTTTTACTTCGAGTAACTGCAAAAGACCTCTAGCCTATGTACTCTGTGCAGGGTTTTCGCTAACCGAGCTCCCGGGTCCCTGACGCGCGAGTTCGACTCGAGACGCTTGAAAAAAAATCCTGTGCGTCCCAGGGACGCACAGGATTTGCTTGCTAAACGCATGTAAAATTTTGGGAAGAAGGCTTGGAAAATTTTGTGTTGAAAAGTTCACACGAACCCGTTGCTTTGAAATGTTCATTGTCGATGTTACTTCACAAAATCCATGTAGGAAAACTTGTAGGCAAACTCTCCGACTAGACCGATTGTTCGACCGATCATCTGTTGTTAATCGGCATCGGGCCGATATTATTCCGTTGTCGGTAAATAATTTGCTTCGGTAAAATTCTGCCATTCAGCCGATCATTACCATCGATTATTTGAAAACTGGAAAATTGGCTAAATGTACTTGAAACTTACATTTAGTTTCGTTAAAATTCCCGTTAATACTCAATCCTTTAACTTCCCGCCAAAACGGGATGCACTGATATCACAAACGTATAAATTGTACCCCTGCAATGGGAATGATCGTTTGATATTTTCCGATATAACCCGGTAAAATTATCTGGAATTAGATTTAGAATTGCATTTAAGGTGCATCCCTTGCTGTCTCGCAGAAAGGGCCGCGTAAGTTGCTGTGCAAACTGTTCTGCACAAAACACATAGTAGCCTACAGACTATCTAGCTGCAGTGTTTCGCCATTTTTTTCAAAATCCCCAAGCTTTGCATACATGTCAGAGCTGTGTACGTTTTGTACACGTACGTAGCACCTAGAACCTTGTGAAGTTATTGCAAACGAAAACAGTGATGCACGTGGTCTCATGCAGCAAACTTCTTGGCCCATGCATGCAGTAAACTTACGTGCGTGTCGTTTTTACCCATCATGTTTTGCTTGGTGACATCATATGCATAGGTTCCATTGCGAAATTTAAATTGGCCCTGCATCGCGATTGGTGCATTTGCGTTGATTCTAGTCAGCCAATCACAACTCGCGCCTTCGCCTATGTGATTTAGTGTGGGAAAATACTCGGCCTCGAGACAAGTTTTCCCGTTGAGTTTGTGTTATGATGGTCGCACTTGACATGCTAATATAGCCGTCTAGCGAAGCCAGGCGAGCGCCATGCTAAATTCACCTAGAAACTGCATCACAAATCTCTGCCTACGTGAATTTGTCGGGGATCTGACCTAGGTGCATTTCAGTTGCATATTCTTTTAAAACAAGACGTAAGTTTTGGGCAAGAAATGCTAAAAAATACAGGGGTATCTATATCCGAAAGGAACCACATGATACGTCAATCGGGTGCAATTGTTTTGTTGCCCAGAACTGCTAAGATTTTCATGATTGCTCTTTCATTAAAGCGGGAGAGTAGCTACAGTATATTACGCAACTACAACGCAGTACAGTAGAAGAATGCAAATGTTCCGATATGATTGGGGGATGAAAACTAGACAGAGCATGATGTTGGCCTTAGAACTAAATTGTGAAAGAGCATATGACACAGACTGCAAACAATTCTACTGTATTAACTGTTGATTTGTATCTCCACTTCTGAAGCGAAAATATTACACCTACAAAAACGAATAAACGATATCCCGTTCGTGAGACGAACGGAACTATTCCCAGTATCTTCCATCCTGAACTGGTTATGGTAATACGATATGGTACGATACGTGTAACATGTAACTTCCCTCTTTCCAATAATGGGTAATCGGCATCGGGCCGATTGTTAAATGCAATAGTCGGTACACGACAGAAAATCTGAATGGAAAGTGCGGAGCGTCATTGATTACTGCATTTTTGTTGATGCTTCACTTGGGACTCTTCCAAAAAATATGGGACCCTCAGAAATTTGATGGGACTCTTGAAAAAAAAAGTTGAGGGTTCAGGAACTCTTGGGTTTGGGAGCCTAAGGAGAACACTGTCTGTGTATGGCATAGGCCTATTCTACCACAGCCGTTGCATTCTCAGCAGTATCCATAGCTATTCTGTATGGTGTATGTACAGTATATGCTGAGAACGCATTTGGTATGCTGTACGTAAAGGCCACACGTATGCTGCTCGCAATTTTTTTTTTGCAACGGATAGCTATTTGAATTCTAGCCCTTGAATAGGGCTGTGTGTTCGTTCCTATACACTTCACAACCATACTGTAGTCACTTGAGTCTACGCGGTCTCCTGAATAATATACACTTCGCATTGTTCCTGAAATCAAAGATGGTATTATGAAGACAGCTAACCAGGTGGAGCATCCCATTTCGCCAGGTTTGCCACTCATGACCTTTGACTTGTACTGACAACAGTTTAGGGGAACTTGAAAACATGATGCATTGACCTACTATTATGGTCAATATTTGCAATAAATTCGGCCATTCTTTGATGAAACTTTGTGAACACCTTTTGTGGAAAGGTAAATGCAGTGCCAGAGATCATCTATGTGAAATTTGGTGAGGATATTTTGTTATTTGGAGACGTAAGAGGTGACGTTCTGCAGGCGTCCTGGCTAGGGACTACGGTTGTAAAGTGTATCCGCGCAAGGGTTGTGTCGTGAGAGGAATGAGCCTATGCTATATAAGGAACACACAGCCCTATTTGAGGGCTAGGGGAATTCAGGCTTTCTCAGCCAGACTGTACAGTAGTGTACAGTAGTGTAACATGCTGTACTTGCTATCAAAATTTTTGAAGCCCAGAATTCACCTACAACTGTGCTCAACCTTGCCTAGATCTGAGAAAATGACATTAAAATTTTTGATGTTTGTGACTGGTCTTGCTAACCTCATTTCTCAGAAAAAACAAATATTGAAAAAGAAATATCTTCAATTAGGCAAAAATTAAAAGTTTTTATAACAGGATATCCTTCAAGTACCTTTTTAAGGAAAGTGGCCTTCATGAACTTTATCCCACCATGTATTAACAACAATAACAACTTGCAATTTTCAATGGAACTTTAGAATTCCATATGCAGGGATGTTTTGGTATGCCATATATCACAGGGATGCTTTTATATTAAAAGCAGGGACGTTTTGGTCTGGAGACGTTTCGACTGGATATCATACAAAGTAAACCAACATTAGTTACACTCACTTCTTAGGCTAGCCCACACTACAGTTAGTATTGTAGCATAACGTTAGCAGGGTTTTCCCTGGGTTTAGAATTGAACGTCACGCATCTGATGCGTCCAGTGGTGGATCGCTGGCCTGGGGGAGGGGTATAAGGGGAGGGGGTGTCCCCCTCCCCTTTTGGAAATTTTGTGACTTATGCAAGTCCCTAGACGCAAAATGGTGACATTTTTGAGCCAAAGTAGTCAACACAATTTTTGTAAGTTGACGCAAAAATATTAGCACCAATACTCACATTCGTATAAATTTTGACCTACTGATAGCGGTCACATTGGCTTTATATCACCGTAATTTCTGCTTCAAAAGTTTTGGTGCGTTGGCATGGCTTTTATTAAGCGCTGGCACCAGACGATTTTCACCCCGGATAGCCGTTATTTCGTGTCTGTTGCTCACCAAAATTGACATGATTGGGCCGGCTTGCAGTATCACCAGTTCAGGTTAGAAAATATTGGGAACATTTCCGTTCGTTTCACGAACGGGATATCATTTTTGTAGGCGTAATATATTTTCACTTCAAAAGTGGAGATGTAAATCAACTGTTAATGCGATAGATTTGTTTGCAGTCGATGTCACATGCCCCAGGCTTTAATAATTTAGTTCTTAGGCCAACATCATGCTCATTCTATTTTTCATCCCCCAATCATTTCGGAACTATTGCATTCCTTTTCTGCACTGGCCGGTTGTAGTTGCTATAATATACTGAAGCGACTCTCCTGCTTTAATACGAACCCCATGTAGAGCAACCATTCATGATAATCTTAGAAGTAGAATCTTAGCAGTTCTGGGCAGCCAACAATTGCACCCGATTAACGTATCTTATGGTTCCTTTCGGGTATAAACATCCCCGGAAATTTTAAGCAGTTCTTGTCCAAAACTTACGTCTTGTTTAAAAAGAATCTGCAACTGAAATGCACGTAGGTCAGATCCCCGAAAAATCCACGTACGCAGAGATTTGTGATGCCGTTTCATGGTGAATTTGGCACGGGGCTCGCCCTGCTTCGCTAGCTGGCTATATAAGTATTGGCAGTGCGATCGTCGTAACACAAACTCAAAGGGAAAACTTGTCTGGAGACCGAGTATTTTCACACACTAAATCACATAGGCGAAGGCGCGAATTGTATTTGGCTGGCTAGAATCAATGCAATTGAACCAATCGCGATGCAGGGACCAATTTAAATTTTGAAATGGGTCGTATGCATGTGATGTCACCAAGCAAAACATGATGCCTTGTTTGGCGGAAAAAAGGGACACGCACGGAAGTCTACTGCATGCGTGTGCCAAGAATTTTGCTTCACGAGACCACGTGCATCACGGTTTTTGTTTGCAATGAAGTTGCATGACAACATTGCACAAGTCCCACTGTAAATAACATTACAGCCGGAAGAAATGCTGGGAATTACTTAATTTATGCAAGATAATAATCACGGGACTTCACAAGATTCTAGGAGCTACGTGTACAAAACATCCACAGACATGTTTGCTAAGCTTTGGGATTAAAAAGAGGGGAAACACTGCAGCGCGATAGTCTGCTTTGTGCAGAACAGTTTGTACAGCAACTTTCGCGGCGCTTTTTGCGATAAGCTAGGAAAAGACATTGAATACAATTCTAAATCTAATTCCATGTAATACTACAGGGTTATAGTGGAAAATATCAAACGATCACTTCCATGGCAGGGGTAAAAAATTTTACGTTTGTGATTATCTATGCAACTAGTTTTGGAGGGAAGTTAAAGGATTGAGTTTACGGGAATTTAACGAAACTAAGGGCAAGTTTCAAGCATATTTTAACCCCTTTTTCAGTTTGCAAATAATCGGGAGTAATGATCAAGTGAGTGCCAGAATTTATAAAAGCAATGGAGCACGTGGCTGCAAGCAATCACAGATTGGGTGTGACCCGATCTTTTCATGAAAACATATTGGGAAAACAAGGGTTCTATGACATCATACACATAAGGTCCATCGCACTTATTTGAACATCGTGAGTGGTCCATTATTGCGTTTAATCAGCCAATCATACTTGTGACATCGTCAATGCAGTTTTACTGTGTAGGAAAAACATGTAGCAACCAACCGTCTTCGCACAGAATTCTAATACTCCCATTGCATTTTTGCTACGATCGAATTTCCCAAACTTTGGTTGTAGCCGGGCAAAACAATCGTGTCGTAAGTTTTAAGAACGAAGTAACAGGAAATATGTGGGATTACTTCGTGAAGATACAATGACATGGTTCGTTCGTTTGATTGATAATTTCGCAAATCTGAGACATTAGCCCCGCCATACGCCTGCCATAGGCGGGCGTATGTGTTTTGGTCATGCAAGTCGTGTTATGCCACATAGCTGCTGTGCTCCGGAGTGAGCAAAACATTTTCCTGATACAAGCCTACGACGGCAAGTGCAGGCTAGTTAATTATAATAATACTGTGTTGTTACTCGTTCAATAGTAGGCCCTGTGGGATAAACATACAGAGCTCCGACTCGCATGCAGTGGTATGTGCATGGAAATTAAAAAAGTTAGTTGCAGTTTTACAAATAAGTCAATGATTTTGTCGTTTATTGTATTAACAACAAAAGCAGTCGTTGACAGAAAGAAGAAAAATTATGGAGGCTAGCTGGCAGCAATTTTGAACATCGCGGCCGTTTTTTGAACGTCGCAGCCTCCTTGGTTTTGAAGCTTGAACGTCGCGGGCCGCGACGTTCAAAACGCCCAGGGAAAACCCTGCTTAGCCTAACTTAGGCCTAGGCCAAACCACAGGCTCTCAGTACTAGTATAGGCCAGCCAACACTATACATAGGGTGTATTGAACACAGAAAGGTAGGACACCAATCTGGGCTCTGACCAAATTTTTGTGCTAAAGCGGACCAGTTCATCACAATTAGGCTAGGCCTATTTACTGAGGCCCCCTAAATTTTAAATTGTGCATTGTGCAATAAATTGGGCAATAATTTGTGATATTGTTGTAAGTACTACAGTACTCAAATTAAAGTCTTTGTACTTTTCTTTTTTGGAAAGTTTCTACATCTTGCACCAATATGTGATAGCACTCTAATAGCATGATGTGATTTATTGCTGCATGCCCATTCTGTAAAACAGACTACATTACTGTACAAAAAACAGGTAGCATTCAAGGTCACATAAACATTTTTAATTTCAAAGGGTAATAGAGCAGGTAATGTGAGTTGTACAACAAGAAAGTCACAAATTATTGTGCTGTGGACTATTGTGTTTTCAGTTAATAAGTGGCTACATTTAATATCTTAACAGTGGAATGAACTACGACACTGGGAGTGAGGTGATTCATTCCTGATGTACTGTAATGCAGACTAGAGATAACTTGAGGCATTTCTCACAGCTTCAAAAATTCACCAATAATTAATTACCACATTTGCCATGAATGATTTTTGTATCTGAATCCAGAAGTGACACACCTGTACATACACGTAAGTATATGCACACTCATGTACATATATTCCTATCCCTAACTGTAACTCTAACCCTTTTACCATGCGAGCGTAAACCTAACTCTATTACTGTGGTCACATAAACCCAACAAGAGCCCAGCTTTCTTGTCAAGTCATTTTTCTAATGGGCTCTGGCAAGGAGGTGAAATTTGAAGGTGAAAATTGACTGTAACACAAAGTCATTGTGACTCATTTACAGGTCTTTCAGTAAGATGATGATGATGATCATCATCGTCATCGTCATCGTCATCATCTTAATCTTAATCTTATATAGCGCTAAATCCAATTGCTTGAAAGCATAGTTCAAAGCGCTTTACAAAAACAACATACAAATTACACTAGTCATAGGAGTGCAAAAACAGGTAAGTTTTAAGTCTTTTCTTAAAAATTGCAAGGCTGGTGCGCTGTTTTACCAAAGAGACTATAGACTTAAGGGACTCCTGCTGCATTAGCATGCTAATTCAGTCACATGATATAGTGCGTAGGGTGAAGAAAAAAAAAATAAGTAGAGTAGCAAGGAATACAAAGTGTTATTTATGGTTGATATAAATTTTCACACTTTGTAGAATAGTTGTGTTCATTTAAAGGAATTTATGACATCAATAGGGTAGAAAATGACTTTCAATCTGTAAACAGTAACATGTGACAAACTTCAAGGAAATTCTGAAATTTGTCTTAGGAAAGACTTCAAAATGTAAAAAGTGGGACAAGGCCATGATGTCACATTTTTGGGGGGCAGTTTGGTCAAGGACTCTAAGTGTGGAGTCCAGGACAAGGACTAAAGTAACCAGGCTCTACTTAAATGCCTATCCCCATTGCCAGAGCAAACCAGATATTTTTTCTAACAGATTCACAGGGTCCGCATGGTGTCAGTCTGATCAGACAAGTGCTTCGTGGAAAACAAGCTGCAGTGCAAATGCTTCGCTTTTTTGTGACATTCAACACTTGCAAAATAATTCAGTCTAGCTTATTTTAGCCACAAACAGCATTCTGCATCAGAATTTTACAAAGACCGTAGGGTTTCATGTCTAATAAGTATCATGTGTATTAGTGTGCACTGTGCACCATCACCCATAAACATTTGATTCCAACAACCACTTGCCAGTGATGGCACTCCTAGTGCTCCGATGGAAAAGTGAGGACTCAAGACGAACCATTCTCAGTAGATAAAAATCAATTACAATAGAACGGTCCCTTGAATACTCACAAAGAAGCCTTCCAATCCACTCAATGAAGAAAACAGTATAAATACAGTAAGGTATCCTTCCCCATATCCCAATTATTGTCCTGTTCATCCAGGTTGACTATACTGTAGGCCTGTCACATTTAAACAAACTATCAGCCATTTAAATGGCAGTTTCATAGCCCAAATGTTTAAACGATATGGGCCTAACTCTAATTCAGACCTAACATTACAACTAACTGAGTTCTTGATATCACTAGGCAAGTCCTAGCCTAGGCCTACAAATCGAATCTGCCACATTGAATTTGCTTTCAGTCTTTCTTAAAAACTAATTCCTAAAGCCTCCAGTTGCAATGCCAAACTTTAGGTTATAATATACCTGTTAATGTAACATGATTTTAGTGGGGCAATATTGATCGGTAACGTTGCATAAGCTAGACTTACAGTAGCTGAGACAGGTATGCTAGAGCTGCCTAAAAAATGAGCCTGCATGGCAGCAGTTAGCTGCCTGTGGTAGCCGCTAAGCCACAGTGTTCGTTGGGCATTTTCTGTACTGCATATCCTGTGTGCAAAAACCCAAAGACTTGCAACACGTCTCGGATGTTTTGTGAACTGATAAAGGGCGGCATACCATTATATTGCCTCAAAGCCAGTATTTGTTTATATTATCGTGTTTACAGTGGATTCTAAGGGAAATCACAGGCTGCTATATTTGGACATCTTTTAAACGTTAAATGAAGGTTTATTTTGACTGTTTAAACGTTTTAATAGGAAAATAAAGGGGAACTGACAGGCCTATTTTACTGTAACAACAGCTGACAAGTGGCACATTACTTCCTTGTGTAGTCACAGTACACATTTCTGAAGAAGAGTCTCCTGGCACCCTTTCTGCTATTTCATGGTCCACTAGGCTAGGAAGACTGATCTAAATGTGCAATTGGAGGTATATTGATAGGTGGTAGAAAATTTGGGAAGTTAAGAAGTAATTAATGTAAATTATGTGAAGAATCCACATTCAAAAACATGGCACTTCTGTTGCAAGAAGTCAATCTGATTAATTTTAAGCCGTTTGAAATATGCTCAGCACACATACTGGCAAGTGTGACATGTTAGGAGAAGTCCTGACTTTACTTGGCATTAAGGAGTAAGCTCTCTTTTTTAAAAACCGTTTGGAATTATGTCAATATCTTTTACGGTTCTCACAATATTCATTTTTTAAGTTTGAATGTTTGTAATGTATGCAAAAAGAAAAATGTAGAATGTTGTAGAGTACTTTCTTTTGTTAATGCTATATTAATCATCTCTTAATTATACTCATCAGATAGTTCATGCTTTGGTAAATGATACTGATGATTTTCAAGGACACAATTTAAACTTTCAAAATAAATCCCCAGAACAGATTGGTGGTACAGTTGTCCTTGAAATGAAGATTGGAAAAACAAAGGATAACATTAATCGCATATGGCATGTCTCTCCCTAGACATCACACACAAAATTTCATATGCTCCTGATCTGACTGTATACATTATAAAGTGCAAATAAGTAATTACCCTGTAAAATGGTCAATTTTTGATAGACACTGATGGGAATTGTGGCAATTTTCTTGGTTTTTGATGCTTTTCACATCAGATGCTGTAGCCAATTTTGTACCTGAAGACACCATGACATTGAGTATGGAATTTTCTCCATTATCCTCATTTGTCCAGAGCTACTGTAGGCACTGACATGGGAGTTATACATACATTGAAGATATTTATTTAGGACTTTCCCCACAAAGGCTCAAAGCACTTTGCAAAAAAAAAAAAAAAAAATCCTGAAATTAAAGAGATGAAAATAGTAAGTTTTAGTCTAAATTTGAAGGACTTAACTGTTGGAGAATTATGAATTTCAAGTGGTAGCTTATATGATTTACAGGCAAATAGAGTAAAACACCAATCACAATGAGAAAGACAGGTTCGATGTACTGACGGAAATTGTTTGCTAGCAGACCTTACTTCCAGGTCTGGTCTGATAAGGTTCAACCAGGTCTTGATATTGCATTGCATTACCATTTAGTGATTCATATAAGGCCAGCCAACAGCAAATTAAAGTTATCAACCTTGGATGTTACTAAGGCATGGGCAACCAATTTAGCGGCATCGTTTGATATTAATTATGCATTTATGTTTACTTTCATGGACTATGTTGCTACATTCCTTCGTGAATATTAATTTCATTTTAACAGCATATTATATTCCTTAGTAATAAATTCACAGAGCCAAATGAGAATGAAAAACCAGAATCTAAACCAGCATTTACTTGGAAGGATGCCCTCAACTTGGAGAGTTCTTTAACAGAGGAAGAAATCCTGGTCAGAGATCAGTTTCATGCTTACTGCCAGACAAAGCTGATGCCACGAATAATTGAAGCAAACAGAAATTCAGGTGAGAGTTGAACACAACTTTAGCAGCTTTTTCCTGAAGTATTTCGGTTGTAGGTGATTGACTTAGCCAATTGCCTGATTTCGGCCAGTGTCCTTAATTTTGAGAAATTCATGACCACTTCCAGCGCTTCAGAGGACTTAAAGACCCATTTCTCTCACCTCAAATGGTACCAATTCTCCTAACCTTCTTACTGAAGCCCCTCCCACAATTGTCTGAAATTCATCCTCATCCAGACATAATCTCAGTTTATTGCTTCAGGGTGAGTATAGAAGAACTCAGTTTATATTATCAAAACACTCTCAGTACCGTTCATGCTGTATAATATAAGCTTTGGCAATCTGCATTGCTTGAATTAGCTGTCAATCAAAGAGCTGAGCCAGTTGAGAATTTCGGTACCAGGGTACCAAAACTGTAGTGTGGGGTGAGATGTTTGGCCTGTTAACTTTGGGAAGAGAAACCACTTCAAATCAGAACAGGATTCCTGAACTACTTTAATACCTAAGATATTTGTATCATAGGAATTAAGGAATATCTCACTTCCAATAAGATCAACTGATTGTGCATGTTGGTTTGTCATCAGTTATAGCAATGCTGATAGGTTCTGGTGTATTTAGTACATTTCAGTTAACTTTTCCTTGGCAAAATATTATAATTACAGAAAATCAGTAAAAACGCACTGATACAGTATACAAAAATGTCTGTCTGTCTGTCTGTCTGTGTGTGTCTCTCTCTGCCTGCCTGTCTGTTGAAAATGGAATAAACAATGCTATCCACACTGACCAATCCTGGTCAAAGTTGGTATTAAAGGATATAACATATAATACTGTGGTAACAGCAGGTACTGTAGTTACAAGTCACATAGGGTGGTGATAGGTCAAAGTGTGAAAAGACATAAAAGCCATCAAGTACTTGTGGTTATGTCCAAATCTTTTCAAGTTTGATCAAAAAAGTTGTACTGTACTTTTGAAGGTCATGTATGGTTCAAAAAGAGGTGAAACAAGAGCATGCAGGTAGAGTGATTGTAATCAATTGTAGGACTTAAAAAATGCTAGAGATTTCATTACTGAAAGATACTGCACCAGAAATTTTTGTAAACCATATGCCACATTTGCTCTTGCCTACAATTTTATAAGGAAGCAGGAGCACTTGTGAATTCCTTTTTGTGGTATTTCTTTGTAGTGTCTCCAACTTTTGGTACTTTGAGGTTTTGACAGGTTTATGTGATTTTGCATAGTTTTTGACTGTTGTGTTGTTTTATCGGATGAAATGGCACCAGATTCCTTTTATGGTCAATACATATTTTTACAATATCTGTTTCTTAAAATGAACTCCTTATTTTGGCAGTCTTCCACAGAGAAATCATGTACGAGATGGGAGAAATGGGTGTACTAGGTGCAACAATAGATGGTTACGGATGTGCTGGTGTATCATCAGTTGCATATGGTCTTATAACTAGAGAATGTGAGAGGGTAGACAGTGCGTACAGATCTGCCATGAGTGTACAATCATCACTTGTCATGCATCCAATCTATGCATATGGGTCAGAAGAACAGAAAGACAAATATTTGCGTAAACTTGGTGAGTACAGTGCAGACCTTAAGCATAATTTATTACACGCTAAAATCATTTTGGAGGAATAACAACGAACACATGGTTGCACTGAGCTTTGTGTAGAATGTATTTAGCGGTTGGCCACATGCAGTCCCTTCATGTGAAGAAGAATTATGCATATTCAATGAGCCTCGATCAATCAGCTGTTTGCATTTGTTGATTTTAGTTTTAAATTCTCCAAAGGAGAGCATCCTTTTTGCATTGTGACATCATATTCATAAGGTCTATCGGGAATAAAACAATTTAACGTTTTCTGTGAATGCCGTATTTGGATTTTGTAGAATTTGACCTTCATGAATAGATGAAACATGTTTAGTTGGATAGTGATGATGATTTTTCTCTAATAGGTTTAAAAGAGAATGAAAAGTAATGAAAGAAAATCGATATTAAACTACACCTGTAAGAGAAGTTTTCATATTTTAGTGTAACCTTCACTATATATGAGAAAGTAAAATGAACAAAGAATATTTTCAAAATGTTTATGTTTCTCTAGAGGGTGATATCCATTACATTTTATTCTTGGGTATAGTTGCTTTCTGTAAGTATTTGATAGTTCAGTCTGTATCTCAAAAGCTTGAATTTGCTCTCACTTCATAGCTGCCAACTGTTCAACTTGGAAGCAATTTTTTTACGTATACTCATTTTGCTATGTCATGTTGGAATTTGCAGTAATCTGGAATCATGATCATACATGTACAATGTTTTAATCTGTTTCTTGAAAAAGTGGATTTTTTCGGGACTGTTGAAGAAAACATTGGTTATGTAAATGTGTACTTTTTAAAGTGTACAATTAGTCAAAATCCTCAATGTTTAGGTGGGTTTTGAAATCTAGTAAGCATTTTAGATTTTGGAATGGGAATTGTAAATTTTTACATGTTACTGAGAGTTCAAAGATTCTTCCTGGCATACCTGAAATTATTCATAATTCAGTGCTTTGCCCACTGGCCCTCACAAATGGCTGTAAGAGGACCCCTGGACTCCAGCCTTTGCAATTTTGCTCTAGCAGGCATGTGGGTGGTGTTCCTCTTTTTTTATTCTGGTAGATTGGCAGCGCTGTTATTTTATTTTCAATGCTGCTTTCATTGTTCTTGTTAATTCCAAAAATAGAGTAGCATGCCATTGAAGGTATATGCAGTAAAAATAAAAACAAATATTTTGTTACTTCGAATGTTGAATTCATAATGGATGTAAATTCCAATTCACTTTGGATTTTGCCAAATTTACACAACAAAGTATAATTTTGCAGCTTTCCTCCTGCCCTTGTTGTAGTGATAATGATACTGTTAAACTTCACTTTTCATTGCTTATAGCAAAGGGAGACCTGGTTGGAGCTTTTGGTCTTACTGAACCCAACCACGGTAGTAATCCTAATGGAATGGAGACAAGGGCAAGGTATAACCCTTCATCCAAGACCTATACCTTAAATGGTGCCAAATCATGGTGAGATATCTGATATTTATGTTGTTTTTGATTCAGCTTAGTAGGACTAACTTAAACTCTCATTCCATTTTATTTGTTTTTCACATCATCATACAAATATACAAACATGTAACAATATAATTTATTTCAATGAAGTTTTGCTTAGTCCATAATGATGTGAAAGAAGTAGAACAAAAAACCCTCACAGGCCTGACAAAGGGCTCTACTTCCTCAAGGGACACAGGAGAAGTAAAAACAAAAAACTTAATAAGATACTTCACTTACTAACTTCTCTTTACATCTTCCCCCCTCCCTGAACACACCACAATCAAAGCTATGTAATACTATGGGAATTTCTTGCAAGCAAGTTTTTAAATTAAAGTGGGCATGACATAGACAAAGTTAAGTTTCTCTGTAAATATTCTTTGGGCACACCTTGACATAAAGTGAATATTTTCCCAACTAAATTATGTCCATGAATACCGAAATACAACGTTGTGAATTCCCAATTACAGGCCATGCTCTGCCCATTTGAAATCCGAAAGCAAAAAAAAAAAACGTCTATGAGCACGTCTCAAGACAGTGATGTCATTGGAGGCAGGGTTAGCAACACTGTACCAGGGAGCTCACAATCATGGAATCATGTGCATGGTATTGCATGTTAGCGAGTACATCATTGCAAACACAGGTGCTAGATAGCAGTGAGCATCGCCACTGACAACATTGTGAATTGTGCATTGTGTGAAGACTGCTTGGTATTCGCAAAAGCACCTTCACCAAACAGCTCACACAGTAAAGACACACTTGTAGCGGGGACACGCTTGTTGTGGATTGTCAATGCATGGTCATAGCTGTCCTGTATAGTGCCAGAACTGCATCTTTCTTGCACAAAAACAGAACTGTTTTCACATGCACGCATATGCACACGAACATATTGGCCATTGGTTTGCTCCAAATCCCCAATAATCCTCGCCTTTCACTCTGTATGTTGGACGAGTATTGTGATGCAATCTTTTTTATGAAGTTGCTAATAAGAGATTAAACTTTAGAGAGCTTTACATTTTAATAGTTCCACATCTAGGTGCGTGTTCTTAAATAGGGTTGTGCTACCAATTGCGTCATTAAAGTTTGGTGACCTGTTGCGGCATATTTTGAAATCGGATTTTGAACGTTTTCCTTCAAATATCATTTATGCTGAATTTTACAGGTTTTTAACCTGGTGCAAAGTGATATTTGTAAAATACTGTATCCAATCTTGCAATACACAAAAGTTTTTGTGGCCATGTTATGCCCACTTTGAAGACCCTGCGTGACCCTGTATGAGTTGATTCAACAGTGAGTTTTTGTGGGCCAAAATAAATATAAGACATGTTAAGTCTCAAGCACTACAAGCACTATGAAAGTTACAGCATAAAAAGAGCTTTTATAACTACTTGTTTTTTATTAATCTTAGCTCTGAGTTTGGAACCTATAAGTAGGGCATGGTGTAGGAGATTATTGTTTTCACCTATAGTAAAAAAGGAAAAAGAATGAAAATGGTCCTATTCATTGCTTCTTGGTAGGATTTATTTTGCCTGGCTTTTCAATGTACAGTAAAATGTGTCTGATAGTAATTGTGGTCATTGTATGGGATGTAAGTTTGGTTGAAGTAAGGATTATTGTTTGTTGAACTGATCATCTAGGATGAAGTTATTGTATCTTTACACAAAGGTCTGTATGACTTCTCTCTAGGATTACAAACTCTCCAATTGCTGATGTTTTCATTGTATGGGGAAGGAATGAGGTGGAGGACAACAGGATCAGAGGTTTCATCTTAGAGAAAGGGATGAAAGGTTTGTCAGCTCCATCCATTCCAGGGAAGTTTTCTCTTAGAGCATCAGAGACAGGACAGATCATAATGGAGGATGTTGAAATTCCAGAAGAGAACATGTTGCCTCATGCCTCTGGTCTTGGTGTGAGTATTCAAGTATTATCTTCTCATCTGAAATTAAATGCCAGATTAGTGGTGTCCTGATGCCACAGTTTTTCTTCTTCACTCTCCTCTGAGTGCAACTAATATCTGTTGGATATAAGCTTTAGTCACTTATTCATGGACTTATTAGAAGAACACCATAGGTCTTCTTTGTCATCCTATGTCTTTCGTAGCCAAGGAGACGAAATAATTTTGCCTGAAGGATAGATGGTCTTGCTGTTTGAACTTTTAGGATTGAAACCTTGATTGCATTAAATCGGGTTTAATTAAAATGGATTCTAATGGAGACCATCTGAAAGCCGCCTAAAGCTGAAGAATCAAAATTGAATCAAATGGCTAGTGCTTCAGCATCATTCTTTTCTTAAATTTATTGTTTTACTGAGTGTTTGCAAGGTGTTGAAAGTGTTCTAGAAGTTACATGGCAGCTCATTTCAGTTTTGAAATGGGTTTAAAGTGTCTCTCTCCTTACTTCTTAAAACCATAGAATTGTGTCTAATTCACACATTAATGTTGATTGTACAAATATATGGTTTTCTTGTAGGGGCCATTTGGTTGCTTGAATAATGCTAGGTATGGAATTGCCTGGGGAACTTTGGGAGCAGCAGAGTTCTGCTTGGAAGCATCCAGACAGTATGCTTTAGACAGGTGAGGACAGAAAATATTTACAAGAGAGTTTTAGTTAAAAACTGTGTTAAGACATTGTTGCTGAACCATCAGTTCTAGGGTTGTTCTGTAGTCTGTTCTGGGTTGGTGGAGGACAGAAACGACCCACACAGATTTTTTTGCTGACGTGTTTCATGCCAAAGTTTTTCAAACCTCACAAACTCTCAGTACCATAAAACAGGTAGGAATTTATCACCAAATCTCTTCCAATTTTTCTTAACTTACCTAAGAAAATTACCCTCAAACACAGTATTGCTGCTTAAAAGATAACTTGAGAAAAGCAACCCTGATCAGTGCACCTTCTGCCTATGGAATAGGAGGTTGTATCAGAAGTAATGAAAATGTGATTTTGTTCCTGAATTAGTTTAATTTTTAAATGCAGAAAATACACAATGAAAGTTGCTGTAGAGAAAGTTGTGTACATCAGAAAATGTCTGTGGATTTAAAACTCTGCAAATTACCTTAAATGGTAGAAAGTATATTTATGATACATCAAGAGTGTTTACATATTTTTTCCCATGTGGAAGTTTCAAGGAAATTCAATGTAATTTTTCCAGGCAATGTGTCATCGTTAATGACCAGTATCAGACAAAATCAAACATAGTATGGGTTTTTCGAAATAATTGTGAGGGCAAATCACCATATTTCTTGGAAGTTACCCATAGTGCAACAGAAAAGTGTTGTCAAACCTGCACCTAGTGTATACTTTTGTATACACAAATGTTCATGACTGGCCCAACTGCATTTTACTGATTTTGCAAATGTTTCCATGGTTGAGTTTGAGGTAAAGGTTCTGAAATCAAAAGATAAAGAACTTGTTAAAAGAATGTGGATGGATCTTCCAGTCCAAGTGCATATAATTTTGGGCTTTTCCAAAATAAGTCTGGAGGGCAAATCACCATATTTCTTGGAAGTTACCCATAGTGCAATAGAAAAGTGTTGTCAAACCTGCACCTGGTGTATACTTTTGTGCACACAAATGTTCATAATAATGCTGAAGACTGGCCCAATTGCATTTTACCGATTTTGCAAATGTTTTAATGGTTGAGTTTGAGATAAAGGTTGGGAAATCAAAAGATAAAAACTCGTTAAATGAATATGGACGGATCTTCCAGTTCAAAGGTGTAAAATTTTGAGCCAATTGGATCAAGGAAATCTGATGCACCTGTGAGCCTACCATGCAGCCAATGCCATAAAACAAAAGCAGCGATCAATGTTTCTGGTGGCTTGACTGAGTTTCTTTTCATGGCTGGATTGCCTTTTTTTGATTCCTTGCCGTAGGCAGGCAAGGAATCTATGCGATGGTGATGTCGTGTGTGTGTGTGTGTATGTGTATGTGTGTGTGTATGTGTGTGTGTGTGTGTTTGTGACACTTGCTTGTAAACACGATATCTTAAGATAGGAATGTCCGACACTTTTCATATTTGGTATATAGATTTGTCATGTTGAGAGAAAGAAGCCTATTGTTTTTGGTAGAGGTCAAAGGTCATTTGAGGTCACAGGGGTAAAATTGCGAAAATTCTGTGCCAAAATTGTAAAGAAAAATCTATCAAGCACTGTCAATTTGAAAGCAGGTAAGGTATTTGATGGCAAGGAATCACTAAGCCTTTTTGGCTTTCTGGTTGACATTAAAGTGTCCACAAATATCCTACATTTCTATACGAGAATTACAAAAGGTTCAACTGAAGTGAAGATGAACCTGACTAGTGCACCAAAATGCAAGCTTAAATATCTGGCTAGTCACAGGGTGTGGTTTCACAGTCTATCAGGAGTAACCTCTCTTCGTTTCTACATAAGCAGTCAAAAATAACAAGCAAGTTTTGTTTGAGGATAAAATAAAAAGAAGTACAAACACTCCCTGGTTTACCAAATATTTTTATCAATGGAGCAAAAGGAATTATTCAGTTTTTTAAGCTTCACCAAGGGATGAATTTTAGCTGTAAGTCCATGTAAGTTGGTAACAACCTTCATGGAATCTGATCAGGTTTTATGTTATTAAACAGCTGATGAATAGTCATTTTCTGCAAGTAAGGCCATGCTCATGTCTTGAAAAGTGGGAGATGGGAAACATTTCTTTTGGTATAAGTTTTTTTCAGAAAAAAACCCAGTAATGTTTGTATATGTACTACACACATGTGGAAAGCCAAATGGCCACTATTGCTCCCTTATTGCTCCCCTTTAAGCACTTTCCAATGCTTGCAAATCTTAAAATAGGATGGTTATTTGGTGGTGAATGCTGAAACTCCTCTCAATTATTTAAGAGGTAAAATTTTTTCTTTTTTTAAAACATTTTCTTCAATACAGAATCCAGTTTGGTGTTCCATTGGCAAGGTTCCAGTTGATACAAAAGAAATTTGCTGATATGCTGACTGAGATATCTATTGGACTCCAGGCTTGCATTCAAGTAGGCAGGCTAAAGGATGAAGGGAGGTATGTACAGTTGATTGGCCTTTAAACTTTGAGGAGATTAACAGATAAGAGTAAGATTACAAGCTATTTCAGAATTAACCGCATAAATCTTTTAACTTTGAAGTCAGTTGACTCAGTTCCCATGTAATATTAATTGGTGTGAGAAATTCAAAAACAGATGTATGTTTTATTGCAGAGGTTATAATTGCAGCTTGGAAAGTCATCCCTTTGAGTTGGGGAAACCTTGTAGAGTACAGACATTTTAAAACAGATTCAGGTGTAGATTCGTGTGTTAGCAAATACTTAAGGGAATATTAGTATGGTAGGCTGTATGCATAGAAGTATGAATCAATCTATTCCTTCATTTCATGAAAAAGCCCTTGCTAAAACTTCCTACCACTTAACAGTCTAAAACCCGACTTTTGGGCATTTAAGTCAAGTTTGCTTGATGTTCGCATCTACAGTTTATAGCTTCTCCAACCTTAAAGGGCAAGAGCAGTCATCCAAAATTGAAGTAGTGTAGTAGACTGTCCAGTTTCATGATTGGCTGTTGGGGATGATGTGACAACATTTTTTCTCTTCAAATGTGACATTTACTAGAAATAGCTGCTTGGTTTACCTTGAATATGCAATAGTAAAGTCATAAAATGTAATGAAATATTTTTGGAAGAGAAAGAGGGGAAAGTTGTGTTACTCAGCTTTTTCTTCAAAACAAGTTTGGTGGGACTGCTCTTTACCTTTTAGATCAATAAAAATGTGATTACCCCAGTTAGCATTGGATTGGCTATATACTTTGGATGTTAACACTAATTGAAAACCTGACCTACTACCCAAAAGTCGGGTTTTAAGACTGTTTAGTGGTAAGCAGTTTTAGTAAGGGCTATTTTGTAGTGTTCCCCTCTCCTGTCTCTACCGACTGATGGATAATTTTTTTGTGATTTGGCAGAGGTCACACATGAAAAGCATTTAATGGAGGTGACAGGGGGAAAGGCCTCTGGAAAAGTTTGTGCCTAGAAAATTTGAAAAATATAAGCTGTAATGATAAAAGTAAGTTGTAATAGCATTAATTGTGTGTAACATTTGATTGGTCATTTTTGGTTCCTTGCGGTAGCAAAGGAACCTATGTAGTCAGGTTGGCATGTGTGTGTGAGTATGTGTGTGTGTGTGTGTGTGTGTGACACTTGCTTCGGTACGCTCTAACTCAACAAGGGAAGGTTTGATGGAACTTGGATTTGGTACATAGATTCGTCATAGGGAGAAGGTGTGCCCTGTCGTTTTTGGTGGAGGTCAAAGGTCATTTGGGGTCACCAGAGGTCAAAAACTAAAAACCTTCTCAACAGGATGTTTCTAGTTAGGAAACTTGGATAGATGTCATACTTGGTGTGTGGATGTGTTATAGTGTAAGGATGAAATTGGATATGTTCGGTGAAGGTCAAGGGGTCATCTGAGGTCACCAGGGGTCAAACACTGAAAAACGTTTTAACACAGTATTTTAAGGTAGAAAGGACAGATTTCAAATCAATCTGTGTTTGGTTAAGGTCAAAGGTCATCAAGGTCACTGGAGGTCAACTGCTGGAAATGTTATTTAGGAAATCTTGTAAGCTAGATAAAGATAGTTTCAATATATTTTTTATCTCACCTGGTTTTGCTTGCTTACGCACCCAAACAACTTAGAAATTTGTCCTTTATGTTCGTTCAGTAATGATTCCTTCGGGTTGTACACATATTTTGGATCATTCAAAGTTTTAAGAGGGCAATAACTGAAATCTGTAGATTTCACTGAGCACAGGTAACACTGCATTAAACTGGTCTCTCTGCCAGTGGAAGCAATGCATGGATTCTACAATATGTCTCTTTAATACTGCTGAGCTCTGTGGGGTAACCTTATCCTCATTCTATTATCACACTTCATTAATCACTTGCTTTCTGCTTGACTGCTGAATAAACCCTGTTTTCTGTGTGGAGGTAGCAAACAGGACAAGTGGTAGATTGTTTTAAAGTAACAGCAAGTTTTATTTGAGAGCAGGTAAAAATAACTTGTGAGAGAAATACAAGGGGTGTTTTTCTCTCTCTGACCACATTGTGTATCATTTATTGGTGATAATATCAAATTTGATTACAAACATAAATACATATGGAAATGAGGTAGTGTTTTTGAAGGATCACCAAGCATTACAAAAGTTGAATGTCAGTAAGGACACAGAAATTTTATCTTTGATTTCATGTAAAATTAGTACTAAAATACCCCTTGTGAAGATGTTACAAACATTGAGTATGAGCTTTTGCTTAGCTCTATTTCGGAGACTGGCTGTACAGTTCTTATAATATCCAGCAAGGAACCACAGTGCCCATTGGGCTCTTGTTTATAAATTTTTTTTTTTTGCATAAAAGGTTAAGCAGCGTAGATTTGTGTATTGAAGACATTTACAGATTTATTTGGTGCTTTCAGTTTCAAATGGCTCTTGTCATAATGACTAGTAAACCAGGTTTTCTCTGGACAGCAAGTGATGGTCTGATTTCAGTCCGACATACCTGGGGTCCATCACCTTTTTATCTTTCGATTTCCTTGCTTACCTCTATCATGGATGGTTGTACATTACATTGTATCTTAATTCTTTCGATTACACTGAATATGAGGGTTTGAAACACATGTAGACGATATACAAAGGCTGTTCAAGGCTGATGAACCCCACTAATGACTGCACACAGTCACTAAAAACAAGAGCTAGTCGGATTCATCTATACTCTACTTGGAACCAATTAGATTTCTTATTCTTACAGATAATTTATCTATTGATAAACCCTTGTGCTCTGGATTTGTTCTGCTACATTTAAAAATATTTTTTTTTTTTCATGAAAGCAAGCAAGTAATGTATGAAAATATTTATTCCATATTTTTGTCTTTCTAAATCATATACATGCTTTCTTCACATTCAGGGCTACTCCAGAGATGATATCCCTTATAAAGAGGAATTCATGTGGTAAGGCACTTGATATAGCAAGATCATCAAGAGATATCCTCGGAGGCAATGGAGTATCTGATGAGTATCACATCATCAGACATGTTATGAATCTGGAAGCAGTGAACACATATGAAGGTGAGAGCAAATAGTGTAACACCAAAATTTAAACTTCGAAATAAAATATTGTAAAAAATTCTCAAGTGCTTAGAAATTAATTAAATTGTAAGCTGCAAGGAGAAATAGGAGCTGTGCCATACAGTGTGTATAATTAGTTCAATCACATGTGTAATACTGCATGGTCAAGTGGTTAAAGCATCTTACATGGAGACAGGAGGTCTGAAGTACCATTCCTAGCTGGGTCATACCAAAGCAGGGTTTCCCCTGGTACTCAATTGAGAAGTGGCAGCAGAGGCAGCTGCATTGCAACTTTGTGAGACTGTTACTTGAAAAATTGTTGTATTTACTGCCACACTTAAATCATGACAGTCACAGTCAAATTCTTAGAATCACGCATGGTCAGGAACTCAAGTTTATAACGTCGCCATTTTAAATATCTTGGTAGTATTAAATGAACAAAGTTATAGTTCTGTATAATTCAAAAGATGGCTCCAAAAAACTGTTGGAAATTGAAAATTGTTGAGAAAAATGAGTAAAATGTTGAATGTTGAGTAAAATGTTGAATGAATCACAATAGAAGACACCTTATCTTTGTCCTGAATTGGGGGGGGGGGCTACTTCTTTATGCATATGTTTGTACTTGACAGCAGTATATTCTTTCTGCAAAGCAGGATTAAGTCCTGTAAAGGGTTGAAAATAATCACACTTTGAACTTTTTGTAGAGTTGACTGACACTGTCCTGTTAAGTCCTGTGAAGGGTTGAAAATATTGGCACTTTGAACCTTTTATAGAGTTGACTGACACTGTATAACACATTTGTGTTGGTGTGTCTTAAAATATCATCTAGTTAACTAACTTCATCTGCAATAGTAAAAGCTGAAAACAAAATGCAAAATCCTCCCCCATATATATATTAGTGTTACAAGGAGCTTTTCTAAATTTTCCCATATCTTTTAGTGTTACATGATATTCGAAACAAAATAATATCATGACTATCCATTCCCAAAATTGATTTGAAATGCCAGTGGGGTTGATTCAAACCTTGCTCTACCTTAATTGAACTCTCAAACAGGAAAACATGTAATAAATATATTGTCAGAAAATATAGAGGGACTCTTGAGGATTTTGGAAGCTAAATAAGCATGCAGAAAAAATCTAACATTTTTTTCCCTCAGTATATATTTCTCTTTATCAGCTTCATTTTAGTGTCCATAATTTCTAAAATGTAAGAGCTTTTTAGGGCCTCACCCTGGACCTCATCAGGGCATTGCCTCATGACCTTACCAGGGGTGCTAAGGCAGGCCCCTGGACCCCTGGCCAAAGTGGGGAGCACAATGGCTCCATCTGCGCCAGGTCTTAACACCACCTACACTCTCCAAAACCGAGGGGGAACCCTGCAAATACTTAAAAAATGGAATCTACTGTCATTGTGCTTGTTGCTCAGTACAAGCCCTGTAGTAGGGAAAACAATCCATTGGGCTACAACTGGAAAAAAAAAATTAAAAATTAAAAAAAAAAAAAAATACCATGGCTGGCTGTACCTGAACCAGTTGTTTGGAAACTGAGCTGTAAAACTTCATATAACTAACTAAACACATGTGTAACGTGCCATGTGTGGAACGGATGCAGCAAATGAGTATGTTTGCCTCTGTAGACCAGTACAGCTTAAAAAAACCCAAAGTATATTATAACTTACTGTTTTTGTTCCTCCTCTCATTATCTACAGGTACACATGACATCCATGCTTTAATACTTGGAAGAGCAATCACAGGGCTGCAAGCTTTTACTGCAAGCTAAATGGATTCATTTCATTGGAGAGAAAGTAATTTCAATTGTGCTGAACTCTTTAAACAATACATGATTGCAATATTTGTCTGAAGTAAGATCGTTCCTGGAGGCTTTATGTTGACCTGAAATCATGTTGTCTGTGATGACAAAATTGTCAGGAGGGATTGAGTAATGTGAAGTTGTATTTAACAGGAACAATGCCTTGAATTTTGTCCTGAAGTCAAAGTTATCATGGCATACTATATTGAGTCACCTTGTTCTTGTTAATTGGGGAAATGGTTTTGAGTCTACTTTGTGCCAGTATTTGTGTGGGAGCCAAGGTATGGGTGAAGGTGCCATGATATGAAATGTATCATGTGTTCATGTCATAGGTTTATTACCTATCAAAAAAAGGGATCTGTGAATAAAATCTATTTAGGCATAGGCATAGAAGTGTCAGATTTTGCTTCTGTAAAGCTGGAAAGAATATATATTTCTAAATCATGATGTACTGCTTAAGCTTAATCACACTCAAACTTGGTACCTTTAGGACATTATCATGTCTGTCGGTATTAAGCTAGAAAGAAGAATGCATTTCCTGTCGTACCAATTGGCTGATAAGAATATTAAAAGGCTTTATGAATAACTATTTTACAAGGAAGTTGACTTCCAATATGAAAGGCAGTATTCTGTTAGTGAGCCTGATGTGGTACATGTCATATGACAATATTTTTCAATATCATTATTCAGCTGCAATTGGGATTTTTCAGTTGTTTAACCACATAAATAATTCACATAAAATTGTATTATAAACATTAATAAAACTTAAAATGTTTTAAAGTGGTATTTATTGCATACTTTCATCTTTTTAATAAGGATAGTTGTATCTTAGATCATTCTTAGACCTGATGTTTGATGTAAGATATTCTCTGGCAATGATGTACAATTGTGACCCATTCTCTTAGTTTACTATTTTTTATTCATTTGCCTAAGCCAGCATGACATAATTCTTAACCCCTTCACTATGCATGGTTTTGCTCCGAAACCATAATTTTACCATTACTTCATTGATATGGTTTTGCTGTGAAACTCTAGCTCTCAGCTGCGTTCTGGAACAGCTCATCATAAACCTATGGTGTGTTATCGTGTTTTGGACGTGGAATATGCTTGAAGGGGAGACATTTTACACATATGCATCCTTTTTGGTCATAACGAGCAGAAATATGGCCTCATCCACAAAAAAACTTGGTATTTCACGGAACCTGTACATGTATCCTTTCTATACATAATATGACTCAGACTGAGTTTTATGGTCCAGTTTCCAACCAATTGGTTTAAGTTGAGCTGTCCATTGCCTTTTTTTCTAGTTGTGGCTCACTGACTTGTTCTACCTACTCCATTGCTAATGCTGAGCACCAAGCACAATGGCAGTAGGTTCTGTTTTTATAGTCTTTGGTATGACCTGGCTGGGACTTGGACTTCCATCTTCCTGACTGCAAGTTTGATGCTCTAATACATATGCTGCTCTAATACATAGCTCAGTATGGCAAATGGACCCTCTTCAGTATAAAGAAAGGGTATAAAATCCATCAGCTTTGCAAAAAAGGGGCAAAAGGCAAGAAAAGAAATTAATTTCAATGCTTAGTTTGTCTAAAACAGTGTGGCTAAACCAAAAATGGTGGTGCAAAAATGTGCTTAGCTTTTCGTATTGTATCTTGTATAATTTGCACACTCACATAATTGTATATTGTACTGCACTATAGCCCAGTCTTCACAATGATACATTTGTTCAAAGCATGGTCATACAAATGTTTGAATGTTTGTTGTTAAGATAAAACATGCAGCTAAATATTTTAATGTCTTCACACATGTTGGGGGTAGTTCAAGTTATTTGATGAATTATGCCAACAGTATATGTTTCTCTACTAGCATTGTCATACAAATGTATGATGATGTTTTAGACCAAATGTATAATTTTGTAGATGGGACTTTAGGCAGGTATTATGGTGATGTTTGCTTGCCATAATCAGCATTCCTCAACAGGTAGAACTGAACCTGAAGAGATTCATATGTAAAAGTGGCATGTTTAGAATTTAGAATCTGTAACAAATTTTAGGGGTCAAGAACAGCACTTTGGTGTAATTGATCTGAAGGGCAACCTGTTTGTTACTTCTGAAGGAGAATCATTCACTAAGATGTATAACCAGAGAGATTTTATCCCTGAATGTTATTATAGTGAGAAAACTAAGAACAAAAGGGAAAAGTATGCCAATGTATAATAACTGGAGATGATGTGTTCATACATGCAATCTGTTCGTCCTGATTTAATTAGATGCTGGCTACTGCCTTTATCCAAAAAGATGCTGGCCTCTGCCTTTATCCAATCAGATGCTGGCTACTGCCTTTATCCAATCAGATGCTGGCTACTGCCTTTATCCAATTAGATGCTGGCTGCTGCCTTTATCAAACCCCTTATCCTGGCTTATGATATCATTTGCCAGCTTTTAGGTTCTGAGCAATAGCTGCCACACACAGTTTGATTCACCATTAGTTTAGCTACACAATGCAGTTGACACATTGCAAATCAGTTGAATTACAGGGTTGGGGAGACATATAATAGGTCAGATATTGAAACTTGACTTTGTGACCTGTAATAGAGATTTACAGAGGAAAGACAGTAGGGACCTTCTTGGAAAAGTTGGCCACCTGGTAGGAGTTAGAAGTATTTACAGAATGTTTGATATAGCTATGGTTAACATGTTGAGTCTGTAATGCTACTGCAGTTTGTTTGCAGTCATAGGAAGGGGCAGATGTCTCAATGTGGTCACAACAGTAGGATGTGTGAGTTACCATGTAATAGACCTATTTCCAAATAGCAATTACAAAGGATTGTGGGATAGAGTTTTGGTGTTTGTCATTTTTGTCAATGGCATTTTACTGTGGTGAAAATTGACTTACACCCAAAACTCTATCCCACAATTCATTGTAATTGCTATTTGGAAATAGGTCTATGGAGTGGTGGAGGGAAAAGGGTAGGGTACTGGTGGTTATTGGTGGCTTTTAACATAGTAATTATTCTCATACCCATATTTTCAAGCAGTATGATAGTTGGTTACCATTGGTTTACAAAGATTTATGCACTGTTGCAATGCTCTGATTATCTCTGTTATATATATGTAACATGAACAAGGTACTTTTAATTTCAAAAACATTTAGTGACAGAATGTCCACAACAGTGTGAAATAATATGAAATGTTCAAACTTTGATGTAGGTACGTCCATCAATTTATGTAAATAATTCCATTATTGAGTGTGTGCCTAAATATACAGGAAAAGTGTGCCTATCAGTTATGCATCATATGCCCATATTATTTTCAGCAGCTGTTGAATTTTGTTGTTTAATGAAAGCGCATGGGTGTCCAATTATAGTAACAGGAAGTGTGTGTGTGTCTGAGGAGGGTAGGGGGTAACTGTCTAGACAGTTTTCTGACTTGAAAGGTGTACATGGCATGTCTTCCCACAAAACATCTGGCTGTTTGGCATAAAGTTCATCAGTGAAAACTCCTGCTCCTGAGAAAACTGCAATGAACTTATTGATGGTTTTCTTTCAAAAGTGTTCCACTTTTGTTGCACTCAATTTCTTGCAAGTCTGAAGACTTGTCTACTCTTTTTGTTTCCTCAGGGCAGAAGGTATATCATATTAGGTTGTCTGTATGTGGGTGCATAGACAAACACTGCCCAAGCAGTACTGTATGAGAGTTTGAGGCTCTCATGTCTTTCCTTGCCCACACAGAGCTCTTAACTGGGGTAGCTACCCGAGAATTCTGTCACTTCAATGAGGTCTGTCACATGATTACCTGGAGCGTGCCATTCCTCTTGGCATTCATGCTATGCATGGCATCACCCTCTGCAAAGGAGAATTCTGATGACTTACTGGGACTGTACAAATAATGCATTGAGTGTGAGTATGTGTCTGTGTGATGTTTGTTTTCAAGGCAGGTGGAGAAGGGTAACTGTGTGCTCTAGTATAAAGCAGGTCCCTCTTATGTCTTGTGGAGGCCAACCCCTGAAAGGCCGTTTGAGTTCATGGGAGAATTGTGGAAATAGACATTGCATCTCAAAAGGGGGAAATTAAACTAAGATTAGTTTTTAAGTTACAAACCACAGGTGTCTCATAGTGCAGAAATTTGTTGTTGATTTGGGTATAAAAGTGTCATCTCTTGAGGAGAATGTGGGATCATTTGGGTGAGGGGGCACAACTCTTTAGCCCAACAAAATTTGCCCAAATGTGTTTGAAATTATGCAGGAGTTACTAATAATCTTTCCCTTGTTTAAAGGAAATTGTTCTAAACACCTCATAACACTTTACTAGTTCAAATATGCACCATAAATTCAAATAGGGAGGTGTTATATGGGAGGGCATACTGGATATCCCATCTTGCCAGACTACCCACCTAGATAATGAGAAATTATCCATTTTGGGGTCCAGCAGTTCATTTCAAACTCGGGCCAAAGCAGGATTTTTTATTCGTTGTTAGTAAAAGGCCCTTTAAGTATAATATATGTTCGGTATGGAATAATAAACCAGTGTGGTCACTGGGTAGGAGCAGAGGTACAAAAGAGGGTCTTTCAAAAGTAAGTCTCTCCCAAGGACTGGAGGTCATTCTATCCACAAGTTATAGTTTGGCTGTGACTATAGATTACTTTCTCAAAACCTCATCAACTTTTCATGAAAGGGAGTGTCCCACAAAGCTTTAAAACCTGGTACCAACACAGGGTTAAAAACATCTCAGTTATTTCTTTGCTAACAAATGGAGCAAAATTCTTATGAAATATAATTATTTGCAGGTCTTCTAATTAGTCCTATTTCTCTCCAGTTTTTTTTTATCATTGGAGCTAAGCTTCCTAATGATAATATACTTCATAACAAAACTGGGTACCCGGGGGGGCTCCATGTTAGACATCGCAGAGATGCTTAAAAGCACATAATTTAAGGATAAGGAGGGGCAGGGGTTGAGGCTAAAGTGTTGTCTGTTGTAAACGGTTTTTTACACGATCATCACTGCAAATACCGTAAGTTAATTCCTACTAACGACAAGAACTGAAATCAATTAGACTATCATGTACCGTCTTTAAAGAGGCCAGCTGTGTTGGTTTGTCAAATTCAACCAATTTTTCCAAGCCTATTATTTTCTTCATGTTACAATGGCAAATGAACAATACCCATGTTCCACTTACAAATAAATCTTTCCCGAGCGAGAAATTACCAAATCGATTCGGTTTTTAAACAAGACACAAATTTGAAAATATGCCCCAAACCGGTGCAACCTAGAATACAAAAAAAAAAAAAAAAGAAATCAAAATTCAAATTTTTCACGTTACTTTGCATCTGACACTTAACTGCCATCTGGTCATTGTGCTTGGAGCTCAGCATAAGCAATAGAGTAGAGAAAACAAACTAGTGGGTCATTACTGGAAAAAAGGCCGTAGTCGGATCGAATTTAACCAATTCGTTAGAAACTGGGCCGTAAAACCTAACCTGACCTGAACCTTGACAACTTAAACTAATAATGAGGATTGTCATGTGGCCTCCCACAGCTCTTCAAGTTATCGGTATCATTTTAATGTGTCACTTTAAGAGGAGTGCCTTTTCCAATCTAATCTAAAATTTTGATGCACGGAGAGATACGCTTCAATCGCTTTAAATTTTAATGCTTGTAAAATACCAGTTTTTAAAGCCTCTCGACTGTCTTATATCAGTAAGTTGCAAACTGGGCCGTAAAACTCTAGCTACCTAACCAACTATATCAGTATTACAACCTTGTGGAAATAGTTAAAAGTTTAAAGCCCTTTTAGTTTACAGTTGTAGGTAATAATGATCATATTTACCAAACAGAAAGACCATATTATGATTATTTTATTGAGACAGGTCTTAGACACTCTGCACGTCTCGGATGAACTTTGATTTGCATAGTCATGCTCGTGTGCGTCATTGATGTTGCCAACTTTTCCTTAACGTTATCCAAGATCAGTCGCCAAAAATTTATTTTGGAGCAAACAGCTAAATCCCACAATTTTGTTTCTCTTCAAAGTATCTTTTTTTTTTTTTTTGTTTTTTGTTTTGTTTTTTGTTTATTTTATTTTATTTGTCCCGTCATGCATATGTTCTGAAGGCTAGGGACCATCCTCCAGGACATGTACAGTATTATAATAAATGTGGACTAAACAGTAACCGTTGTGTACATACAGCGATATATAAATATATACAAATTGGGACATTTTAACGAAAGGTGAGAAAAAAAATGGTGGAAAAAGTGCAAAAAAACCCATCCAAAATACAACGCAATTGGTGCCCATTAAACAGTTAACTAGTGTCAATAGTACGAAGCATGTATTTTACGTCAAACGATAAAAGGGTCATATACTATGGGGGGGGGGGGGAATGGAATGATATCAGAAAATGCAAGACAATTTTTTACGATTAACAGCAGACTTATTCCTAAGGAGAGAGACGTGGCATTCTGTTTCATATAGAGAACGTAATTTGTTTTGGAAGGCTTGAAGTTGTAAGGTGTTTCCCTGGTATTTACTAGAGAAAATGAAATATTTACATAGAACAAATACTGTATTTAGTAAAAGGAAATGCTTATTATCATTAAACAGCAACAGCATCTCGGAAGTTGATGGCTCTCTACTTAAAACGTTCTTTTGCTTTAACCAAGAGAGGACTTCCTTCCAAAAAGCACTTGTTACTTTACAAGTTGAATACATATGAATAATAGTTTGTTCGTCCCCGTTACAAAAATTACAGGCTGGGGAATTAATCAACTTAGCTTTACAAAGATAAGAATTAGTCGGAGAAATACGATGTGAAAACCTGAAGTTAAAATTTCTTAACACAGAGTCTAGTGTACATCTACAAGAAGTAATAAAAGCTTTCTGAAGTAAAGTAACAGGGTCATCCAAATTACAGTCACTTTTCCATTTCCGTATTAAATTATTATTATTATCAAGCGAAATAGTGATGGAAGATCAGTGGCGTAGCTACCGGGGGGGGGGGGGGGCAACTTGCCCCTCTTGGAAAAATGTTTGGGGAAATTTGATGAAAATGGGGAAATTTGATGAAAATGGGGAAATTTGATGAATCTTCTTATTATTTCAAAAATTTCAGAAAAATTTCTCAAAATTTTTGTTAGAATAAGAAATTGTGAGACATTTCTCATACATAATTCGTATTTTCATGCAACAAATTAACTCAGATTTCGTCAGTGTCTCATGAACCGGCCCAATTCGCGTTCCACTGAAATGTCCTCGTCGCGTAGCAGATTGAATGTTCTCTTGTGCTTGTATACGCACGGGGGTTATGATCAGTGCATTTCAGTGCACAGGAAGCTGTTATTCAGGTGATACTTTGGGAATTCATCGGTAAAAGGATATGAAAACTGACAAGTCACTACCGTAGACCTCCGAGGTTGTTATGTTCTTCTACAAGCTGGCAGTAGCTGTACGATTTTATTCTGTGTACATAACAATGGATCGGGCTGAAACAGTCCATGGCCAACGATAAACTTAAAGTTAATTTAGAAATTAGAATTAACGGGAACCGTTGGCACACTTAGATTTTGTTACTTAGCCTAATCCTTGGAGACTTACAAGCTAGTTCGGGAAAATAGCTTTCTGCTCACTTTGAGTGTAACAATAAATGGACAATGAGTACCTTGTGGCCTTCTACACATAACAGACTGCTTTTCTCACAGGATATCCTGTGTGATCGAGCCACTATTAGGCCTCCTTAGTGTCGTGCGAAGAGGAGATCATTGGGCCATGCCCCCCTCACTGATGCCATTTTTTCTTTGTTCTTAGAAATACGTAGTCTAACTTAACACAGATTTTACTTCAAAAGATAGCATATGTGGCACCAGAATGCTTATAAGGACACCCAACTTTCCAAAAATTTTCAAAGGGGAAGGGTTGTCCTTGCAAGGTCTTTCAGTGATGCCAATATTTTAATTCCTACATATAGGCAAATTCTGTCAAATTCCAATTTTTACTTTAAAAGGTAGACTCTATTTCCCACTGGTGGCATCGATAAAAAGACTACATGTTTAGATTCTCTTTACAAGCATAAATACGCTATTTTAACCATCTGAGGGGTCTGATTTTTCGAAATTTTCTCTACGCTCTGCGCCAACCAATGGTGGCGCTCCGCTTAGATAATCTTTATGACAAAATAACATTTTGTGACCAAGAAAAACCACAAATACCGATCAATGCTCTTTTATTTGGACTTTTAAAAGTGTGCAAATTAATGACAAGTTTTACTTTGTAAGGTAACATAAATGGCATAAGAGTGCATGTAAAGACACAAAAGTTTCAGTTTTATCCTCATGAACCACCACGATTCAACCTTTAACATTGTTCTTTTCAAAGTCGAAAATCTTGCACCATTTTGCAGGTAGGCTACTTGAAAACGTCAAATTATTTCCGGACACCCCTCCCCTTAGACCATACTGCATGCCCCTCCCCCTTCAGAGAAATCCTGCGTACGCCACTGCTTTAGTACATACAAATAAACCAGATATTGTTTACCAAAATAATATACTTTGTTATTTCCGATTGCTCTATGTTATACTTTAAGATTAAAATGCAGGTAATATTACAAAATGTCAAGGTAATGTTGTTACACTTGTAAGTTTGCATATTTTATATTAAATACATACACATTGACCGGGAAAAGTTTTGGGGAAATTTCATACCTTTGCCCCCCCCCCCCTGGAAAAAGTCCTAGCTACGCCACTGTGGAAGATATTACATCTTTTTAGAACAATCTAGCAGGTTGCTTGGAATTCTCGAAAGCATGTTTTATATTATTTTCGGGTGTAGTATGATCAATTGGTTGTTGAATAGTTCTCTTCCACTCCACTGGAATGGAATGAATTATTCCAAAGTAAGTTACAAAATCTGTATTAATGTCAAACGCTTCACAAAAATCTTGGAACCCCTTAAACGTATTATCGTTATTGCAAAGATCCGAGAAAGTTTTAGCCCCTTTGTCAAACCAGCTTTCAATAAACACTACGTTATGATCTATGTTTATAAATGAGTTGAACCAAATATTTTCAGCTAAATACTCACTTTTACAATTGGGTTTACGAAATTTATACAAAAACCAAGCTTCCAAGACATGCCTATAAAAATCATTATGGATGTGTGCTAGAACTTTATCCGTATATCGTATATTACAGTCAAGGAAATAAAAGCCACCTTTATCCCTTAAAATTTTATTCAGGAAAAGCCACTTCTCTGGCTTTTCCTTAACGTTATCCAAGATCAGTCGCCAAAAATTTATTTTGGAGCAAACAGCTAAATCCCACAATTTTATTTCTCTTCAAAGTATCTTTCATAATATTTCAGGTCTTCAATATTGCATAGGCCTATGCAATGTGAACTAAGCACTTCCAGAAAATTTCACATTTCAGGACGAAAAATGTTGTCACAGGACTCACAACAGCCAATCATGGGACATTACAGTCTATTACACTACTTGAAGTTGGGGTGACTGCGCTTCCTCGTTAACATGTCTTAGAAACCACAGCTGACGCGGGTCTAACAGACATCTATTTCTGCATGTCCATAACTTCACTGTCTATAACTGTATCACAGTCAGTCATAACTTTAAAGGCATGTTCTGGTGGCTTTTTGCCTTTGTCTTGTAAGAAAAACAAAAATAATCCACACCATGTCCTTCAAACCCTATCACAATACCATTTTCCTAATTCAAGATATCTCACTTTAAAGATGGGTTATTTCTGTTAAAAAAATACCTCTGCTCTTCAACAAAGCCACAGAAAGTTATGTAATGTGGGCACATTGCTTCAAATTCCTTTTGTTTTTCTTTATAATTTAACACCCTGTTTGTCCTTGAAATTTGATACTGCTGGAATGTTTGAATATCTTTTTCTGTAGTTCTAGCATTACCCTTCAACATATGTAGAGCGCAACCAACAATGTTCCTTGATATTGTCTGCAGCGGCATCATAATTATAAATAAATTGAATGCAGCGTCAAATTAATGTGACACAATGACATCACAGATTTCCCATGATGCATCAAATCCCAAGAAAAATATGCAGTATTTTAAAAATTTGTATCTTCCAAATGCTATAAGCTATTGAAATGCAGTTTTCACCTTTTGAAAGAGAAAATTTTTCTGTTTATTTTGAAGTTAACGAATTTTGTCTCCAGAACATGCCTTTAATAGGCACAATCAATTGACGTGCGCGATCGTCGAACAAGTTTTGCAAATCTACCTTTTAATCTTGGGTAACGTCTTCGTACATAACCGTGCGTAACCTTGTAAGCGTACATAACGTATTGTTTCACTTAAATTCAACAACTCAGAGTAACTGCGGTTGTCAGTGAGTTGTGCAAAATTTGAAATAGGGAAAACCATTGCCATTTCATCTTTTTAGGAGCTGGAAGCTAAGTTTCTATACACGCGTCCGTTTTTAAGTTTCGGTCTTCAAGGACAGGGCTAACCTTGTTACATTCCTTCAAGCATTTCCCTATAACTTTGATTTCTCGTTGATAAGAAGGAGGCTAGACTGATCTAAATGCCTTACCAGGCAGCTAGGTTCTGCAAACTTGAAGCTTTACGCATCAAAAAACGTTTTCACTTCAAATGAGACCCATAGTACGGTTAGCTTAATTCACTTGGTCCTAACAGTACTCTAGTGCCGGATATGATTTGACAAATTCAACACCAATTGGGTAAAATTGGGCACTAATATCTGATCTTTTTATAGTGTCCAGCCAACCCGAAGTACGTTGTGGAGTATTCCACGTGTCATTCTGTGGATGTTGACGCATGTCGCAATGTTCACATAATCCTTTTTAAAGCGACATATAGGTAGTTGTTCTCGAATGGGGGAAGGGTCTAATCAAGGCGGGGTATTCCCCTCCGCTTGGACAGTGTTGGAATATTTGCGGTGTGGTTCAATATATTGGCAAATTTGAAGAGAACGCACTACAATTAATTGAAATTCTTGACAACCGGAACAAATCAGGGAGAGCCGTCATTGAATTGAGCGACGAAAGTAAACCCCTTTCGACCATATTCATTACTAGGCATATTTAAAGTGTACCTCAAGTAAAAAATATATATATATATATATATATATATATATATATATATATATATATATATATATATATATATATATATATATATATATATATATATATATATATATATATATATATATATATAAATATATATATATATATTTTTTTTTATATATATATATATATATTTTAAGCAGCATGAAAATGAATTGTAAATTTCCGACTCTCATCTTCATAGAACACTCCTAAGCGCAGATATAAAAAGTGGAAATTTATTCGTTTAAAATAAGTGAGTACATTGCGCAATAATTTGTGATTCTCACTTTACCTGCTTTGTTTCCTTTGACACGTAAAAAATATTTTATGACCTTGAAAACTTTCTTTTTTCCAGTTGCACAGCATGTTGCACATAGAGTGTTTTATTAATTACATCACCCCATAAGAGTAAGAATGCTATCACATCTTGGTACAAGGTGCAGTAACTTTCAGAAAAACCACGAAATACAAAGATTGTAATTTGAGTAGTAAAACAATGACATCCCAAATCATTGCGCAATGTACCATTCTAATTTGAGTAAATAAATTCAGCACTTTGTATCTCGCCCCAATAATGTCATATGAAGATGGGATTCTTTTTTCATTCTTTTTAATATATATTTTTATTGTTTTGACTTGAGGTAAACTTTAACAGCAAGCAGTGCGCCGTCTATACAATGATCTTCCCTTTTCGTGCAATGTATCTTGATTCTAACATTTTGAAAATTGAAAAAGAAAAGAAATCAGGTTAAGTTGATCCTTTCTCGCTATGAAACTCATGGCATGTATTCATTCAATTATTACAAAGTAAAATTACGTAAGTGTATAATAATACACGACAGGAAGTTCATCGGTAAAGGCTTAGACTTATAAATAAGCTTAAGTGTAAGGCAATTTTGGTGGTAACTAGAAGCAAATTGGGAATGAGGAAACTTGTATAAGGTGGACAAAGAATGAGACACAATCTAGGTGTGGCGCCAGCATTTTCGTGACAGGGGAGTCACCATTTCAAAGCCCCAACAAAGGTGATGAGTCAGTTCAGGTGGGATGTAGCTGACACAATTTAAGGAAGTTTTTGCCTTCTTTTTAACAAATATTTAGGAATATTTTTGAACAAAGAATTAAAAAGTTAGAAATATTGGAGAAATTCCGAAATGTAATGGAATAAAATTTGTTTTTTTCATCGGGTGGGAGATCGGGTGGGGTTTATCCAACTTGATCTGCCTTTCAAGAGCAGCATTAAGTACAATGTCGTGGTCTTTATAGAAAACGCGACCTTTCTATGAGAAAAATAAAGTAGGTCGTCGGGTGACTTGACGTTGTTGGAGCTGAATATCATTTTGCACTTTAAAGCCCTTGGACGATGTTGGAAAATTTCCCGAAAAATTTGGCTTCTTCCTTATTAACAAATATTTGAAGATGTATAGTTAATAAATTGATCTTAGCGTGCGGGAGCATTATAGTTTTTGGGGCAGATGATTTTTTGACCGAAAATGTAATCCATCTGAGCGGAGAGCCACCATCGGTTGGCGCGGAACGTACAGATAATTTTGAAAAGTGAAGAACCCCAGAAAGTCGGAAATGGCATTTGCCAGGCTTGTAACTAAAATCGATGAGGTTGTAATTTTGACCTTTCCTTATTAATAGAAGTTTCATTTCAACATTTCAATAGAAAAAAGCCATTAACAACTTGTTAAGTGATCAAAAAATTACCAGACAAAATGTACCACTACCACGGACTTCCTTTACATGGACAGAGCATACTGTACGGTAGCTTGTCGCTACCGCTCGTGTGAGAAAAAGCCTTCCAAGATGGCCGCCTGCTATGGTTTTGTGTAAAAATCTGGTTTTGCTCAAGTATATGACCATATTTTGCAAGGAAGTTGAAATATGGCAAAGTAAGGTCAAAATCACTTCAAGTATTGCAGGAATATGATATTGTTTCGCATTCAAGCTTAACTTTTGTTACAGAGTCGTCGTCAAATCAGACGATTTATACCTTCACTGCGGCCATTAATGATTCAATGAACTCAAACCCTGCAGGTTTATGTTTGTCGTGTAGGTGATACGGTAACGGAGTGCGTAGGCCTACAGGTGTGCTCCTAATTTGGGTAACATCCACTGTCTCGATGCTACCTAAGATACTTCTTAACCTTTTCTTTTACTTTCCCTCTCTTCGATGAAACCTGTTTTCTTATTCACATTCACACTTTCACACACATTTCTTATTCACACATTAAGCATATTACTGAAATCAGATTTTCCACATTGCATATAACCTTTCAAAGTTTACGTGCAGGAGAATTCGTGGTGCATGCAAACCAGTCTTTGTGACATGTATGTTACAACCAGTCATCTTAGTGTAATCATTACGCTGGGTTGTTATCCTTTCGCCCTGAATATGAACCATAGAGCTAGTACTTCGAGAGGAGAAGAAACGTTCCAAACCCCTTTGAATACACGAGGTTGCATCAAAATCATTCTCATTAAACTATTTAACGCCACATATCTTTCTCCTTTTCAGTTCAATCACGGTTCAATAAAGTATCGGACCACTAACTCCAATACCCGTGCCTGTGAAAATGTTTACTGACGCAGACAAAGCGCCATAAAAATTTTATGGGATGATGTTTCTGACTCTGTTACTTACACAACATGATCAATTTTGCAGTTGGATTTTATATACAATGAGTTGAAGTACAGAATGTGCGAAATTCAAGGCAATCTGACCAATTTTAGTGCCATTTTTTACTGTATTACTCCGCTCTGGGAATGCCGTTTTTGAGTAGCTATAATGGCGGAAAGCACACACCTATCTTTCAAGGCTCTCTAGCTCAAAATTTCAGTGGTCATGGTATGGAAATTTGAAAGTGCCATGAAAGTCTAGATTGTGAGCTTCGATCAGTGGGGTAGCATGTCCTGGTTGAAAACTTCTATTGGGAGCTAGGGGTCTCGGAAGTAGCCTAACTTGTGTAAGTCAATGGGGCTTATAATTAGTGGCCCGCTGCCATAATAATAAAAAGTGTTAGGAACTTAAAGGCAGTCATTCGTCACCCTAAACTACACTTTCAGTATACATATATCAAAACTCTCAATCGGTACAGCTCTTTGATTGGCATCACATTCAAAGAATGCATCATAGCTAAATTACACAGCATGGGCACTGAGAGTGTCTTGATTACACATTATGAACTTGTATGGCCACTGGGACAAGCCATGAAGCAATAAACAAGGATTGTGTCTGGATAAAGATGAGTTTTAGATAAATGTGGGAGGGGCTAGAAGTAAGAAGGTTGGGAGAATTGGAACTGTTTGGGATGATGAAAATATGCCTTTTAATTAGGACATAGTTTTATGTCGTCTGCTAACATTTGAAGTGTTCGTAAGTGATGAGTACCAATCACGTCATCACCGCCAGCCGCGATATAGTTGCAAATAAATATGCCCTCCTTGCAGTGATTTGTCGCTTAGGCATAAAGGTCGTTTCTACTCCTTGCAAAAGACTAACATCGACTTGAACTTCAACTAAGGGCTCGTTTAATTTTAGGATTAATCAGACAACTAATGTAACATCCGATCTTACAAAGTGCTACCCAGTCATTTAAGTGTTAATCATGCAGTTGATTTCAGGTTTTTGGCTGTCGGTAATATTTTCAATATCAAGTGATTGTCCCACTTAATCCATCTGAAGTGTAGCAGTAGATCTAAGCAGACTGGAAAGGATAAGAAGTGTAAATTGTTAGTGCCAGACACGAAATCTCCTTCAGTCAAATTATCGATCTTTACAGGATTATCTCCTGAAGGATGTCGCGGACTGATCGGATTGGCAAAAGTCGGAGTTTCTTTTGGTGTTCAGGTAGCAGCTCATGTATGAATATACTTTCAAGTTTCCGTTTCGGTGAAAACCACGATAGTTTTTGGCAAGAATACACTAAAATCGCACACCCTATCTAATAAGCAGAAAAATAAAAATTAAAAAAAAAAAAAGTTAAAATTGAAAGGAAAGCCGTTAATTACGACTGTGAAAATGAAACATGTTTCAGATGTGTACATAGAGCTGATCTCAGCTGATAAGCATACTCTATCAGGTAACCTTAATTCCATTAATTGTAAGAAATTAAATCTTAGTGACAGCAAATTTACGTATGATGTAAAACTTAACTTATTGACAATCTCTCAGAATTTGTACGATATTTTGCTACAAAATCAGATATATAAAAGCCTTTTCGTACTCGCCTTCCTCTCGTATTTAAGATTTCACATTGTTATTAGGTAGTAGACAAGGTTCAACTACGCAGCTCTATATTGCCCGACCGTCGTATTTATTTCGAAATATAAACTCCGTGATCAGACTTTTGCATCTGACTGGCACTGCAATTGCGTAACATACGGTGATAGGAACCAGTAAGGTGAAACTGCGGACAAAACAGATTCGTTCTGCAGACTTGTCTAATACGCGCGTATATACATTTTAACGAAATGAAGCCATAATGTTCAAATTGCCTTTGGCATTCCTTTTGCGCAGGCATAGTGATTGTGTTTTTCACCTATCAATACATATTCAAACTTTCTTTAACGGAACATAATCCGTTGATTTATACACAGGATCATTATTGTTGTTGTCTATATCTAACCTAAAGTAATATGGAGCCCAAATTGGTGCAAGAAGCTTAGGATCGACCGTCGATGGATTTCCCCATGACGTTATGTGACTTACGACCAATCCTAATACGATCGTCACTAAAGCAGTAACTGTCGTTAAGTAGAGGTAACTTAAATTAAATATAGCAGTCCAATTGGGTCTATGAGGTTCAAAATCGGGCCAGGACGTTGTTGATACTTGGGTGTCATATGACATAAAACCGTTTGTTAAAGTATCTGTCCACATGATGTCACCAGTAGATGTTGTTGAATTAAGAGACACGCCACATCCTTCTGTTGAAAAAGGAAGGGAGTGGCCCATCGAAGGATAAATACGTGAACCAATGTACAAAGTAAATCCTGCCATTGTTCCTCCTATTAACCCTACTACTGCACCCTTGGAATTACATCTAGGGACCAGTACTGCAAGCAAGATGATACCAAGAATGGGACCACCAGTCAGACCTCCGATGGAGAGAGCGGTCTCTAAAACGTCCCCTAGAACTGAAGCAAGGAATGCTAAAGCAATTGTTATGATTCCAAAAAGAGCCGATATAATCTTAATCACTAGATTGTATTTTTTCTCTGAAATGTTTGGCCATATTGTCTTAACTACGTCTTGACCTGTCATTGCAGCTATTCCATTCAGGACAGATGACATGGATGAGAGAGAGGCACAAAAAGCGCCCCCTATCAAGATACCTGGTACCCCTGGGTATGAAGAAAAAACGTCCATCATAAAAAAGGGGATGATCTGATCCGAACGATCGATCTGATTGGATGTCAAAGGGTCACATGTACTATAGAAAGCATAAACAGTCATCCCGGTGGTCACTGCCAAAATTTCAATTACACCCGTTCCAAGAATACCCAGGAATGCTGCCAACTTAGCCTCTCGCTCTGTAGCACAGGAGTTGTATCTCTGGACAAGACTTTGCTTCGTTCCTGCTACCTTTAACCAAAACGAAGTTCCTCCTATCATTATGCTCCAAAAGGTGTAACGAATGGTTGGATCGATGTTAAAGTCCACTAGTTCTCCTCTTCCTCCCTCCACTGCGCGATGCCAGCCTTCCGAAACTCCTCCTAGTTTCAGGGTGCCAACAATAATCATGATACATGCACCGAGAACCATTGAACCGGCCTGAGGAAAATGTAAAGGAATGTTAATTAACATTAATCCAAGTGATGACATTTGTATCGGAAAATTTTGTTCTACTTTAAGATCTGTGCCGAAGATACATGCATCAAATGTGCGCAAGGCCATGGATGACGCCACAATTCGCCTCTCAGACGTATGAAACTCCCCAAACGAGGCGCGATGGGGGGGGGGGGGGAAGGCAGCAGCGAGAAACCCAACAAGGACTGCAGTGAGTTTGCCTAAAGGGTGAGGGAAGCACAATTTTCACAAAGTGCGTCCAAATCGCTTTGCCTGTTTCGTGAGACTTGGAAATCTGGAGCTTACGTTGGAGAAAGCTAAGAATTTTTTGAACGGAGTGCTGGTTTTTGAAGAAAGAAAAATTGAAAACGTCGGTGTTATCTAAGGGATCTGCCCTTAAAACAAGTAAAATTAAGAAGTTCGTTGGACGTATTTTATGATATTTAGATAGTCTTTTGACTAGTATTTTGATAATCCATTTTATGCCCGTGAAGCTATAATGCTGCCGTTGTATGATTTAATTAAATGCGCAATATGGCCCAGGACGGACCTTGGACCAGAAATTCAAAGACAGTCCAAAGGTACCCCTCTAATGAACTTAATGACCATTCAATGCTGTGCAATGGAATTTGTGAGTATAGTACACATTGAGCATATTCAGCAAACAGAGGTCCTGACTTTAGACCGCCAATTCCTGGGCACCCAACATATAATATGTAGGCATATAGGGGAAGAAGTTGCCACGATCAAATCAAAATGGCTTTTGGGCCACAGATGATGTCTGACCTTACATTCCGGACCTCAGCTGGCAGTCCAGCCAAAATCTGTACAAAGAAATAAACTAAAACATGATTTCATATTCATATTCATTCAGTTCATATGGCTATTTGAGAACTTGAACCGCAAATTCCTGAACATAGAAATGGTATTAGTATTACGTAAGTGCTGATACCACTGATTACTTTTGAGTCCCAGAAGATGCCTTTAATATCCCTCAAAACTGCAAAATGTGCTTAAAAATTCTTAATAACAATATGCCGTTCACAATCAATCGAGCAAATCATTCACACGTAAGAAATGTCAGAACAATAGTTGCAACGTGTAGGCCTACCAAATATATTATTTAGCAATTTCAAGAAAGGTGATTAGATTGTCGGTTAAGTTAGTGTTCTCCCAAAGGTTTAAAATAGTGTGAATAACGCAGTGAGTAATTGTGGTTATTTTAGCCAATGTGGCGTAGCTACTGGGGGGGGGGGGGGCAGTGGGGGAAAGTTGCCCCCCTGGAAAATAATATGGGGAAATTTGATGAAATTGGGGGAATTTGATGAATTCTCTTACTCTAACAACAATTTCTCAAAATTTGTGTTAGAATAAAAATTCTGGGACATTTCTCATACATAAGATCGTATTTTCATGCAACAAATTAACCCAGATTTGAGATTTCGTCAGTGTCGCATGAACCGACCCTACTCGTGTTCCACAGAAATGTCCTCGCCGCGTAGCAGATTGAATGTTCTCTTGTATACGCGCGGTTTTTATGATCAGTGCATTTCAGTGCACATGAAGCTGTTATTCAGGAATTTAACAACAGCTGATACAGCACAACTAACACTGAAAGGCTGTAAACCCGAACTTATCCCCTTGCACACAGTCTCTTTGAGAATTCAGTAAAAGGATGTGAAAACTGACAAGTCACTGTCGTAGAACCCCCCCCCCCTTCCCGTTCATTATATTGTCCCGCAAGGTAGTAGTAGCTATACCGATTTTACTCTGTGTACATAACGATGGATGGGACTGAAACAATCCATGGCCAACGATTAACTTAAAATTGGTCTAGAAATTAGAATGAACAGGGTCCATTGGCATACTTAGATTTTGTTACTTAACCTAATCCCTGGAGGCTTACAGACTAGTTCGGGAAAAAAGCTTTCTGCTCACTTGGGGTGTAACAATAAACGGGCCCATGAGTACCTTGTAGCCTTCTTCACTTAACAGACTGCTGTTCTAACAGGATATCCTGTTTGATCGAGACACTGTTAGGCCTCCTTTTAGTGGCGTACGGAGGGGGGACCATTGGCCATGCCCCCCTCAGGGATGCCATTTTTTCTTTGTTCTTAAAAATAAGAAGTTAAACTTTAGTAACATAGATTTTACTTCAAAAGATAGCATATGTCGCACCAGGTTGCATGTTAGGACACCCAATTTTTCAAAAATTTTCAAAGGAGAAGGATTGTCTCTGCAAGTACGTCTCTCAGTGATGCCAATATTTTAATTCCTACAAATATGCAAATTCTGTCAAATTCCAATTTTTACTTTAAAAGGTAGACTCTGTTTCCCACTGATGGCATCGATCAAAATAAAAACTTCATATTTAGATTCTCTTTACAGCATGAATACGCTATTTTTGAGCATCTGAGGGGTCTGATTTTTCGAAATTTTTTACCCTCCGCGCCAACTAATGGTGGCGTTTCGCTCAGGTAAAATTACACTTTTGGGTCAGATTACCCCTTAACTTTCTTTGCAGTTTGCGAACATATTTTGAAGGAAGGATTTTATTTGCAAACGACATGAGAAGGTAGTGACTGGGTAGATTCTTCGTATAAGTCCGGAAAATGCTATTTCCGGCCATCTGAGTGAGGGGTCTGATTTTTCGAAATTTTCTCTACGCTCCGCGCCAACCAATGGTGGCGCTCCGCTTAGATAATTTTTATGAAGAAATAACGTTTTGTGGCCTAGAAAAATCGCGAATCCTATACCGATCAATGCTCTTTTATTTTGGCTCCTAAAAGTGTACAAATTTAATGACAAGTTTTACTTCGTAAGGTAGCATAAATGGCATAAGAATGCATGTAAAGACACAAAAGTTTCAGTTTTATCCTCATGAACCACCACGATTCAACTTTTTACACTGTTCTTGTCAAAGTCGAAAATCTTGCACCATTTTGCATCTAGGCTTCTTGAAAACGTCAAAAAATTTCGAGACACACCTCCCCTTAGACCATAGTGCATGTCCCCCCTTAAGAGAAATCCTGGGTACGCCACCGCGTTAATACACACAAATAAACCAGATATTGTTGACCAAAATGATATACTAATATACTAAAGCTGTTATTTCCAATTGCTCTATGTTATACTTTAAGATTAAAAATGCAGGTAATATTACATAATGACATGGTGATGTTGTTATACTTGTAAATTTGCATTTTTACATGAAATACATACACATTGACCAGGAAAAATTTTGGGGAAATTTCATACCTTTGCCCCCCCTGGAAAAAATCCTAGCTACGCCATTGGCCAATAAAGACCACTTGATCGCATTGCCGTTTGGAAATGTCCTTAGAATGATAACATAACGCATGCTTAAAATGAAATACATTACCTGAAACACGTCAGTCCATATGACTGCCTTGATACCCCCTATGGAAGTATAGAAGGTACATATGACTCCGATGCTAAGTATAGCAAGTGTCAGGTTTATACCTGTCACTGTACTAAGTGCTAGTGCAGGTGTGTACACAACTATGCCCATGTAGGTGAATCCGCTGAGAAATTCGGATGCGATGACGAGAAATCGCAATGTATTGCCGAACCGCATCTCTAGGTATTCGTAAATCGTCGTTACCTCAAGGCGATAGAAAACAGGAACGATGCAAAAACAGACAACGAAAGGTGTAATAAATCTGGTAAGAAACATCAGCCCTAATTTTGGTCCGTGTTTATAAACATCAGCTGGAGTTCCGAGATACGTAATCGCGGACATAACGGTAGCAGCTAGGGACACGGCTACTGGTAGCACAGACATTCGGCGATTCCCAAGAAAATAATCATTGGACGAATGGCCATGTCTTGATTGAATCGCGAAAAAGATACCGATTCCAGCCGATATAACTAGCATACCGATTACTATTATATAGTCCCAAGCTGTGAGATGCATTAGTCCCATGGTGTCTGTGGAGGATCTTCGGAAGCTTTAAAACTTGAAAACCTATCTCTGAAAAATAAGTAGAAATGTGACGCTGTAGTAGAGAATACTGTATTGGTTTTCTTCACAATGATCTCAATGGTTTGTTCACAATGATTTGAAGAAGGCATATGGTAAATTAAGGCCTAGCGGTCCTGTGGCCATGGGGTCCTTCCACTCTACTCAAGAGAAGTATTTAGACGGCATTGCAATAGTACGTATCGTGAAGTTAGCTAAATAAGATTTAACTACACACTGACACGAAAGTGTTATACAGTAAATGATCAGCAAGATAAAAAGAAAAGTTGAAATACTCCCTTTTGGTCACCCATTACCATAGGTGGGGAATATCTTGGGCATATTCCTCAACCCTAGACCACGTGTAAGCCACTACTGCCACCAACTGTTTTATAGTTCAAACATGTAATGTGATGTACTGTCTAATTTCACCTAACTTCGTTAATGTGACACTGAGGTTGTGGGTGTGTGGATGGGTGGGACGGTGGCAGTAGTGACAGAGAGCAACAAGTTTTCTACGAACAAAGTGAATTCGAAATTCCGATGTTTTTTATCTTTGTGAGTACGTAGGTTTATGTGACCATGAACACTATTGCATGTTGGTTCTTTCCGATTGAAGTCGATGCGACTTAAAACTGGTCTTAACATTTCCAATCACAGTTGTAGCGACGATCGAGTTGTGTTGCGGTGTGTGGCTTGCTTTAAATGTTGTAAAAGTCCTCTCCGCCAAATGTTGGCAAAACCGTCGGTCTATATTCAGCTTCTCCCGTGACGCGTGACATACCGAGTCATTATTAGTTCTTTCAAGGGCTGTATGATTACGGGACTAAGGAACTTTTGGTACACGGTAATCGCTGTAGGTATAATACTTCGAAAATCTAGAGTCAAGGTGAGTTAAAGTTGGTGTTCATTCATTATTTTTAAAACTTTATTCGCGACTGAATTTTCAAATGACAAAAATGTGATAATTTTCAGTAAGCCTATTTTCTCATCAATGTGCCGACGTGAGGGGACAAGATTTGAAACTTCATGAATCACTCTAATGTTAACCTAACCGAAAAACAGGGAAAACCTCACCTGGACCGGATCGTAAAATTTGGTTTTATCCTTTCTGGGGTACATTGTTTCATTAAAATGGTATGAGAAGATGGGATATCGCACATTAAGTTATACATTCCATTAAAAGGGCTTCGAAATTTTTCCCTTTGTATACTGGCGTGGGTAAATGAGTGAGTGGAAAATCTGTGGGAAATATAAGTATTGTGTGAAGGTAACACCACTACGTTAAAGGATAGAAATAAAGGCGAAAAGTATCTACAGTATCATGTTTTCAAGCCATTTTCGGCTTGTCATTTCGTGGAAAAAAGGCAATCACCAGGGGCGCAAATCTAAGTTTGAAAATGGGGGGGGGGGCGAAAATGCTTATGATGTGCCCATGTATATTAAACTGTGCACGCGTGGGGGGCATCGCGAGCGCGAAGCGCGAAGCGCGAAGCCCCAAAGGGCCCCTGGTGGGGGTCCAGGGGGTCAAGCTCCCTGAAGCTCTTGTGTTCTAGCATTTCGGAAGCTACAGAAAAACTGTTTCCAAAGAAAAAAAACGAAAAAGGGTGACCGTATTTTTAGGTCTACTCAAATTTTGGAGGACCAAATTACGATTTGGACCCCCACTTTTTCACTTGAGGGGCCGAAGGACCCCCTTGCCCCCCGGATTTGCGCCCCTGGCAATCACATAATGTGAGGAGAATGACAAAAAAAAAATCCCCAAGTACAGGTTTGGATTTTTCAAGTCCGTTGGGCCAGGGGGCTGTTATTTGGAATGATAACAGCTCCCTAGTTGGACGGTTCAAGAATTTGTCGAAGACAATCACGAAATACCCCAAATGAGGGATCAGTGTTATCGCCTTCAGAATTGTACATTGTACATTGTGATTTCAGTGATTTAAGAGGTTCCAAAATGGTCGAAAATCATATTCAAACTAAGGATTATGGAGTAAGCACTCCTATAGGTTATCGTTAATGTGGGGGTTTAGGGGGCGAACGACCTGTTCGCCCCCCCCTTGCCCCCACCTGCGGGCGCGCAGGTTTCTATCCTTCTCTTTCACATTCTAGTGTGAAGACAGTCATTATGTTTTGTGTGTTATTGTCAGGTCTCGATTTAAGATTTTAATGTAATAATGGGCTACTTTTTGAAGGTAAAGATTAAACCTGCTGGAGCTAAATAGCAATCAATCTTACAGAGGGAAAAAGTTATGGAAAGTAATCACCGTTAGGTGTACATTTTTGGCACCTGGAAATCAAGATAAGTACACGAGGAAACATTAAATGAGGTAATTTATATCATGCGACCACTCTGAAATAGCCATTAATTAATTACATTAAAAAAAATAGCCAAGACAAGAGGTCGGCTTGGCTTTCTAGATACCGAATTCATAATAAATAAAAGTAGCCTAAACTTAAGCTTTTTGATGCAATTTTCTGGCATTTTAGACCACGAAAGTACAGAAATAAGCATTTTCATAGAATTATCGTGCATTGTCAGAAATAGCCATTTATTATGATAATGGTCACTTGAAGGAAAGCAAAATGAAAACCACTCATTACAACTCTTAAATCATTACCACTATGATAACAGTTCTATTTTATTTTAACCTGAATGTTCTCTTCAAATGATTTTGAAAAACGTCTTTTTATTGTTTATGTTGACAATTATCCCCCACAACAAGAGGGCTATTTGCGCTACAATTATTGCTGCGCCCTTTGCAACATCTTTTACTGGCCGGGAGGGTTAATTTAATGTCAGTCTGTGTATTTTGTAAGCTTATAATCTCGCTTGGTGTGGAAGCAACGAACTTAGCACGCGACAACATTCATTAGTGCGTATAAAGCATGAAGATATGTTTGCGGCAAAACCTATCCCTAAATTATAGAAGATGACCTTTTTCATCAGAATGAAGTGCAGTTAGTACATTTATTGGTGGCTGTTTGAGCATTTTGTTATCTGGGCCTTAAAACAACGTTATTAAATTATGTCTTTTGCCAAAAATGGTGCAAGAGTTAAGTATGTCGAAAACCCCAAAAGGGCGCCGACAGACGATTTTGGTCCGTCCGGGGGGGGGGGGGGGGACGACCGCCCCTCTGACCATATGGCAGCTCCGCCACTGGTTAGGCCTAATATCAATATATCCATAGTAACGAAAATTACTCACATACAAGGACTGAAAATTAGACCGGTGAAGATGCTATTAACAGTACATTTTAGACAAAGATATTGTGTCTCCAATCATCAAGGTGTGTAAGTTTATCTTTTTCAATGTAGTTGGCATTCAGATAAGTTTGCTCACAAAACTATTTGGCTAGATGTTGTAGACTAGTCACCCTTTACAATATATGCTAATGGTAAGCCAATGGCGTTTAGTTGCTTACATCTGCAAAAATTTAGTTCGAAACCTATACGAGGTAAACGTTCCATACGAATGTTTACATATGCTTCTCCTTTCGCACACAAAGAGTACTGTTAGGGTACAAACCTAAGCATGTTGAAGCTGAAATAAGCCGTATGAATTGGCGAAACTATAATTGTGGATCGTACCGACTGCTGAACATAAAGCTATGCTAATGCGACTGACAGCTTTCCAATGGCGTGAAACGAGAAAAAATGCATCTTGCCCCGTAAATTCCATAAAACTTATAATGCGATTGGAAAATCTTATTGGGTACCTTTTAGAAGAATACCAGTGCCTATCTTTCTGTATGGTCTGGTACAACAAATGTTACGTGAGATATGTACAAAGTGTCTACGGTAAATTAACAAATGTTTGAATTAGCTTTCAAAGAATTGTGAGTTTGGCTCCCAAAGAGACAGCCCCAAACGGCCTCTCAATCAACAGATGAGTACAATATAGTTGCAAAAAACGTGGGGAAACCAAACGATGAAACTTTCCTCAAGTCAGTTCCATCAGAAAGGATAAAAGTAACAAAGGGATCAGAAAAGAGCCCCTGATGATACTTGCAATTATATGCGACCACAGAGAAAGAACAAGTTACTTTATAAAGAACAGTCTTAAAGTCAATTCAAAACAAAAAGACTAATACCCAACCACTTTACACTAAAGATTGTAAAATAATGTCCACCACTGCTTTTGTTTGTTGGCTTTTTGAGAATACAAGATACAAGAAGAGAATACCATTGAACCCCAGTCCCAAAATAGCGACTGTACCAATAAAGTGTTTTAGTCAAAATTTGTAACACCTAACTATCAGTCATGCTAGGGAAAATGGTTAATTTGTATGATGTACTGTTAGTACGACTAGGGGTTGATCGAACCAGTACTATCTACGAAATTCTTCAAATATGTTGCTAGACACGGCGATGAACAGTTTTGGAAGTTAAAGACGATTCAACAGTGACTGGTATAGCCAATTCAAGAAAAGGAATATAGGAAGGGAAAGAAAGTAATTTAAAAAAAATTTCAATGAACGAAAACCTATGTACAAATGCACCTATTCTAAGAAAGAACATGAATAAATTCTTTTGAAGGCAACGAAGGACCATCAAGTAATAACAGCAAAGAGACCAGAAGGGGGCAAGTACTGCCATATGAAACTGAATATGCCATCATGATAGGTTTGCAGTTGCTGGAGGGTAAAACTACATCGAGTAAGTTACAAGGCGAAAACTTACGAAGTTGGTCCAAACCACATGAAGCCGGAGATCTATGTCACTTTCAATCGAGCATGATGAGCAAAATAGTCCGGTAAACAAGCAGGATTAATTTATGTGGGCATTTTCCGTGTTACAATGGATTTAACTCTGATATTAGAAATAAGCACAGTTTTGTAAATTATATACTCCCCAACGTAACTTTAAAACTGGCAGTAAACTAAGGCTACACAGATCTCCATTTTCTATATTTTCGAACACAACACACCACCTTTCAAGATGTTAGAATGTTAAGTAACATGCCCGAGAAAGCGCTAAATCCGTTCTTGAGCGTTTGCAAGATAAACTGGTTTCTGCGAATGCAAGCCTAGTCTAGAAGACCAAGATTTGCTCGACCATGAAGATGGAATACCGACAGGACAAAAAGGTGTAGATTTAAGACAAAACTTCTTACACACAGCCTTTTGATAGTTACGAGAAAGTGGGACATCAAAAGTAGAATGTCTCATGACAAATAGAATGCTCGCCCACTCCTACATTCAGATTTAATGATACGGTAGATGCATGACACTTGGGGGTATGTATTGTTTGCACAGCCTTTTTTATCATTTTTTTTTGTTAGTTCAAGACAAGAGGGGGTGAACATATCACCCGCCATCTTTCAGGGTCGTTCTACTTCTCTGTGACTCTGTCCCACTAGGGAACATTCAGTCACAATTTGTAGCCATTCTTTAATAAGGAATGTACACATATTTCCTACTGCAATGTGGGCGACATGGTAAACAGCTGTGAAAATCATATTTTGACAAATCCCAGGTGTTGGAACAACTGGGAGGGTTTGGTTTCAAGTCAGACAATAATAACTTAAATGTAATATAAATAATCCCTCTCATATGGAACCTGTTGAATATTTCTATTGGGGATTAACAAGTTATCATGATCCGAAAAGTTCAAGTCATTCAGCTTAAACTCATAACCAAAATGAAGAGAGGGAAATGTTAGAGGAATGAAACTGAACTTGAATGTTGTTGAGGTCGTTTACAAACGACTCTTAGATACATTTAGCAAATCCAACTCTTTACTGTTTACGCTTGTACTGTTTTATGGATCTTGTATGAAAAGATAGGTGGTATACATATTGTATAAAACACACAATTGCAAACAGTTTGGACTAGATGTTTCTTATAATTTACTGCCACGCCAATCACCCAATGTGAAGACCAATGGCTGAAAAACAGCATTTACATCAGTACTGTTCATATGTCTATTCCTTTTATACATGGTAAATATAGCTTTGTTATTTCTGCCATGTTTTCAGTTGCATTCTGATGACATTGTATGTTACAACGAACATTTAATAATGTTAACTCAGAAATATTGAAAATGAATCTCTACACAAAGTTTAATTTTCTTGGTGTCAATCTTAAGGTCGTTATGACTCCAGCTGGTTTTGTAACTCAATGTTTCAGGAAGAGATGAAGAATCTCCTAGCACACCGAGCAATTGAACACTTCAGGTCTATCAAATAAAAGCTCGAAAAATATCCTGTAGTCACACATTTTTTTCCCCTTTTACCCAGTTCTTTTCAGACCTTACCCGTTACGGTATCCCTTTAATGTGTCGAAGCTATGAACGTGATCACCAAGGTGCCGAAAACTCGCTTATAAGGCGCTCACAACTCTCTATCTCGTCACGGTCTCAATAAAAGGATAGCTACTTTTGTAATTTGCCCGTCCAATTGTTTTCGATGGAAGCTTCGCAACAATTTATTGAACCAGTTGTTTCATTGCGGACATCTGCAAACCAGTTTTTGTTTTGATTTAGTGGTTTGGGTGTTCACCCCTTGCACGGCGATTTTGCAAGTGCAGACTTCATTATTCATGCGAATTATTAGCAAATGCAAATACATTTCAATACACACCGTCAACTGAAGCAAGCACGAGTACTATCTATAGTCTCCATCAACTACTAATCTTATGTTACTCTTTATTTAAACTTTGGAATGTATGTTTCGTTTGGTAATTTTATGGTTCCGCAATGTGACGTCACTAAAATACTCTAAATTTTGCCTCTATTTTCATATTATTTCCACAATAAAAATGTTTAAAAATGAATGATTGTTTTCATTTTTGTGAGTAGATAACCTCACCAAGCAGTTGAAGGCACAATTTTAATGTAGGTCGTCAACTTGAAAACCACACAACCTGTATGAGAATTAATTATAAATGGATGCCACCACAGTGTTAAATAGGCGAAAGAATTGCATTATTGACGGCTGAGAAAAGTTTTTTCTGGCTTCTTGCGTGAATATTGTACAAAGCCCTCCAAATGAACAGCGGTGGTTATTTTTGTATGGTTGCGAGCTCGATAGATCAGTTGCGGGAGATCGTTTTGCACAATGAATACTGGGAGGGGGGGGGGTGGAATTAAGGGACAAAAGACCCCTATTCTTCTGACGTCCAAAGGAAAGGAGAAAGACTTTTGTGAAGTTAGTACTCTGAAGTAAAATTTACCGTTTTGTTCCCAAGTTGAATATTTCGCTTTTTCATTGTGGCTAAAATGTAATAGTCAATTTTATTGCTTGTGACTATCTTGACTTATTCTGTTAGGACAAACATAAGGATAAACACTTGTTTGACTTGTGCTAATAAATCGAAATGAATAAACACGTTAACAAGTTATCTATAAAACTAGTTGAGATCAATGTCCAAAATAATTCATAATATTCTTGTCAAAACAGTGACTAAGAGCGATCATAAATGTCTTTAAAATTTCTTAAAGTATATGACCACTAATAAATTAAACCTATATTGGAAGTGCACACAGAGATAAAGTACACTTTGACTTCGTCGATGGTTAAGTATTCTTTTTCAGCCTCTTACAGTTTGAATGAAGATGTTGAAAATGTTCATTCTAAACATCTCAGCCTTGAAACATTCTTAAATGGTTCGGGCAACTCACAAGAAATATCAGGCCAAATTAAAATGAATGATATTCCTTGCCGGATATGCAAACAAAGGTTTACTTTTTGACCATATCATGCCTGCAGATATCACCTGATAAAATACCTCTCTATATATGTAAATACACTTTAATGTCTCCATATTAAGGCGTATAACTGGTGAAATATCAGCCAAAATATGCAAGTAAAGTTTAATATGACTATTTAAAGCCACGTATAAATTGATACAATGCAATTGAATATACAAATAAAGTTTTATAAGGCTATCTCAAACAAATGAAATGTCAGCCAGAATATGTAATTAAAGTTTAATATTACTAATCAAGCCATGTATTATAAATTGATGCAGTTCAATTTCAGATATGCAAATAAAATTTTCATGGTCATATCAAGCCAGAGATAGCTTGATATGCTATTTATGCAAATAAGCATTATAGTTTGCCGTATCTTTTGTTTGAATTGATTGTTGGATAAGGGAGCTGTTATAACAGCTCCCTGCTTGGATTGTGCTCGTTTCAAATTTTGACTTTTTAATAAATCATCACCTTCCCACACATTTAGAGACTTTCTTTACTACCACAGTATACTAAGTAAATTTATACAAATGATTTGCATATTTCAGGCTTGTATCTATACCTACGTTTTAATGATTTTGTAAGTCGAAAGTGACATATGCACAACGCGGTGAATAATATTGAGAGTCAAATACGCAGTCAAATTTAAAAATGAAACCTATGTTAATGTGATCACAAAAAATGGAAAATATCAAAGAACTTTTCCTTCACTGCTACGAGGGAAATCGAATGTATATGACATAATTCCATTGTATTCAATACTTAAATTTGTACCTCTGATATCTTGATGGAGGTCTTAAACAAATCTGCTGGTGACACTGGAGTTTGATGTCTCCGTGAAGGGTGTGGATTACAAGTCTTAACTATGATTCATAAAAAGACAGATATGGTCCAGGTTGTATTTCATATGCGCCATATAAAAAGTTGATCCTGATAAAACTTTATCTGACCACATCTGGTTTACATCTGCTTCTAGTTTCATGTGGAACCACACTTGACCTATATAGGCTTCTGACGTGCATCGTGATCTGACGTGAGTTTAGTACACCAACGATGGCTGTTTATTAGTTTTTCCCTCCCTACATATCTTGCATTACCCGTGTACTAGTACAACACAGTGTACACTCACTACACTGTGCACTTAGTCATGTGTGACAACAATAGAATTTCCATGTACAAAGTGAATATAAAGTTGCGATACATAATAAATCTAGGTGCCGTGGGTTTCACTGACTTTGCATGGAGACTATTGTGCTCTCTTCCGTTGTGCAACATAGGGCAGCACTGTATTAGCTGGGGAGTAAAACACTCGACTAGATCTGCGTTTTAGCTCTGACCGGCGCAGGAAAGGTGTCGAGTCATGAAAGCAACTCCGCATTGTGGACCTTCCTCTCATGTAAGATCTGGTTATATCTGTCTACCTTTTTATTTGGTTCGATATAAATTCCATATCTGGTGCAGATATGGGATGTTTATAGAAGCATATTCTCTTCATATCTGGCCATATCTGGTCCAGGTAAAATTTAATCTGTTCCATACAAAGCCTCTTTGATCCAGATAAAGCTTCATCTGTCTGTACATGCAGCATAGATCTGATTTTTCCGTGGGTCTGGGTTATATATGCCCATATCAGACCCAGATATGAATCCTGTACCTCAGATAAATCCTGTACACCAACTATTGGACTAAATTTTTCAAAACTTTCGATTCAAGAAAAAGTCATCTTTACAATAGTACAATGCCGTTAAAATGGTTTAACCTGTTTAATATTTACTGTTATGATATATGTATATATATGTATATATATATATATATATATATATATATATATATATATATATATATATATATATATATATATATATATATATATATATATATGTATATATATGTATATATATATACATACATACGTTACACATGATTCTTGGTATGTGAAATGCAGGGGGGGGGGGGGGCAAGTGTACTTAATCGTGTACTTAATCACTGGTGCCTTTGGAAATCACTTGCGTAGAAATAACCATTTTGGACAAGCTTACTTAGAAATTACAAATAGCTCCTACCTTTCTTATCTTCTGATTGTTCTTCTCGGTAACATTTTTGTGTGCAAGAAAGAGCGCAATTAATAACCTATTCTGAAATAAGGATAGTAATCCTGTTCATAGATCTATGTATCTATAAGAAGGTTCTTATGCATTGTGTTTAATAGAACGAAACCATATCTAGCACTGGTTTCTTTGCTCAGTTGAATGTAAACACTAATACTATTTTGTCAATGGCAATAACTGTGCACTTTGTTCTATAATAAATATTTATTGATTAGAAAAATCTTTGCTACACACGTTAGAGACATACTTATGGGTGATTAAGGGTCTGCATCTCCCAAGATACCTTCTTCAAGACGTACCCTTTCTCTACATTGACCAACACTGTGTGAAACATGAAGGAAACATGACACCCTTTTGTTTTTCAAATATTCCAAATATATTGATCTACCAGATTAACATATTTCCCTAAATCGAGCTATGTTGTAAAAATGAAGATATTACATGGCTTATTTTCAGCTGATGCATAGTATAGAGGCCTTATGATATGTTTTCTAAATATTTTATGACACGAATACAGTAGCATCTATTAGTTGAAAAGGGGGAGGTTTGAAGGAAAGGAAATGGGAAAACCGTAGATTGCTCTTGGATGAAAAACCCACCTTACTTTGAACCACCCAGGAATAGAACTCCAGATCTCCTGTTCGCTAAGTTTCATCGCTTCAAATGCCACCGCCTTCTCCACTCGGCCACAGCACCGATCTATTTGTTTACAACTTTTTATTCTGGAAATATCACGAGTTGGTAACCTTAATTAAACACATTATATCGTATACTGTAGTGTTGTAAAGGGTCATGAAGACAGAAATTTGGGACTACTTTTGCCATTTTTTATGGTAAGTAGTCTTCTACACTTTCGGGAGTGTGTGACATATGAATATGAAACGAATGATTTCCTTAACTAGCTGTTTTACTTCATGTTGTTTTTTGGCACTGGCGATCGACGATAGATCAACCATTTTCTGCCCAGGTTTTGAAGTTATTAAAGGTTGGAAAATGCTAATGAATGGAAGCTTCGGTAGAACCTTCCATTCAGGTTTTAGTTTTAGGAGTCTTTCCCATGGTATCATAAGTAAAATAAGTAAACTACTTTCTAAAAACGTCCATTTTAACTTGAACCGAAAAAAAGTTACAATGAGTACTGAACCTATAAAGGTTTAAATATTTGATTAGTCTCGGTCCAAAATGAGCCGTTTTGGTTTAAAATGAACCAGATCTAATCAAAAATTTTAATCCGTTTTCGGTTCAGTGTCCATTTGACCCCTTCCCGGTCCCCAGACGTTTTTCTAGTGCAAGAAGCAAAAGGAGGACCATACACAGAGAAATCTTAACATACTATCCGAAAAGACAGATTAATATAGACTTGATTCAAATAAATTCAAAATGAGGAGGGTACGACATAATGGTTTCTCAAATTTTGTTTCCTTTTGTCTAAATCACAGACTGTACAGTGAAATCTTTTTAAACACTTTGATATATCAAAGTAAAATAGATTATTACAGATGATACATATATGTGACGTATTTTATTTCCTAGCTTCCCTTTGTGATTAGAGTAAGGCAAATCAAGTGACCCACAACTGTAGAAAGGTCGGTAAGTGCTGCTGAACTACATCAGAAGGGTAAAAATAAATCAGATGGGTAAAAGTTGAGGCCTGAGGCGCCAACAAAATTAAAAGTTGAACTACAACGAACAAACTAAACCCTTTGATTTCTGATTTCCTACGTCTTATATTGGTCTCATAAAGTATGTGTTTTTTTTTTTTCAAAATTGTAGGTATGACCATGCAGTTAAAATATCTAATGATAATGAACTAAGTTATTTTGAAACCAGGTAATTTTGAACCTTTTCATATGAACAAGTCGTACATGTGAACCATGAATTATTGTCTTTTAAAACCTGTTTTGGTGGACCTATACATCTACTACAGGTGAAGGCAAACTATCTTAGATCAAGCCCTCAAGTCCCATTGCTGCGGCTTTAAGCAACTGTATGAAGGGTTGGTGAAACTGTATTAAATGGACCCAAGCTCGCAGGTGATAGATAGAACACTCAACTTGACCTAGTCGGGACTCACTCAAGGAAGAATTTCTGACGGCAAAGGGTTGATTTCATATATTGTGATGTACCGTGCCACACAGTAAAAATTTTAATTACAAACACAGTCATAATGGACCCATGTTTCTTAAACGTAAAAATGTTAGGCAGCTCTTCATTTGGTATGACCAATGTATAATACCAGACGTGAAAGTCTTTTGGCTAAAACTTTTTATATACTTCGAAAGCTTCTTGGTGCCATGAATATAAATATTTTAATCTCTAATAAAAGATTAAAAATCTCTTAATACATGTTATTCAAGTGTCATAACCTATTAATATTCCGGTAATTTAAGATTAATTATTTGTAAATAATCTATTATTTTATCTGTACAAACAAAGGTTATTAATTTGTTAAAACAAATTATAAATCTGTAAGTACAGATTGATAATCTCTTATTACAGATTAAAAAAGTATACATATGTGACTCTATGAGGCTTGTGTGCACTACACATTGTGGCGAACAATAAAACAACAATCCGGGAATTGCAGCAGACACGTATTTCATTTGACGAAAGATAACAGGTGGTCACTACAACGTAGTAATGTTTTGAACTCCGCAATGTGTCTACATAATACCACCAGTTTATCGACGCAACAACAAACGATGTGTATAATACGAAATATGAAAGACGGCGGCTCTATTTTAAGGCGTAATGATATACTTGCTACCTCAAACAATGGCGTAAAATTTATGGAATATGTGAGAAATGGCGGTAGAAAGTTCCCTTAATTTAGCGAACGAATGAAGTGAGTGAATCAATAACGAGTGAACAATTCTCAAACTGTAAAGAACACAGATGAGCATAGCTTTCCGAAAGATTTTAAGATTTCGTCGAGAGCCTGTCTGGGCATGACGTTAAACTGCTTTGGCTGTGGGGTGTGGCTTCTGTTCTATTCAGCCAGACTAGAGCAGGACCACACATGTTTGCCCTTTAGAGGGGCATACTTGTCCATTTGGTACGTTTAGCTCCTTAAGGGAGCAGAACTCCTCCGGGAGTAAATGTTTGGTTTTCACCCCTTGGCTCTTCGCCAAAGAGTCGAGGGGAATTTTAGAAATAAAGACCACGGTTATGTACGTTTCCCGAAAGGATACTGTTAGAGTTTATCGTTGGTCCTTGATGAATGATAGTGCACAGCAAGTTATGACCAAAATGTCCATGCATCTGAGTAGGGCATTACCAGGTTCAATATTGGATAGCCTGGCAATTTAAACATCCCCACGAAAAGTAATGCGATGGAGAAATTCTCCTTAAGGGTTATCTCAACGACACTTGACAACTTAAGATACTGCGGAAGAGTGTTTAATTTCTCCACGAAACCATTCCAGTATGTAATGAATAGGCTATGGTATTCACCTGTGGCAATAACTGAGAATATTATACTAGCAAATTCTCTTAGAAAGTCAATACAAAGAGTTCTCTCCAGTTAATAAAAAACATGTATGTTAGCAGATCCGTAGTCATGAAAGGGATCGTCAGAGAGGGCTAAGCCCCCATGATTTTCCCCAGATAGGCCCAATTTGATTATTTTCCTTGACTTATTACTTGTAGCCCACACACTTTGTCATCTTGAAAATTTTCCTGGGTTTTGCCTTCTTCTCACTCTGGCTACGAGCGGGAACTAGGCTGTATAGCATATTACGGTGGATGCCCTATATTCCGACAGTCCTATATATATGTTCCGACATCCATGTGCTTATCTACGATCAAATGTCGGAACATAAGGGGGTCGGAATATGAGGGTGTAGAGTATAGGGCTGTAACCGCATATTACCGGAGGTAGGCCTTTATAAAAAATATCAAACCAATTCTGAACGGCTTTTATCAAGATTCTTGCAAAGGAACTCTTTAGATTACTTTTCTAAGAATAAGTAATTAGCATAGGCCTACTGAAAATATAGACCTACAAAGAAGAAAGCCTGTGAATTGGAGTCTAGACAACTCCCTCATCGTCAAGTAGCAAGTGACCTAGGTCAGCCATTAAGCTTGGTGCTAAGCATAAGCTGGAAAACTGCTTGGTGTTCACCATAAGCCGGAAAACATGTCAGTGAGTCACAACTGAAATATACCCTTAGCCAGCCTGATTTAAAGGGACAATCCTCTCACCCCAAACTACACTTCTAGTATAGGGTAACAGAATCTCTCAATTGGCTCAGCTTTTTGATTGACTGCTAATTCAAACAATGCAGAGTACCAAAACTTATATTACACAACACGAACTGTTCTGATAGTGTTTTCATTATACACATTGAGCTTTCTATATTCACCCTGAAGCAATAAAATGAGAATGTGTCTGGAGGAGGGTGAATTTCAGACAATTGTGGGAGGGGCTTAGGCCTAAGTAAGAAGGTTAGGAGAATTGGTACTTTTTGGGATGAGAAAATTGGGCCTTTAACCAACAAACTTAAGCCATGAAAACCTCATCTAACCTGACCTTAACCTATACGAACCAAACTCAAACTAATTGTGGCCGTTCTCTACAAGCATCATCAAGCTACCTCTACCAATGGTTAATACAGGTTTAAAACTAAGTTGGTTTGAAGTCTTCTTACAAATAAGACCAGCTACTACGGAACCTCCGCTAATTCAATCGCCTCTAAGCAGCAGCAACATTAATTACACAAGGAAAAATAAAGTTTGAAAACATCTCTGAAACAGAATAAACGATTTCAAATCCACAAACTGCAAACACAGCCTTACACAGGCACACGATACTTCATGACACTTGCACCCTCACAATGCCCAACAGCTCGCGATCGTCTATCGCAAAGAATCGACTGGTCTCTTGTTTTATACACACGATGTACTGTAAATCCTCACTGAGTTAACTGTATGTGGAGAAAGTTTACACAGTAAAACTCCATTGCGATTGTCGCCAGATGAGAAGCATTTCGACTGGCTTGTAGTCGTAGTGCGTTACAGACATGTAAAATACGGAGTACAAAGCGGATGGGTTACGCATTGCTATATCATTAGTGGCTATATATGTGTACATTGTTTTAGTCTGATCTAAGACAACAACGAGTGTGGCTTATAATCGCAGGCTTAGAGGATTCTCTCCAAGAATGCAATAAACTTCATAGTTATTTACGACTTTTTAAATTATTAAACACTTGATGACCCCATAAATTTTTAGTAACAAAAAAGTCTTTGACTTTTGTTTTGTAGAAACACTGTGTCAAGCAATATTGTAAAAGCATGCGGTATAAGTAATCGTTGTCGCTCATTTGTATGGATGACTTGTGATAGTCAATATCGACTTTGCAATCCGCGGTCCCTCTCAAGGTTTTGCCTCGGTGAACTTGAAGACCGGCTCCATAGTTTTCCCTTTCGGGAAACCAAAAAGAGAGATCATTAAGCTCTCAGCTAGTACTACAAGTTAGTATCCTGTCGTTAAGCCTTTGAATACGCACTACGAGGCAATAGTACTACTAGGGAATCATTAACAATCAACAAATCATACCGACGACACCACCCATTTGAACAACCACCAGACTACCCTGAATGGTATCAATATCGCATTTGTTGCAGCATAACTTGAACTAATATTCATTTTAAAGCGAAATATTAAGTTCACAGAAATTTTACTTTCGACAGTTGGTTTTCCGTGTAATTCCGTGGCAAATGAAGAAATAACTTTAGTAAAATACCAAACAAAAACAGTAAAGGGAGATCACTCTGTTGGAAGAAAATGTGTGCCTTGAATAAAAAATGGACATTTGAAAGGGCAATGTCTTGTCCAGCACTGACTTATTGTGCATATGAGGCAATGTGTGAAAAACAAAAACGAAAAAGTTTGTCCATGCAGGTAACATGTAGCAAGGTGTGCGAATGTCGATGATATGTGGAGATAAGTAAATAGGTTTGGTTTGGAAAAAAGTGATCCCAACTTCGAATTATTTCATCCGTACTTTTAATTTTTTCACACTTTGCCTTGCCTTATCTAATGCGTAGACTTTACGTATCTTCACCCAATTTGAACCAAATTCTCATGTGTTAAAACCATACAGGAAGAGGCGTGGTTTTGTGTGTCAAATTGGTTTGAATAGCACATGAGTCACAATGCAACATCGTTCGTATTTTCATAGTCCTGTTAAATGTAATTATGTCTGTTCAAATGTTCGATGTAACACTCTTTTTTGTAAGACTGGTGGAGGTATAGGAATTCTTTTTGCCATGCTGTGTTTTTCGAGTTCTTCTCAAAGGCTTAAAATTAAACAATATCAGGACAAAGACGATGATTCCGTTTATTAGTTTTTTTACGTCCTTCCTATTGATCAGTTCTTAGCTCAAATAGTTTTACGAAATTCACAAATTGATCAAAATTGTCTCACACCACAGCGACATCGGTTCCACTACAACTCGATTTTTGAAAGTTTTAGTTAATGCTAGTAAGAACTGGAATGCTCTACCAAATACCTAGACCTCACAAGCGGACCACTGTTGGAACAAAGGACAAGTGGATGTACAAAGCCAGAACTTGCGTCCTGAGTAAAATCACTCCATAACATTAACATGCATGAGCAATGAATTGACCAAATTACGATTAATTAACTGTCATTAGTGTAGTCACTAAAAATAAGTTTCCCAGAAGCCCGATTAAGACATTTGGAGGTCACAGCACAACATTTTAGAACCTACCGGTATACACTGTACGCCCATAACGATTGGTTTAAAATCAATATAGCTCCCACCGGTCATATACATCAAAGGACGTATGTACCTTCTTTTTGATTCGCCAGCAAAAGACGAATCATCTTTTAGGGAAATCGTTTACTTAAAAAATCCAGCTGGAAAAACGGTCTCTTCTCATTTATCTTTTTCTAAGGTATGTGGTGTAATGGTTTTGGGGTGTTTGACAGAAATTTTTTTCTCAGAAGCATTTTTATTTAACCCTTTACCGTTGTTTGGGTCCTTTTGGACCCAGGTGGAGAGCGCGGCTGTCGCACATCTAAACTGTTTCACGCGGAGCTCGAAACTGGGAGTAGCTACCCGAAAATTCGGCCACAACAACGAGAGAGACAATACTTTAAGGTCACGGGGTCAATAGCCTACGGAAGCTGATGCTGGGCTTGCTAAGTCCGCTTTTCCGCCCACTCCCGAGACGTGCCAATATGCCCCGATTGAAGTACAACGGTAAAGGGTTAAAGTGAAGCTGCTATATAATAGATATAAGGCAATAAACTTTTAATCGTTCTGTGTCAGACGGGTCAGTTCACCTTTTTATTGTCTGCTAAAGTTTCGGTACAAAGTCTACTGTTTCCTCAGTTTGAACAGACTTGTCCCTTATGAAAGTTCACAATGTATTCCAAATAAGAAATAAAGAGATTTTAAATTAAAATGAATCGTTTTTGACAATAATCATAAAAAATCATGCAAATCATAAAAAGTTGGGTTCCTTGGTTTCTGTCAGTGTGAGGGGGGGGGGGGGATGTGCTGAAACTTTTTCTCGACAAAATTGAGTCTCAATTCCCGGCAAAGTATCTTCCAAAAACGGTGAACCTACCAATGGCGGAGGAACGAAAATGAAAATATTTACATGGGTTTCATGGGAGGAAGACTATCAGAGTGGAGCACCACCATCAGTTAAAAAATGTACTACAATCCCGCTTTTAGATGGCCGAAGGAGGCAATAATCGATTGTTCTAGGCATGTCCAAACCTTAAAATATGGATCTCAGGTCGGCATTTTTCTTTTAATGGAAAAAAGCAGTCGTCTTAAATGGTAATACCTATCAGATGAGTTGAGATGATACAAAAATCATAATGAATTAAAGATCCTACTTGATTATACTCTGTCTGCATGTTTTCATATCCACCTTCTATGCTTTTTATATTTGCTAAGCCCTCTATCCATTACCGGTAATTTCCATAATATAGGCTTTCCCCTAGGTCACACTGCTTGTCCCTAACCCCGGTTCTTCGCATTTGGTCCCCGAAAACCACCAAGCTATTGTACCATCTTCCTGTCTTAATCTCTGTTACACTTATCCATACATGTCCACAACTCAAATTATACACGTCCGAGATCATCATGCGTCAACACCCCCTCTACATACCTGTAGTTTCCTCACCCTAGTTTGTTTGCTACAACAACCTGACGTATACGCGACAGTAAAAACCATTCAGATCTTCAAAAGTTGCGCCTGTTTGCTATCCAACCATCGGACTTAATTAATTATGTTCCGACTTTCTTTCCGTTTCATATTCCGAAGGCAAGATGAAATTGTACTGAAAATCTTCCCAAATGGGGTATTCCAAATTTTTGTCTGACGAAGTTGATTTCTGGAAAAGAATGTAATTTTTTTCACTGATCGTCAGGCATCCTGCGTGTTTGATTGTTGGAAGACGACAGGACGATGGACTAATATTGTCCATGATTTGATATGTTACGTTTGGTGCTGCTATCGTGTATTACTTAATTCACTCTAATATATTCGAAAACAGTGTAGCTGGATCAAACACAGCAAATACTTAGAGAATGTTGTTCCCGTCGGGGCCTAAAAAATGGATGTTTTCTTCTTTCAATCTCCATGATGAGAATTTCCGATGAAGCTAAGGGATATACATACTCAAGGAGCTGAGGGATATACATACCCTTTGTAACTTACCAAAAATAAATTTTTACAAGTGTTATGTATACGCCAGTGAAAAATAGACCCAATTAATGTCATGAAATTGACGTTTATGTAACTTTTTGTCAAGGCCTGATTTACGTCAAAAATTAGAAGAGTGGTACCAAAAGTGAATAACTGACATCAATAGGCATACGGTTACTCCCGTGGACAAGACATGTTGCTTAGGCAAGTTTCACTACTCTGACGTTATACTCCATCGCACGTTTACAAGTGTCAGCAAAACTTTCCAAGACTTTTCTTGTTAAGACTGCTTGATATTTTCTTTACTTTTGGATCCTTATAAAGAAGACATTTTAGGAATCAGTGTTTTCCTTAAGTAAATTTGTACTTAAAAATTTAACTGCAACTCCCATAAAAATCTCCAACTCATGACAGCTAATTCGATACCAAGTTCCAGTAAAAATTAGCCCGGTTTTCAACCAGTGGGCGAGGGGCGATGGAATGATGACTGAAAGCGATTCTTTTTCCTCAGGAGGTTTTGGTTTTTGTAGGGAAGGTTTAATGTGTAATGGAGCAACTTGAGGTGGCGTAGTCACGGGGGGGGGGGGGGAGGGGTTGGCCCTCAACTTTTCTGCCAGACCTGTCCCCCAAAATCAATTTAAGGCTATGTGTTAAAAAAAAACACATGTCAGTTGCACCAATAGGCGCACGAGGCGGGGGCAGGGGGAAGACTGTCCCCCAGGATTTCTCAAAATCTAAAATTCGGGCGGGAATTTGGAAAAAATTAGGCAGCCACTTGAGTTTTAAAAATTGGCAAGGCTTTAATTACTCAGAAAACTCCTACTGTCCTAAGAGTGCCCGAAGTCTTAAAACTATATACCCGATAAGCGGGTAAAACCATAGTCGAGGTAAAATGTCCCATTTTCTTTATTTCTGTTTTTGTTCCCGAACTCATTTGGGGGCAGTACACCACGTTTGCCCATCACCCTTGGCTACACCTTTGTTCTACAAGCCCGTAGCCAAATTATGGGAGAGAGGTAAGGTAAGAGATATAAGTTTAGAGAGGGGTCAGTGGAAGTTAACACGTAAAATAAAACAATTTTCATGCCCTCTCCCCAGTAACATTCTATTTACTATTGGCTTAATCCATTCTTACACATCCCATCCCCATCTCTGATATATAGGCTATGGAACAATTATTTTTTAAAGAATTTTTTTCGGAAGACCATTTGTAAAAGGGGCCTCTGTTAGATGGTTCTACCCTTCCTGTAGGCAAAATAACGTAGATTGACGGCATAAGCGTATGGGAGCATATCAGTATTTGGTTTTTGCTTGCCCGAAAAACTTATTTCTGCCATAAAGGCTATCTAAATGGAGCACCATCATCAGTTGGCTAGGAGCGCACAGAAAATTTGGAACAATCACACCTCAGATCGCCGGAAATAGCGCTTCCCAGACTTATACGTAGATTTTTTTTTATTGTCGTGTGCAATGAAATACTCACTTCAAACTTAGTTCCCATAGTGTAAAGTTATAAGAAAGTTATTAAAAAACACTTCGACCCACAAAATGTAAATTTGCCAGTGAGACTGTCAAAGTGAAACGGAACTATTGGTGGAGAAAATTTTGAAAAATCACGACCCCTCAGATGGCCGAAAACTGTTTTTTCATGCTTGTAAAATGAACTAAGCAGTCTTTATTCTCAGCTTTTTGGCAATAATAAAAAAATCAGCAACTTGCAAAGTGACCAGAAAATTACCAAATAAAATGTGCCACTACCATTAGGTCAAATGGTCTTGAATCTTTTGCGGGGAGGAGGGTAATCATTCAACGGAAATGAAAATATGGGAAAGTTCGTCTTTGTGACTGTTCCACCGAACTCCCGACTATAGAGGCTGTGCAATAACGTCACGGATCTGCCAGCAAAAGGACAGTGATGCCAAATACACTAGGTTTTGTGCTGAACGCACTGCATAGTGTGTGCTGTGGTATGAGAGTGTGTGGAAATTTATTTAGCAAACGCTTCGAATGTCTTCTACTACGTAGATGCACATACTCTATCATGGCCGCTTGGAAATATCATGACGTCATGAAGAAAGCCTCTATGAATGATTTTACTCCTAACATCCGCTCCAAACTACTGCTCACCGCACCTGAACACCCGCCGCCCCTTCCTCTGTCTTGCGCATGTATGCCTGCCGGCAAAACAGTGTAAGGGATGGGCCCCTCCCCTTTGAGCATTTTTGAAAAGTAAGTGTCCTTCCATGCAATCTGGTGCCACATAAGTGCTACCTCGTTGAAGTAAAATTTGAAATTTGGCAAATTATCGTATTTTTTGAAATTTTTAAAATGGCATCGAAGAGGGGGCCTTGGGGAGACAGTCTCTCCCCCTTTGATTTTCTTTTTTTGTGAAATTGGGTGCGCTTTCATGCAAGGTGCTGCTACATATGCTACCTATCGAAGAAAAAATTGTGTTACTAAAAAGTATTGAACATACTTCATGGATCTAAAGAAGGAAAATTGGCATCCGTTTGAGGGATAGTCTAATGCCCCCCCCCCCGGCTGCAGCGGCTGAGATTAGACTTCACTTGCAAATGTAGCCATGTGTAACTTCTTGTCGATGTTAGTCCATATCCAAAAAGTTTGCATACTAACCAATAATATTACACCTTTTACACTTCTATCACAGGTGTATATATATTTGAGTACACAAAACAATGACCATATTTAGGGACAAAGCATTGAACTTCCACTTAGAGTTCAACCAACATTCCAGGAAGATTTTCAAGTTCATTCCTAATACCACTTTACACAAGAGATTTAGTTTTTAAATCCAAACAAAAACTGACCATGATAACCACTTAACTGGTTGTCAAATCTCGCATAGACCAGAAAGATGTTACGGAGACACAGGGGTGAAAGGCCAGGCCACTGAAAGCTCATTTTGGCGGGAATGACTTACGGAAGTTGAAGGGACAGAAGGCATTTTATTGCAATTTATGCAATTCCTAACCAAATTTAACCGAAAAAAAAGCATCTTAGATCTACAAATTTCAATAAAGTCATTCCTGGATAGTAAATTTCTTTTAAAATTTTCTATGAAAAGTTTGCATCTTCAGTAGAAGTGAAAGTTCAACCAGGTGGTTGAGTGACAGTTTATTTCCCCTTGGGGAGGTAATCTAGGTCAAAACTAGGACTAAGATGATGGGTGAGCACCCATCAGTTAAGGTGCAATCTTGTAGTTCAAAATCTTGGAATGGATGCATATAATGAAATGTCAAGAACAAGAATCCGTTTTCTTGTACCCGAAATGAACTGGTGCTATACCTTATCACGTGTCTAGAATTCCTGGTGAGGACGATGTTTCTGTAAATTAATTTATCACAGTGGAGTCTGACCAGCGTTACACAAAAGTGGCCCTTTTTGGCTGCCAAATTCTCGCAAGTGCTATACCTTTTTCACCGCGAATGGGTTCTCTTCATTTTGGAAACAGAGGGAACTGATATCCAACCCTTTGATTTAAAAGATAAAAAATGGAATCCCTGCTCCTAACCATTAAAGATTGAAGGTTGAATCGAAGGATAGTTGTTGTTATACCAAGAAGAACCATTACAATGTGTAGTTAAAGTGTTAATATATCATAGTACCTCAATGAACAGGCCCCATAAGAGGTTGATCCTAGAGAACACGCAATAGCACAACCCAAGTATCTATAGTCATAAATCTAATTCAACAAGTACAAAGTCATTGTGATCTTTGGCATAGTTTTCCCCCTTTCATTTTAAATGTTCATTAAACTTGATGTTGACAAAATTTACATCAAGAAAGGAGTAAATCTTCCATAGATTCTGAATTTATTGATAAAGTTTTGGCTTATTGCATTTTCTTTAAGAATATTCTATCTCAAAATATACCCAAGGCAACATTGTGAGTTCCACAAAATAAACTGGCAGAGAAGGACAACAACCCCCATCAGTTGTCAGAGTTTCCCAATTCATTGCCAACGCTGACGACCGCCAGATCTGTGGAATCATCTTCGCATGCCGGTAAATAAAATTGCAGTTAGGCGACTATATTGAACAGCTGCAAAACTTACCTTTCCCTGATCAAAGCTGTATGTCCTAAGCCCTTTTGAAAAGAGGCAAAAGCCAAGAAAAATCTAAATGTCAAAATCTTGTTGAACGTATGTTAGTTCTAAGTAATGAACGTACTTTCGATATGAAGAGACAACTTATCAAAAAATATTGAAAAGAATGTTATATCAACTTGTTTTTGTAAAAATTAAAGTAAAGTCTATTCTTTACATTCCTTGCGAATTGTCAAGTTCGGATTTATTTTTTAAATATAATGTCAAAACCCTCCACCGTACAGGTGGTAAATAAATACTTAAGATTCTTTGAATAGAGTACAATAAAACAAACAAAACACGTTTTCACTTTTGAAGAAGTGCATAACTGAAAGTACTAGGTTCGTACATCCGGAGTAAAGATGCAGCAGGTATGTCTTGTGCGTTAAACATTACTTTCTCCATTTCAATTTGTATTGAAGAAAAGGAAGTCTCTTTACCATGATTAGTTTTTCAGCCATAGTTCCGATTTTTCCGGACACGCGCACTCTTGCACGATATTTGTTTGAAAACATGCCTAAGAAGTAATGCATAATTTGTGTTGTACTTAATTTGCGTTTCGTAATAATTTAGTTTGGTTGCAGCTTACCGTATTGAGGAATGCTGGAGTTATGAACCACTGCAAGTATGGCATGAACGTCAAGTTGTACTTAATATATTGAAAGCATCAACGTGGAAGTAATGAGTTTAGTTTTATCTACGCGGAGCTAGAAACCTCTTTTTTAAAGATGTAAGAAATGAAAGTTTCTAGCTTTTCCTCACAGATACGAGATGACCTGACTGCAGAGTAGGCTCCAACTACGGACCGCGCCTAGTGTCATAAATACCAAAAATGTCAAAAATGAGACGTCGACGCGATTTTGACACTGTATGCGAGCGAGTGGAGTGCCAACAGTGGCATATGTCGAAATGAGATGTCGAGGCGATCCTATTTATGAATGCCCGTATACAATGATTGCCCGAACTCTGACAATGAATGCAAGTCTCTGAGAATGAATGCCCGTATAGTATGTTATGGGTTGCCCTGCAACAATCACGTAGCCACGGGGGCACGGGGGACAGAGATACGGGGGACATGGGGCACGGGGGACACGGGGGCCACGTGCCCTTCCAAAATTTCAAAGTATGGGTTGAAATTTTATTGCTATGGAAAAATTGAACACTCACACACAAACAATTTGAGCGATGTACCGGTAACGCACATATCTTATCATGCCACTGTGTCATCTGTAACAGTGAATTTATGTCAGAAAGTCCACCATTTTGCATCTTAGGCCTCTCAGATAGGCAAAATTTTCCCCCAAAATTGAAAGATGTTTATTCATGAAATAAAATAGGCAACTATACAAATCCAAGCTGGGGTCACTGAATTTTCCCTTATGAAAGGAAAAAGACAAGAAACAGTGCGATATGCCTCACGATCCTCTCTTCAGTCGTGCATAATATTACACATGTATAGCTCATGTTTTCATGAAAGAAGCTCAAACAGTAATAAACTTTTAAAATAGTCAATGCTTGAGAGATTTTGATTAAAAAAGATTGGTTTTATAGGGTTTTTATAAGCCTACCCGTTACAGACAGGTGTGACGTAACATGGCAACATACCTTTAAAAATGTGCTACTCACATAATAAATGGGATTTATAATCGCATGAAGTCAATCATGATTCCCTCAGTGGCGTAGCTACGGGAAGGGTTTGGGGGTTAGAATTAACCCGCCCCCATGACCAAACCTTGCATTGCACAAATATCTCCTTCCAGGAAGATTTCTCTCTATCCTTAGACTTTCACTCATATCGTGAACCAACCCCCCCCCCCCATATGGCACTAAAACCCTCCCCATGACACAGTCCTGGCTACGCGCCTGGGTTCTCCTAATACAATATTAGTTCACACGTGGTAATGGATTATAACTTCACGTGTTACTCCTTTTAAAACGCTTTTATCTGTTTCAAAAGTATTCTGTATTCCCTGATGTGTCTGTAATATCGTATCATTCACTAGAAACGGCGGAATGAATAACCTCCTCAATTTTTTTTTATGTGTTAATGTAGGAAGTAAGAAGAACTATCTTGAGAAATGCCGAAAAATAGTCTATGCCGTCGGAAGAGTCTCAAGTGTGATCAGAATTTTCTCACTCTTCAAATTAAGCCGTAAAGCCTTATCTGTCTATCTATCCGTCCGCCTGCCCGTTAATCCGTCTGTCTGACTGACTGTGTGTCTGTCTGTGAAAAGAACTCAAGAATATGCTGAACTCATCCCGACTGATGAAAAACTACCAAAGATCACGACGGCATTTGTTGAACTTCTTGAGTGGGAACGAAGGGCAACCAATAACACACTTTACGGGCATTCATTCTCAGAGGCTAGCGTTCATTGTCAGAGTTCAGGCAATCATTGTACACGGGCATTCATTAATAGGGCGGTCTCGACATCTCATTTCGAAATATTCGACAAATGACACTGTTGGCACTCCACTCGCTCGCATACAGTGTCAAAACCGTGTCGACTTTTTTTTTTATTTCGACATTTCCTTTTAAAATTCAACATGTCATTTAGGGATTCAACATTTCATCTGGCAATTCGACATGTCATTTTGAAACTCGACATCTCATTTGTGTCTTCAGTATTAATGGCACTAGGCGCTTACCGTATCAAACATGTTATCGACTGATGCATTCTGTGTCGTCGTGTTGGTGCGGATCTTGAGTATGTAATAACTCTCAAATGCCAGGAAGTGAGGCAATCACCCATCGTCATTTACGCGCCTTAAAAAATGTAAGAGCGAAGGAGGTGGTAGGTTTGAACAGTCATTCTTGGACATGATCTCAGTTTACCATGTATCGCTAACCTCAACGTCTCCTTCTAATTAACCAGGTTCCTTTATAGCACCTGATGGCGTTGGTGTTATGTTGAGTCAAGTGTAATCCAGCTGTTGCTGGTGGCCTTTGTTCTATCGGGTAAAAGTGCATGACAATCATACAGAAAAAATAAACTTCATAAACTACACATAACCCTACTTACATTAAATAAGTGTATTCAACAAAGCGGTCGACTTAAGAAAGATCGAGTTACCTGCTATAATTGGTATTTTATGAAGCAATACATGCAATGCCAAATTCTTCATTTTTCATTAGCATTTGACCAGTGACTGAAAGACATGGGACATCATGACCTTTCGTGGGAATAGTAAGTACATACATTATCGTCGAAACCTCAATTTAATTTCGAACTCTACTTTATGATAGAATCCAAAGATTGCATGAAGAATGCGGGTGCAGTGGTGTAGATAGGATATTTTCCAAGGGGGGAAAAGTTACAACCCCCAAACCTTTCCCGGTCAATGTGTATGTATTCCAGACAAAATATGCAAATTTACAAGTATATTAACATTATCATGTCACTAGATAATGTTAGCTGTATTTTTTCCGATTTATGCGACACTGACGAAAACTGGGGAAATATGTTCAATGAAAATATGAATAATGCATGAGAAAATCTCTTCAAATTTCTCATTCTATGAAAAGTTTTGAGAAATGAGAAAAGAGCAAATCATTTCATCGAATATCCCCATATTTCTTTCCAGGGGCAACTTGCCCCTCCCCCCGCTTCCTGCCCAAAGTAGTCATGCTACTGGCGGGGGTGACGTGTAAAGTGATACCCCTTTTGAAAGTGTCGGTATATTGAGTATTATTTTTTCGGTACTTTCGGTATTCTCATTACCGCCTCCTCACTTCTGACATTTACGCTACTAAATAATCCATGCAATTTGCGCCCCTGGCCCATGTGTGGTGTAAGTGGCTTTTTGTACCTTCCCACATGAATGCTTGAATTTATTTAACTACGATCGCTATCCCGATTTGTCTGAACCCGCTTACAGTTTCCCAAACTGGGAAAGGTTGAATGTCACATGCCACCGTGTCTCTGAGGCATTCTATGACCGACTTCCCAGTAAGAATGGGCAAATGCCAGAGTAAGAGCCTCTATTAGGGACTGTTGATATAATTTGGGAGGTCAACGTTACACCTGTCTCTGTTTAAGATTCACTGGTATAAGTGCTAACCTACTCTACAAAGTAGATGGCGAGTAGAAATGTCGTTTGTGTTTTCAGCCAAGGTCTGCATGACGGAGTATTTGCTGTTCCACACACAAGCCATTTAGTAGGCAACTACCTGCATGCACAACCAGGTACAACAATTTATCAGAAACAAGTTTGCCTGTTACCTGGTTACGGGTCATTGGAAGACTGTTTAAGACTACGATGTGTACGGTGAGAAGTTCTTCAACTGTTGTGTTTTCAACTTGGGAGACGACGCATGTGGTAGTAACATTCGATCCCTTATCAACTTTATGAACCACGCTGTCATATTCTTCATAGTTCATGTTACGCTTGGTACGAAAAGACGGATAATAAACCAGTTGATGTACAAGGACCACTTTATTCAAGGAATCAAGATGGCAGATTCTCTGTACAGTCTTTCAGCTTTGGATTACGTAATAATAGTGGGGATGTTTTCTGTATCCTCATTCATCGGCGTCTTCTTTGCCTGTTTTGGAGGTCGTCAGAAGACCTCCGAGGAATATTTTCTTGGTAACCGTAGGATGGGTGTAATCCCCGTCATAATATCAATGACAGTCACCGTTATGTCCGCTATTACCTATCTAGGGGTACCGGGTGAGGTTTATATGCTCGGACCTAAGTTTGGTCTGATGTTCATTAGTAAATTTGTAGTCGCTTTTTTGACAACAACGTTTTTCCTCCCAGTTTTTTACCGACTGCGAATCGTCAGCGTATATGAATACTACGACAGAAGGTTTAGTGTGGCGGTTCGATATAGCATTCTGGTGGCCGAATTTGCTCACTCCATGCTTTACTGTGGTGTTGTCATCTACATACCATCTCTGGCTCTTAGCACCATTACGGGTCTAAACCTCTCTTTATGCATCATTGCCGTGGGCGTCGTCTGTACATTTTATACAACAATTGGTGGATTTAAGGCGGTCATATGGGCTGACGTTTTTCAGGTAATCATACCCTCTTCACCGTCGGGTACAGAATTTCTCATTATTCATTACTTCATTTAGTTTTCCCATCAAAATGTTAACCGCAAAAGTCACATGTTGCAAATACGTTTATTCTCCTTAAATACTTTCTGTGGAGTTTACCAGTTGCTATTCAGAAAGTAACTTACTTCTTAACCTACGTATCCTCAGTTAAATAACACTACCATTAACAAAGGCCCAGTTCTCTCACCCCAAACAGTGCCAATTCTCCTAACCTTCTTACTGATGCCACTCCCACAATGGTCTGAAATTCATCCTCATCCAGACACAATCTCAGTTTATTGCTTCAGGAAGAGTATAGAAAAACTCAATTTATATAATCAAAATACCCTCAGTAATACCGTTCATGGTGTGCAATATAAGCTTTGGCACTCTGCATTGTTTGAATTAGCTGTCAGTCAAAGAGCTGAGCCAATTGAGAATTTCGGTACCCCGGTAACCAAAATTGTAGTTTGGGGTGAGAGGTTTGGCCCGCCGTCACATATGCTTAGGCCAATCATTACTAAAGATTTTACCCTGAACCAATTCAAAGCCCAATAATGTGAACTGATGGCGTTTAAAACATTGGCCGATCGAATAATTTCTGCATTCATGAAAGATTTTGAACTGACAAAAACTTCCGTCACGCCTCCCCAGCCCTTTTGAATGATTATTGTAAATACTTATGACCCGCCCTAATGTCTGTGTATTGCAATTACTACAGAACTACAAACATAACATTAGCAACTGTGGTAAGGCTTTGTGCGAGGGACTCTCAAATATAAGGTGGTTGGTTAAAGCTTGTTTATACGCTCGAACTCAGTTGGCTATGCACTGTGCAAGTTGGTTATATGAACATGCCCATAAGTACTTTGGAAAATTTAACCCCAATATCGAGTTTAATGTACATAAAACACATCACAGGGAGAAATGAGACTGCCCAAATTAATCTATAGTCTCTTGTTAAACTCCTCTGCAAATATTATCTGATACCAATGAGATAAGACCATACTGGCATTCACTTGATCGAATACCATAACTAGAAGGTTCTGAGGTTGCCATTTCACATCCGACCATATTTATTCAACCACATCTAAGCTTCTAGAATTGAAAGCCAAATATTTTTTAAGTTATATATTAAGTGACATCCAAACACTCACTCTGATTTTTGTGGACTAACTAATCTATCAGATTATTTACAATTGTGACCTGGAAAAATAACTAGTTGCAAAACCGTATTGATTTGGGTCAACTGATTTTGACCACATATTTGCCTTGGATTGAGCCTTGACTGGGTGGCTTTGCTGGGTAAAAATTAAAGTTAATATAATTCCGAAGGAAAATCAGCATTTTTGTCCCTTCAAAGTGTGAGGCATGGTCTTTTTCATGAGACTGATTTACTAGTTTACCAGGTGTCACTTAATTTGTAGTAACACGATGTGGTAAGCTTTACATTAAATTGAAATCCAGTCATGAATTTGTCTTTTGAGGAAATGGCGAAAACCGCATTAGCCAAATGAGAATGAGGTCGGTCTACTACGGTTAAAGGTTAAGAGCAGCCCCCCCCCCCCCCGCAACTTGCTTTGAAGAAAAAGCTAAATAACTCAATTTTCATCTTATTTCTCTTCAAAGTATCTTTAATTATATTTTTTTTTACTTTAATATTGCATATTCAAGCTAAAGCAAGTAGTTATTTCTGGTAAATTTTACATTTAAAGAAAAAATCATTGTCACATGACTCCCAACAGCCAATCATGAAACTGGACAGTCTACTACTACACTTCTTCAATTTGGGATGACTGCTCCTGCCCTTTAAATCCCTGTACAACGGTACCTTCATAAGTACAAGAGTTTGGGTTTTGAGCGGCATGCAGTTCCCTTTTAAGGGGTAGCGCCAGGATTTGCCCGACAGGGGGCCAGCATTTCTAAGCCCAAGGTTGTCCAAAGGTTACATGAGTCAACAATGGGACGTAACTGACAGAATTTGAGGAGCGCGTAGTCCCTACTTGGGGCTTTCTTTTTAACATCTAAAAATCCGGTGCTTGATTTGAAGGAAATTGGAAATTTTTGGAAGGAATATGGCTTTTTTGTAAACACTTTCATGTTGTAAAGACCATTAACATAATCAGTGTGGTTGTTCAAGAAGTCTGCCCTTCACATGACAAAAACGTTGTATGGCCGGTTGAAATGCGTTTAGAGTAATGCATTTTATTCAAAGCCGTACTGTGCGCTCAGGCGAAACTGTGCTTGGTGCTCAGCATATACAAGCAGTAGCGTGTTTAAGGGAGGGGGCGGGGAACACGCCCCCACCTCCGAAGTCAGTCGGGGTAAAATCACTCAGTCGGGGGAGGGGGTTGCGGGTTCGAGGGAGAGGAAACGTTTGAAGAGACACACTGAACATTCAAAACTTAACTACACTCCATCCCCCGTAGGGGCAGAAAAATGGTTGTCAAAGCAAAAAATAAAAAATAAAAAGGTCCTCGAAAATTCGGTGGGCAAAAGAGCAAAAAAAAAAAAAAAAAAAGGAGAAAAAAAAGGTCAGCAAAATCAATTCTAGCCGGAGTTTCATAAGTTGTGCCCCCCCCCCCCGCTTTTGAAATCTTGAAAATGTCACTGTGTACAACGGAACATTCAAACGAGCCAGTGGGCCACAACTGGGAAAAAACCGTGGCAGACTCGACTTGAACCTAATGGTTGGAAACTAGGCCGTAAAACTTCATCTAACTAACTAACTAACTCAAACGAAACTGAAACCTCAATTTGCAGCCCGAAAACTTTTATTGAAGGTAAATATGATGATTAACAGTTGTATATTGGAAAATTTTCGGAATGTAAAGAAAATAATGTGGCTTTTTGGTACAGTAAAGTTGAAAAAATGGGATTTATTAAGTGATGTGCCTTTTAAGGGCACAACAAAGTAGAATGTCGGGTGATTGAAGTTTGCCTTAGTTTTTCATCGTGGGGAGTATCCACCGAAATCGTTTCGTTTCGTTTCGTTTATTTGTTTTTTCTCTTTTCCATAAGAAATACAAAATAGAAAATCGGAAAATTTTTCGAAAATATTTTGCCATTTTTGAAAAATATTTGAAAAATTGAAGCTTCTATTGGAGGAATAATGGTAATTTCATCATAAATTTTGGGGTTATTTTTATTGAAGAATCTGACCTTTTTATCACAAAGATCGTAAAGAGGAGCCACTCGTCTCATACCTGTGATTAAAAATCTATATCCCCTAAAAGGCTTAGGTGTCTTAAGTTAACCACTTTGAAGCTGAGAAGGATTAGTGAAGACAGGTTCCAGGTTTACAAATTTCTTTCTGATTTGAATCCCTTGTTAGCTTATAGTTATTTGAAGGTATAAAGTATAACCTCGGGTTCAATGCCATTGTAAAAAGCTTGATAAGCCTATCGGTAGACTTGACATTAGTATGTACAGTTTTTTAATAGTGTTTTAATATGAGTGGAAAAGCCTGCCTGAGTGGATTGTTAACTCCATATCATAGCACCGGCTTAAGGTAAACATTAACAAGTTCTTCCATGATTGTAGCTATAGAAACTATTTTTTTCTGAGCTCGTTAGTGTTAGTGGTTTGCTTTTTTAAAGGGGTTGGGGGTGGATTGCAGGGCATCTTATGGGGCCTTTATAGCCCTCCTTTGCCCTTTATCCTGTTATGTTATGTAGGTCACCGAGGAGACTCGTAATTTGTTGGGATGACTAAATATCATCATTCAGGTTAAAACTTTCGGATGATGCTAATAAATTTACCGAAAAAGTTTAGCTTCCTATAAATGTAAATATAAAAAGCTGGAGCTTATATTTTTAAAGGAATCAAACGGCGGGGGCGGGGGCTAAATAATTTTTCACGGAAGATGTATTCGTGCCCGAAAGAATATCTAAGTGGAGGGCCACCACTGATTGGCGCGTAGCACACAAAAAATTATGAAAATCGGTATCCCCTCAGATAGCCGGAAATGGCATTTCCCAGGCTTGTAAGTAGGATCTAAGTAGTCGATATTCCAACCTTTCCTTTGCAATGAGAAACGTTCACTTAAATAAATTAGAAAAGTTCACAAATAATTTTAATATTGATAAAAACGGAATACGACACGCAATCCTGCAATGTTCTGTTCAGTAAACTGTTCGATTGAAAGACTGAAAGGAGCGCCACCACTGGTCGACCCGGAGCGTATAGAAAATTTTGAAAAGTTGAACCCTTCAGACAGCCGGAAATTGCATTTCCCAAACTTGTGGCTAGGAACGAAGCAATCGTTATTTTGAGCTTTCGTTTGGAATAACATTTTCACTCCAACAGAAAAAAATCAGCAACTTGCTAAGTGATTTTATAAATTAACAGATAAAATGTACCACTCCCATCGGATGAAACGGTTTTTTAACTTTTACCGTTTTCAGGAAAAACTTTGCAACAGAATTGAAAACCGTGCTTGTGTTTACTCCATTGCAAGTTTGAAACTTTTTGCTTAATTCAAGATCTACTGAGCTGATGAAATTGTATACAGTTTGTGACTGCCCGTGAGTTCAAGTCCCTTAGAACCGCCTACTACACCTGTAACAGAAAGTTTAAAAAGGTTTTATTTGTAGATGACAATTGGTTAATTGAAATCTTTATTGAAGATCAATCTTCCTAATTTCATAGGTAAAAAATCAAGACTGAAGTTGGTTGAGCTTCGTATTTTGTCGTGAAAATGGAAAAAACCTTTTTACTTTCTTTTCAGAATGTTAGAAAATCTGGAAACCATATTGAAAAAATCGGATTTTTCTTAAAGAATATAATCTTCTCCGTAGGCAAAATCAAGAAGATCGTGGGGCACGTCAGGGTGGGAGTGGAAAAATTGAAGCTTGGGTGAAGACTCCCCGAGAAAATGAATCTGCTCCCCGACAAGGGGGCCAGCATTCCTCGACAGGGGTATGGCCCCCCTCGGTCCCTCGCTGGTGCCCCGTTGCCATTTTTCCAGCAAAAGTAGCTATTTCAGGCAAAAGTGTCATCAGCAAAGTGTCGAATTTTGGTCAAAGATTTCACAATGAAGTGCAAATATTTACAACAATTGTGTAAGGGTTATCTAAGATTTAGTGGACGGACACATCTTCCGCCATTATATAAAATAAAAAGCGTCCTGGATATTTAAGTATGTCGTTAAGTTTTCACCAACAATGGAAACACAAAGTGAAAAATATTTTCCCGTGAAAAATTGATTACAAATTCTTGTTACCTGTTCTCAGTTCTACATACTTCTTTAGCTGACAAGCTTATCGAAAAGTCATAACACTGTTTTTGTTATATAATACAGCCGAGGTGAAAATAGAAAAGGAATGGACACAAACTGCTCCAAAGGAATGCAAATATGCCTCTACATCTTACAGTTAAACAGGTGAACACATTGTTTCATCCATTAACTACTGAAATGCAAAAACTGGGAATTACGCGAGGTAGTATGCAGTGGGCCCTGTTGATATCCCTGTCTAAAATAAATGTGTTCCTCTTTACAAGATTAAAAGAGTAGGATTTTAATATATCAAATTAAAATTGATCTTTGACCATCGCATGCTAGTTACACGGCAGTGCAATTGACATGTGAAAAACATGTCATAAGGTTATCTTTTTTTATAACGAGTAAGCAAGTCACTCTTGAGACTTCACCAAAAACATACAATGCCATCAAAGACATTTGTTTAGTTATTAAAATCTATACTTTTCATTTTTTACTACAAAAAGACAAATAAGGAAGTATATATCTATTCGCGATTAGGTAACAATGGCTTATTCGATATCAGGAATTTAACAACAGCTGATACAGTACAACTAACACTGAAAGGCGGCGCCCCTCAATACAAGAAAAATGCGCCGCTGCGTCCTAAAAGTAAAGAAAAAAACTGCCCGAACAGAAAAAAAGGTCCCCAGAATTTTGAACCGTATAGCTATATATAACTATGGCAATGGGAGTTGGTCTCCGAAATGTAGTCGGTCGAATTCAAGAGTATGCGGTCCCTGCATGATGTTGGCGCCCCCCTTTTCAAACTGCCCCCCTCCCTTCAGCTGGGGGCTGGATCCGCCCTTGTGTAAACCCGAACTTATCCCCTTGCACACAGTCTCTGCGTTGTACACTTTGGAAATTTAGTGAAAGGATGTGAAAACTGACAAGTCACTAACGTACGTAGACCTCCCCCCCCCCCGAGTTTATTATATTGTCATGCAAGCTAGTAGTAGCTATACCGATTTTACTCTGTGTACATAACGATGGATGGGGCTGAAACAATCCATGGCCAACGATTAACTTAAAGTTAGTCTAGAAATTAGAATGAACGGGATCGATTGGCATACTTAGATTTTGTTACTTAGCCTAATCCTTGGAGGCTTACAGGCTAGTTCGGGAGAAAAGCTTTCTGCTCACTTGGGGTGTAACAATAAACGGGTCCATGAGTACCTTGTAGCCTCCTTCACTTAACAGACTGCTGTTCCAACGGGATATCCTGTGTGATCGAGCCACTATTAGGCCTCCTTTTAGTTGCGTACGAAGGGGGACCATTGGATCATGTCCCCCTCACAGATGCCATTTTTTCTTGGTTCTTAAAAATAAGTAGTTAAACTTTAGTACAAAGATTTTACTTCAAAAGATAGCATATGTGGCACCAGATTGCATGTAAGGACACCCAATTTTCAGAGGGTAAGGATTGTCCCTGCAAGGCCACTCAGTGATGCTATTTTTTTAATTCCTACAAATAGGCAAATTCTGTCAAATTCCAATTTTTACTTAAAAAAGTGGTCTCTGTATCCCACTGGTGGCACCGATTGCATAGTGAAACCTACCCTTTGAAGAATTTTTGAAAGGGAGGGCCCACGTACCGACAGACGTACAAGACGGGGACAGGGGAGCGGGGTGTTCAGGTGAGAAATAGTTCGGTGAGAAATAGTTTGCCATTTATCACACAAGAAATGTTAGGGGTAAAATCATTAAGAGACGGGAGTTTGATCAGTCACAGACAATTTCATCAATTCAGCGGATCTTTAATCTAACCAATTTAGTTAGTTAGATATGGCCCAGTTTCCAATCTATTTGTTCAAGTTGAGCCTGCCACGGCCTTTTTCCAGTTTCCAATTTAGCCAAGAGTCACAATAGAGAGGCATTAGCATATTTTCAATTCGTTGTATAGTTTCCCCGAAAAAAATCAAAACCATTTCATACAGGCCTTATAGTGATAGTACATTTAATGTGATAACTTTCTGATCGCTTAGCATGTTCATGTTTTTCTCGCATTGCAAACAAAAGCTTAAAATAAAGACAACATGTTAACAAGCACGAATACGCAATTTTTGGCCATCTAAGGGGTCTGATTTTTCTAAATTTTCTCCACGCTCCGCACCAACCAGTGGTAGCGCTTCGCTCAGTCTTTTGGGCAAAACAACATTTTTGGGGTCAAAGTAGCTCTTTACTCTCTGATCACTTGGCAGTTTGCGAACATATTTTGAAGTTATCATTTATTGCAAACGACAAAAGAAGATAGCGACTCGTTAGATTCTTCGTATAAGTTTGGAAAATCCTGTTTCCGGCCATCTGACGGGTCTGATTTTTCGAAATTTTCTCTACGCTCAGCGCCAACTAATGCTGGCCCTCTGATTAGACAATCTTTATGACAGAATAACGTTTTGTGGCCAAGAAAAACCGCAAAAAATGCTCCCTTTCGCATATAACGATCGATGTTCTTTATTTTGACTCCTAAAAGTATGCAAATTTAATGACAAGTTTTACTTCGTAAGGTAGCGTAAATGGCATAGGAATGCATGGAAAGACACAAAAATTTCAGTTTTATCCTCATGAACCACCACAATTCAACTTTTTTACACTGTTCCTGTCAAAATTTCAAAGGGGATACCCCCCTTACACCCCTATCCCCGGCTGGCGATCACTCAACATACTGCTTCCCCCCCCCCCTTTTAGAGAAATCCTGCGTACGCCACTGCGTTGGTACATAAAAATAAACCAGATATTGTTGACCCAAAAATGAATAAACTAGGAGTAAGAATGGTTATTTTCAATTGCTCTATGTAATACTTAAATATTAAAATACAGATAAAATTACATAATGACATGGTAATGTTGTTATACTTGTAAAATTACATGTTTTATATGAAACACATACTAATTGACCGGAAAAAGTTTTGGGGAGATTTCATACCTTTGCCCCCTCTGGGAAGTATCCGAATTACGCCACTGGAGGTATGAAAAACTTATTTGAATTTAAATTTTTCACTGTCCTAATTTTACACAACGCAACGAAGCACGTTGCAAAATTTTGGAAGGTTAGCGCACCGACAAGTGGTAAAGTGAACAAGGTAAGCATTTGTCAAACTAATGTTAATTAGAGAGACTGATCGATTTTACCATGTTCATTTTCCTAAACTTAACTCTTCATAAATGTTTCTCATTTCAGGCCGCTGTTATGACAGTAGGTTTTCTCTTAATAATCGTGGTGGGTACAGCACGGATTGGTGGCGCTGCAGAGGGATTGCGACTCGCAAAAGAAGGACAAAGAACACAGTTGGTTGACTTTAGTCTTGATCCAACAGTGAGATACACATTTTGGACGATAATGGTTGGCGGCTCTTTCATGTACCTCATGATCAATGGCTCCAAGCAACCAGTTATACAAAGATTCAATTCTTGTAAGACTGAAACACAAGCTAAAACGGTCGCTTGGTTTGGTATTGTCGGTATGGGGGCTGTCGAGCTGCTGGCTGTCATATGTGGTATGGTGGTGTATGCGTGGTATGCGCACTGTGATCCGATCACCTCGGGAAGGATCGTATCACGTGATCAGCTTATTCCGTTGGTTGTTATGGATCTATTTCACGATATACCGGGTCTTCCAGGGATAGCTATCTCGGGTGCCTTCTGTGCATCGTTGTCCTCAGTGTCATCACTTATCAATTCACTAGCGGCTATAACTGGGGAAACCCTTGTCAAAAGTCGTTGGAAAAACATGTCTGAAAGCTTCTACGCCAAAGTGGTGAAACTCCTTTCAGCTGGATACGGTATGATTGGCATATTCGTGGGACTTTTATCGTCATCTTTAGGGACGGTAATACAAATAGTGCTCAGTCTCGGCGGTATATTTGGAGGACCAGGACTGGGGGTCATGTGTCTAGGGATATTCGTCCCGAGGGCAGATTCCCGAAGCGCTCTGTGTGGATTGATAGTTGCTGTAGCTGTTGGACTTATTTTGGAGGTCGGTGCTCGAATAACTGGATCGAGAGCACAACCTAACCTTCCATTGTCTGTAGAGGGTTGCCAAGCTTGGAATATGACAAGTGATAACGCAACCGCCGTGATGTGGACAACTGAGGGCGAAGACTATTACACAACAAATGCGAATTTATTTCCTATTTCTGAAGAATCAACACGGGTTGGACTGTTTGCTATTAGCAATCTACACTACAGTACAATTTCAACTCTGGTAACAGTTTTAGTAGGACTTATTGTTAGCTACCTACCTGGGAGTAAAATTGAAAGTGACCCATCATACTTCACCCCATTCATTCAAAGGTATTACTTCCATAAAAAAGGGACTACTCTGAAAACGGTGGATGTGGATGAAGAAGAAATGAGTGAGGCTGACCAGAAAGAAATGGATGCACTTCCTAAAAAAGTGAAGAATGTGGACTACAGCGATTGACTTTTGACTTGATTTTACTAAAATCAGTTTTCTCATCCCACAGAGTGACGTCCAATTCTCCTCACTAAAGACTTATCTAGCCATTCATTAAACTGTATCCCACTTGTGCAGTTGATACCAAGTGATTGTGAGGTTTGTCTGTCATTTTTTGGTATTTCTTCGCATACTTAATCGGCTTATGCCGAAGATTTGTATTGTTCCAGGCATCTTGTTATTGGTAAAAAGAATGAATAAAATTAAGGCTGACGGCCTCCTCAATTTCTCACAATCACTTGTCTGCTATATTCGTCATATCCGCTGCGTAGTAATGTGTAACCAGTAGATCAAAATAGCGGTTCATGCTGTGTCATGTGATTCCTATAAATGTGACGTCAATTGATAATTGCTTTCCTCAAGGAAATTTTTATGAAAGGTAATGAAAATCTGCCTATAGACGAATCCGGACAGTCCGTGATAGTCTGATTGTATTCGGCCATTACTGTGGTCCATCACCTCCAATCTTTATATTTCCTTTCTTACCTGTTTCATGGATGGTTGTACACTGAAGTGTATCTTGATTTTCTCAACTTCACTGAAAATGAGGATTTGAAATCCACGTACACAATAAATGAAGAGGATTAAAGGCTGATGGACCCCACTAATGGCTGCCTACAGTCACTAGGCTAAAAACAAAGGCTAATCGGATATGTCCATAAACTAGGAAAGCTTGAAATACACTCTCATTCTTCGGAACATGGTGTATGTTGCCTTAATGTATTTAAGTTCAGAAGGGACTTACTAAGTGCATGAGACATTGAAGCGTTGTGCATTGCGTGATAGGATTAATCATTTGTAGTAAAATCAAATGTATGTGTGGATAATGAAGCTTTGGTACATCTTTTTACTTCTTTTCTTAGTACAAAGTTTCTTAACTCATCTTTCTCAAAATAATTATTCTTTCTGGACATCAAAGGCATCGTCGCTTCACTTAAAACATTTTTATTCAAATTTGAATAGAATCTAGTCAATTGGGGCACGAACCGGAATCTTGTCAAATCTTTGACTTTAGATTCGACTCATGAATGAAAATAGTTTCATTTTTGAATCATTTCAGGTCAATTTTTTGAGACGAATCTTTTCAAATATTTGACAAGATTCCAATTCGTGCGCCGTTTGACTAGATGTAGGGTGTTCTCCTCCAAACTTAAGTGTACAACCATCTGGTGCTATCAACAATGGATACTTTGTTTCTCTCCTAAACAGTTACAACCTTTTCATTAAAATCGTATCGTCAACTTTACATTCCTTTATATTTCACTTTATTATGGTATACGTAATTCTCTATGGTTAAATTTTTGTAGAAATTTACAAGGTGAAGTTGCAAGGCGACTGTCCATGTTACAGCACTTCGCTATATTTAATAGTTATAAGGCATACTATTGTTCTCTAAATATTACAATACTAATACATACGACATTAAAACTTTAAAGGGGGCGTGTAAGCAAAAATTTAATTTTCATACGTAAAAGAAGAACCAAATCTACAAAGTTGGTGAAATTTCCATTCAAATAGGACATTTATTTTAGATATTAGTGAGGGTAGCAGATTGACATTTCCCAAGAATGCTTCGTTTCCCTTTGTTTTTCAGAGTGTTATGCTGACCTTGCATGAAACCACTGAGGGGAATGCAAAGTTTAAAGTGATCATGCTACGTATTCAAACACATTCTGTAATACTGGATTGTTTAGGAGAAAGATTGATTTTTGAGTTTTGAACAAAAAATGTCCATTGTCCACTTTTTGTTTAGAATGTGACAACCTTACCTGTTTATATCTTCAAAACCATGCATTAGATTTTGATATATGTTTCACCGAAACGCATGGAATAATTACCCCTCAAACATATAGAAATGTGATGTGTCCATATAATCTTCTTTTGATGCATTTTATTCTTTTTAACATACGCATACGGTGAGGAAATGTTAAGGAAATATGCATCTGTGATTATTTCAATTTTGCCTCAACTTCTGTTTTGAAACAAGATGCCGGGACATTCACACTGCTTAGTTATATTGGCTAGTGCATGTTGAAAATGTCATCTAACTAAAATGACTGTTAGTAAAGAATCACTCCAGCCAGCGAATGACTGTTTGAGTGCAGGGACATCCCCTTTCCCTGATAAAAAAAGAAAGAAAGGGAAAAAACTCCGGACCCCTAATTCGTCCAACCCCAACTCGTTCTTTTAATTCTTGTATTTCATTGGAAATAATGCTCTTATAGTTTTGTTTTATTGCTTTTTGTTTAATTTCATCTCCACCTTTTTCTCTCTTTTTATCACCTCCTTCTCACGCCCTTTCTCTTTTTTTTTTGATTTTTATAATTTCGTGGTCCCGATTTTACTTCGTTGTTTTTCTCCCTGGTGTCCACTCTCCCCTCCCCCCCAATGATACACAAATGACGGTCTAATTTAGAAACATTTGTAACGACGACCCCCAATCCCCACCTCTGAACGACTAAGACAAAGTGCCAAAGGAAACGAGGGAAATGGCCTTGGGGTATTAATATTTCAGCAAATGAGCATAAGTGGATTAAGTCAAAGCAGAACCTCCGATCCAACATTCGTCTAGTTATATTAAACTTAAGATGTAAACAAATAAAATGAGATGTACAGGAGGAAAACCGTGTCCCCGTACCGTTTCGACAAACAATGGGAATACGTAAATCTATGGACAAGTCCTATATTAACCATGTATAGTACGGTACATGTTATTTCTTCAATGTATACCAAATTGCACGCATGTATCTGGTAACGCAAGTGCATGAGGGGCGACTGGAATAATCTACAACTGAAAACGCAAATGGGCAGATGGGAAACATGTCATTATGCATTCTATTGTTTTATTTCTTCCTTAAAATTCTGTGATATACCGATCACCTCGTGTGGATCAATCCAGCGTTCAAATAAGGGTCAAAATAAGCAAACCATAAAGCAAAATATAAAATTTCTGTCTAAGTCTAATAAAGAATTAGACAGAAATCAGAAAAAAGAAGAACAAGCAGTGTCAGAGTAAAGGAGAGGAGTTAAAACAATTTCGGAAACGCAAAAGATTAAATTGACAAATCAATGGCCTTAGACTATTTATGAAGAAGGAAGGATAAACCAGTGTTTAGTAAGTTAGTTATAGTAGATAGCTATTTATTTATTTAGTTACTCTGGTAGATAGTTAGTAAGTTAGTTATTTAGTTAGTTATTTAATTAGTATATTAGTTAGTTAGTTGGAGTTTTCACCGCCCAGTTTCCAATCAACGTGTAATACAGTGCCCTCAAGATATTCTATTGAAACAAAAACGCGAATTTAATGAAGAATACACTGACTTATATACATGGGCAGAGCATGTAACGTGTAAGTCCTATCCGTAGATTGTCGACACCGACTGAGACAAAAAAAAAAAAGGCGCACCACACTCTTAAACAGTTGAGCAAACAAAGCACATGCTACATTGTTGGGGAAGAAAATTGCTAAAGGTTGGGCAAAACACCAGGATTATGCCTTATTATTTCATAAATTTTCCCAATAAATTTAATGAATTTTGCTAAAAAAATGTGTCATGTGCTATGTTTCCCCAACACTGGGTAATTTTTGCCCATCTGTTCTTAGAGCTCAAGATGACCGCCATGAAGCTATTATTCGTCACTCTGATTTGACGACGACTCTGTTATATTTTAAACAAAAGTTAAACTTGAACGGGAAACATTATCATATTCCTGCAATAAGTGAAGTGATTTTGACCTAACCTTGCCATATTTAAAAAATATTTCAACTTTCTTGCGAAATCTGAAGATTGACTTGAGCAAGTCTAAACTTTTACACAAAACCATAGCAGACAGCCATCTTGGTGCGCTTTTTCTCATAAGTACGGTAGCGACAATCTACCGTACAATATATTCTGTCCATGCATAGGAAGTCTGTGGAAGATTACCAATAATGCCAACAACCATAGAGCAGATATTATCAACATGGGCTTTCCAGTTTAAATGCTGATCAATCAGTTTCTCCAAACCGTTGAAAGAAAGCTTTAACCGAGGTTTTTTGGAGTTTGGACAGGGACCGCGCTAAGATATTTTGATAGGGGGACCAAGCATGAGTTGAGTGCTTCTGTTCTTCTTTGCCCTTCTTTTCCTTCTCTTTTCACATTTCCTTTAGAATATAGGGATGGTCGAAACCTGCCCCCTGTCACTGCTCTTGAGTATGAAGGATGGGAAATAATACAACTGGTTTATCAACTTTAAGAGTGGATATCACACCTAAAATCATTTTTAGTCATAGGTTCAAAGGACAAAAGGTCATTGAATAAAATACTAGTATCATCGCGAAAGAGACAAAAAATTTAGTCTTTAAGTACACAAAGGAAAGTCAGTTCTATAAAACCGGAAGAAAAGATGACCTCTAATAACACCTCCCTGATCGAACCTAGTAAAAATGGCAAGGTTTTGTGAGGTATGATGATCAATAGTAACGCACTTATTGCGACAAGACAAACATTTTTTTAACAAATCCAGTGCGATGCCTCTTACATACCTCTGATACTGTAGTGAAACCATGGAAGTACTACCTCCGAGGTAGTACTCCCATGGTGAAACAACGACCTGAACAGAAGATGATGATTGACTGCATTAAGATCTTTGAAAGGTACACAAAAATACCTAGGGTCAGTTTTTTTTTTTTTTTTTGCTGAAACCAGGAGTTATGAAGTCTTCAACATCGAGATAAAACATGTAGTTAGATATATATTTCTTAACCAATATTGTTCATAGAAAATGCATATTCCGTTTATAGGGGACAGCACTCTTGAATAAGTAAGTTTTGGAGAACCTTACGTGAGTAAAGGTTTGTAATTCGACAGATTACTGGAATCGCAACCTTTAAAAACTTGGGATACCTTCGCAACTTGAGCTGAATTCGGTAATGTGCTAGTCTTATAGATTAAACATAAATGTAGCGCGTTCTGCTATAGTATATGAGATTGAATGATAAGAAAAGCAGCGAATACATAAATTTATGGCAAGCCATTTCACTTGAGTGGAATTGTATTCCACTTAAGTGAAATACATTTCACTTAAATGGAATTGTATTCCACTAAAGTGAAATTGCATTACACTTGAGCGGATTAAGTGGAATACAATTCCACTTAAGTGGAATGCATATCACTGAAGTGGAATACAATTCCACTTAAGTGGATTTCATTTCACTTAAGTGAAATGCATTCCACTTAAGCCTCTCTGTTAATTTCAAATAGAAAGTGCACCTTGTTAGCTTGCCTGATAGTAAAGGTAAGATGACTTTTGTGGCTCGTGTGCCTCTCTCCACTTATTTTCAGAAGTTCAATTTCCGTTGTAGGCTCTGTGTAACTTCGTAAGTCCAATTGATGTGAGTATTCTCCTATTTAACGAAGGAGACAAATTGGTAGTACTTTCCCCTTTGCTAAGGTGTGCCAAGTTGCATTTGGGACAACGTCTGTCATAAGTGGTAGTAAAAGTACGTATTAAATAATTATAAACAATGTCCACGTCTTTTATAGAATACCGAAATCACCACTTTAACTTGAAAATTGGAACTAAAGTGACATATATAATGCAGCAGCAGGTGAAATTTTTCGTGGTCGATCGAATCAATATTTCATTAAGTATCGGATTCATAAGGATTCCTAGTTATAAAAACTCGGATTTGGAGGTGATCACAAATATCAGCGATTAAAATACGTCAAAATATCTTGAAGTGGTGGAACCTATAGTGATACTTGTTGGCTTAGTAAAAGAATGTATGACTTGGCTAACTATCGGCCAATTTCCAATCTGAGTTTTGTATCGAAGGTATTAACCCTTTGCCGTTGTTAAGGTCCTTTTGGACCCATGCGGGGAGCTCGGCTGTCACCCATCTTTACTGTCTCACGCGGAGCTCGAAACTGCGAGTAGCTACCCGAAAATTCGGCCACAACAACAAGAGAGACAATAGCTTAAGGTCACGGGGTCAATGGCCTACGGAAGCCGATGCGGGGCGGGCTACGTCCGCTTTTCCGCCCACTCCCGAGGCGCGCAGATATGCCCCGATCGGAGCACAACGGTAAAGGGTTAAAAAGAGTTGTTGCAGATAGACTCAATAAGCATCTTGCTGTGAATCTGCACTTCTACGTGTTCATAAAGATATTGCTCTAGCTCTTAACGATCGTAATATGGTTCTTCTTGCTCTTCTTGACATGAGCGCTGCCTTTGATACCATTGACCACAACATTTTGTTAGATCGTCTCAAAAATCGCTTTTGTATTCAAGAAAATGTACTCAAGTGGATTGAATCTTATCTCACTAACCGCTCTCAAAAAGTTTATATCAATGGCAATTTTTTCAAATCCAGCTACTATGAAGTTTGGAGTTCCTCGAGGTTCTGTATTAGGCCCCATTCTTTTTTCCTATGTATGTTTCACCTATGTCTAAAATAGCTAAGCAACACATAATTGATTATCACTTTTACGCTGATGACACCCAGCTCTACTTTCCTTTTGATCCAGTTAAAACTCCCACAGCAGATCTTGAGGCTTGCATCCTTGATTTGCAAAATTGGCTATCCACAAATTTTCTGAAACTCAGTAAAAAAAACAGACTGAGCTTGCATTACTTGGTTCCTCACACAATCTTGCAAGGATCAAATGTTGTTCTTTTTATCTTAGAAACATTACTCGTATTCGTCATTATCTTAGTCCTTCAGCTACCAAACTGCTTGTTCATGCTTTTGTAATATCTCAAATTGATTATGGAAATTGTTTACTTTTTGGGATTAACTCCAGTTTGCTACGTCGACTCCAGGTGTTACAAAAAATACAACCAGGCCAATTTATAATCAAAATCGTTCTTGCCATGCTACTCCTCTCCTTCAAGAATTACACTGGTTTCCAGTTAATCAACGCATTATTTTAAGGATTTTTTGTTTTAGTTTTTAACTGCTTGAATAGTAGAGCCCCCACTTATCTGTCTCAACTGATCTCATCCTACAAACCAAATCGTTCTCTTCTTTCAGCTTCCACAAATTTGTTAGTCACTCATAGATCATTAAATAGATATGGTGACAGAAGTTTTTACTTTGCTGCACCTCGCCTCTGGAATAATTTGCCAAACCACATACGTACTGCTGCCTCTTAAAGTTTTTTAAACATTTCCTTAAGACCCACCTTTTACAGAGAGTTATAATCTTTCTTAATTAGTCTTTTGCCTTTATTTGTGCTGTAGATACTGTATTTTTGTTTCCTAGGATTTTAAACTATTATCACTTTTATCATTTCTATCTACCTCTAGTTTTACCTCATTTTGTTTTTTTCTTGTTGTATTATGTACTCTTTAATTTGTTATGCGATTTGAGTTTTTAAGATAAAGGGCACCTTCAAGTGTCTTTTAATAGTAATAATAATCAAAATATTTTGTAAAGATTGAATGATGGCACCATTGCCTTACATCAGTATGTCAACATTACAGTCTTCGAGTAAAAAAACAATTTTCATTTAAGGTATTTATAAGATCTGTGAAGTGGAGACAAATTTTCAATACATTGAGGTGTTGAGGTTGTAGGAGGGAGGTAAATAACCCTGGCTATAGTTTTTTTTTTGTTACTGAAGATCTCATTAAAAAAAGATTCAAAATGAAAGGATGAATTTCAATGAAAACTTTCTTTATTTAGCTTAATATGGCAATTCAACATAAAATCCCACACCTTCTGCTCTCTTATCCGGTCAGGAGAATAAAAGAATAACATTTAAGGGCCAAACCTCTCACCCCAAACTACAATTTTGGTCAGCTCTTTGATTGACGGCTAATTCAAACAATGCAGAGTGTCAAAGCTTATATTACACAGCATGAACGGTACTAAGAGTGTTTTGGTTATATAAATTGAGTTTTTCTACACTGTTAAAAAATTTCCCTGTAAATTTACATAATTTTTATGGCAAAATTTTTTCCAACCAAATAATGTTTTTTTTACAGCCAGACTGTAATCATGAAAAAACATAAAGGGTTTGTTTTTTCTTTACAGGTTTTGTAAATTAGTTTACAAAAGTCTACTGTAAAATCGAATTACAGAATTGTTCTGTTTTGTTTACCTTAATTTTATGTGAATTTACAGCCTACTGTTTTCATTCCCGACGTTTTAATATTTATTAAAATATCGCTTTTACACCTTTCATATGTTATTACGTAACATACACTTCACCACTACGTAGATCAGGTATTTGCTTACCAACGGAATGTGTCGTTGGGAAGTTTTTGTTCTAAAAGTCCCCACGACTCTCTGACGAAGAGCCAGTCGTGAGGAAGTTGTTTTCAATCAAAACACATTGAGGATGCTTTGTTGTCATATTGTTGTCAAGTAGACTGCTATCTCTAGGAACTTTGTAATTGGAAAGTCACATTTTTTGTACAATATAATAATTGTTTTTAAAATAAATATGACAAAGAATGCAAATACATTGGTTGCAAACATTTCCAGACAAGGTAAACAATAAGTTTATCACTTCCTGATTAAAAAACGCCAAAGAAGATATTATTCAAAGCAACAGCAATCCTTTTGTTAGGAAAATGCCTAAAAAATAAGCTCCACCCATTTATGCAAAATTAGATTTACGTCATAAAGTGGTAAATTTACAGATTCTTCCAAGTAAATTTGTGAAACGTTTTTAATTTGCTCCGATCAAGTGCATGAGCGCCTGTGGCGATTAGTTGACATGAGTACACCAATTGTCAGTGCTCTGGTTGTAAGGAAGTTTTCTGTAAATATGATTGTCTACTATCTCATCTGGTAGAATTTCATCCTAGGATGAAGCCTCCGAAATATCCCTGTGCCAAGAAGGCTTGTAAGGATCGAGGTCTGTGCTTCACCAAGGATGTGGATACAACATATTGCTGCCTCCCACCCTGATTTTATTACGGAGAGAAAGTCTGAGTATTTTGATAATTTTTCTTGAAGGCAAAATGAGGATCATACTGCTATATTTGCTCCTGTATTTATTCTTCCCAATGCTTCGATTGACAATCGCTACTTACAATGTTAATGGTCTTAGAGATACCTCAAAATGCTCAAAGGTAATCCAGTGGGGTAAGACTTTTGACATTGATATTTTTCTCTTGCAAGAGACTTATCTGTCTTCAGCCAAAGATTATGAAGTATTTAAAAGCAAGTGGGGTGGTCCTGTGTTTTACTCTGCAAGCTTTTCTAATCTTTCTGGGGGTGTCGCCATTGCCTTTAATGGGAGGCTTAATTGGAATATTTTGCAAGTTAAGAGGGACTCAATAGGACGTTGCATTTCCCTTTTGTGTACTATTCGTGGTATATCATTTCGCATTTGTAATATTCATGCCCCGTGTAATCCTTCTGAAAGGAAGGAGTATCTTGATAATGTTGTCTCCTTTGCAAATGGGAACTACCCCCTCGTACTTGGCGGGGATTTTAATTGTGTGATGGAAAACATTGATAGTTCCAATGCATCGGCTAATAGATGTTTTACTGGGAGAGCTGAGATTAATGACCTAATTTCACTGTATAACCTCACTGATGTTTACCGGTCAACTTATCCTTTGCAGCCGGGTCATACCTGGTTTCGTAAAAACCACAACCAAAGTTCCAGGATTGATAGAATCTATGTTCCTAATAATTTCACGATCACCAATGTTAACTCTCCTCGTCTTCCGTTTTCTGATCACAATCCAGTATATGGTTGCTTACACCTCACAGCTGTCAGGGAGAGTGGGAGGGGGTACTGGAAGTATAATGCCACGCTCAATAGTGACGAGTCTTTTTGCAGGGACTTACGCTTTCACTATCGGTTGTGGTCTTCCCTTAAACCCGGTTTTAGTTCGTTGCTAGAGTGGTGGGACAACATAAAAGGTAAAATTAAAAGCCTAGCAGTTAAACACAGTGTTAGAATAGCTAAGGAAAGAAGAGATCATTTAAAGGATCTTCAACTGTTGTGTAGCAATTCTGAAAGTGATGAAATTAATCGTATTTTAGAAAATGAGCTGAAAGGGGCTTATATAAGGTCCAGGGCTAAATTCCTAGAAGATGGAGAAAGGCCATCTGCCTTTTTCTTTAAGAAGGAGAGGAAATGTGGTCAAAGAAGGCTTATTCACAGTATCCGTGATGATGAGGGCAATGAGCTTAACTCAGAAGATGGAATTTTTAAGGTCTTTCATCAATTTTATAGTAATCTGTTTTCGGCCGATGGGCACTCCACTAATGCAAGTGCACAGGATCTTTTTATTAACTCATTAAATACTCAGATAAGTCATCAACAGCAAGAGGGTATGGAATTACCAATTACGCTTTCTGAGGTTAAAGAGGCCCTCGATTCTGTTTTAAAGAACAAATCTCCCGGAACTGACGGTCTGCCTTATGAATTTTATTTGAATTTTTTTGACATTCTTGGTACGGACTTAGTCAAAGTTTTTAACGAATGTTTTTCCAAGGGCTCCCTTACCCATTCTCAAGCCATAGGAGTTATCACGCTGCTTCCAAAGAAAGGTGATCTTTTGGACCCTGGGAATTGGCGGCCTATCAGCTTGTTGAATTGCGATTACAAACTCATTGCAAAAGTTCTGCAGATAAGGCTTTCCAAATTTCTTCCTGACATTGTTAACCCTTTTCAGGCCTGTGCTATCCCTGGTCGCTCAATTCATTCTAACTTGTTAATTGTTAGAGATATAATTGATTATTGTTGTTTGAAGAATGACGGATGTACACTTATTTCAATTGACCAGCACAAAGCTTTCGATAAAGTCAACTGGTGTTTTCTTATAAAAATCTTAGAAAAACTTAACTTTGGTATTAATTTTAGAAGGTGGATTTCTATTTTATACAGCAGTATTAGCAGCAGGTTACTTATTAATGGTAAGCTTTCTAATCCTATCTATATTTCTAGGGGTGTCCGACAGGGCTGTCCCCTTTCCCCTTCCTTGTATGTTCTTTTTATTGAGCCAATAGCTAGGTATATTGAGCAATGTAACCAGATTAGCGGTTTCCGTATTCCAAGTAGCGAAAGATGTAATGTTAAGCTTCTGCAATACGCAGACGATGCCACATGTGTGGCGACCTCTGTAGATAAGATTAACCACTTCTTCCAGGTTTTCAATATGTTTAACCAAGCTACTGGTGCTTCCATTAATATGAACAAATCCTTTGGATTAAAACTGGGAAAGTTTAAGTATCAAGACATCCTAGTTGATATTATGCGGAGCAACGAAGAAATTAAAATTACTGGTATAATGTATGGTTCCGACAAAGCTATCAAGAGCAACTGGTTAATTAAACTTGAGAAAGCAATCTCGAACCTTCGTTTGTAGAAAAATAGGTACCTTACTCTGTTGGGTAAGGTTGTCGTTATTAATACTGCCATTTATCCTTTGTTTTATTTCATTGCTCCCGTTTTTCCGATCCCCAGTGATTGTGAAAAAGATTTAAAAAGGGCAGTTTACACTTTCTTGTGGGGAGAAAACAAACCTGAACTGGTCACTCGTGAAGTGGTGTCTCTGGAGAGAAATGATGGGGGCTTGGGGTTGGACAATTTCAGATTGAAACTAGATGCACTACTCATCAAGCCAATTTTTCCTTTGTTAAGTGATCCAGATCCACCTACTTATTTATTTCTCGCCCGTTACTTCATATCTAGTAGTCTGCGTAGTGTCTACCCTGATATATGGTCCAACTCGAGACCAAACAGCAGTATTTGTACCAACACGTTTAGTCGTGCCTGTAACACAATTAAAAAGGTGTGCCAGTCTGATAGGAACTTTTTCTTTTCTTGTAAGAAAACCAAAGATATTGTTAAAATGCTTGCTCTTGACAATATTGAAATTCATGCGGTCAAGAAGCACCAATCCCGTCCTTGGGGTACTATTTGGCAACGGGTTTTCGCTAATATACTTCATAATAAATTATGTGACTTTCAGTGGCGTCTGGCACATGGAGTATTAAACACTGGTGAGAGAATTTTAAAATATGGTTTAAGTGATGGTAGGTGTCCTTTCCCACATTGTAACGAGGTGGAATCTTCCGCTCACCTTTTTTGGTATTGTTCGAGAATTAACCCTATTCTGGGTTGGGTCAGAAGGGTATTTTTCAGTGTAATTGGTAATAATTACGCTTTTAGTGATAACTTGTTTCTTTACGGTTATCCTAGTATTGATGTACCAGATATTGTTTTTGACCGACTTTGGTTTTTTTTCTGTATCACAAAATTCGTAATTTGGAAATCAAGATGCATTTATGTTTTCCAATATGAGAACCAATCTGCAAATGTTATGCGCTCAATAATTGTAAAAGAAATTAAAGATCGGGTATTGGCAGATCGATGTCGTTTTTCTCCTAAAAAATTTTGCAAGCTCTGGTTAAAAGGAAAATCCTTTGTTAATTGTAAAAATGACAATTTAATCTTTAGTCTGTAATGTAATCTTATTCTGTATTTTTGACCTAATTATTATGGTTTTGTTTTGAGTTTTGTTCCGTCCCATGCCTGTTTCACAAAAAAGAAAGGTTTCCTTTGCCATGATAAAATGATCATTACTTGTTAGTGCCGTGGTGTTTATGCAAATTACTTGTAAATACTTGTAAATATTATATTTATTTCTTAAAATTCTGTACATACTTGTTTGCTTATATGTATTTGAAGGTTGAAATAAAGCGTTCCTTCAAAAAAAAAAAAAAAAAAAATTGTCAGTGCTCTGAAATTAGGGCCTAACAATTTCTTTTTACTTAAAAATGTGTGACAAAACACCAGTTGTATGATATTCATAACTAAGAACGTAATAACTAAGTATGCTTTTATAATAAATGTAACTTAATTTTCAAATAGGGCCATAAATTTGCCAAAAATGTTTTTTTTTTTTAACTGAAACTTCGCAGAACGATGCATGTTATATATTGAAAATTTTCTGGCTATTTCTTATTTGTTTGTTTGGGCTTATTTTTTTCTTTTTCAGCTTAAAAACAAAATGAATGTTTGTTAAATGACAGTATATTTATGTGAAATCAGAAAAACACAAAATACTGTTAAAATTTCTCTAAATTTACAGGAAAAGTTTTACAAAGCAGTAAAATTTGGTTAAAAAAGCAGACAGAAATGGTTTTTCAAATAAACAGAAAATACATGTTAAACAACCTTTTTTTATTGTAGCAATACAAAGTGTCTGTAAAGATACAGAAAATCTCTATTAAAAGTAAAATACAAAAAGTTTAAGTTAAAAAAGTCTGTAAATTTACAGAAATTTTTAACAGTGTATACTCACCCTGAAGCAATAAACTGAGATTGTATCTGGATGAGGATGAATTTCAGACAATTGTGGGAGGAGCTTAAGTAAGAAGGTTAGGAGAATTGGTACTGTTTGGGGTAAGAGAACTGGGTTTTTAACTGCCAAATCCATATATGTATTAGGTTGAGGAAAAACTGGATTAGAACAAAAAAAAAAAAAAAAACTGAAAACAACTTAGACCAATTCGAACAGTCTGATTTAGTCGTCCGTAAGTGGGATTTATAAGCTTCAATCTTTCAAATTGTGCCATGGATAATTGTACATTAGATTACATCTTGATTCTCTCAGTTTCATTGACAATTGAGTTTAGAAGTGCATGTTAGAAAATAAAATTAACGCGATTTATGCTTGATGGGTCCATTAATGGTTGACTTCATCAGGATCTCAGATTCGTCTATATATGCGAGATAACATACCATAGACCAAGTTTATTTGGCTACCTACGCTACCCCACTATTCCAAAGGCTTTATGAACTAAACACAAAACTCACTCGCTCCTACATCAACTCAGACCCAAATATTAAAAATACAATTATTAACTTGTTAGTTGCTACCCGCAAAACGAAAACCAAAACACCCTTAGATATTCTTTACTTTGATAAATGGGAGGAGGTAGTTGACTTGGTTGAGGGAGGGGGGAAGGGGACCAGTTAGGTTAATGACCATCGGCTAGAGTGCCTGAGAATGAGTACCTGGTTTACCAGGGATACGATGCAGTCGGTGGTTGGGATTTAGGTATCCAATTTCCCGGGGATGGGTATTCCAGACCAAGTTGACTGCCCTCCTTCTAATCTGGTGTTTTCGTCTTGGTAGACCGTCATTCCTTGTCCTGATTGTTTTCCGAGCCCCATTTCGGGTCAATCACTGTAATTAATTCCCTCTTAGTTTGCCCTAGTCCGAAGGAGTGACATTTAGTCACTCGACCGGTTTTGCCTCCCCCCCCCCCTCATAGACGCCACAATCTACAGAAACTGGTCTAGATATAATGAAACACTGATAGACAACTGATACAAAGTAAGTTCAATGTTAATTTAAGTCATCATTCCCGCCGACAAACGTCTTACAGAACTCCGCCTGTTACACACGAAATCAGCGCAGCCTATTATAGTGGCTTCTCGCTATGTTAACATCCTTATGATTTCTTATTTTATTGAGAAGCTGCTGCTTCAGCTGCAGTGACGTAGCTAGGATTTTTTCCAGGGGGAGGGGGGGGGGAGGCAAGCAAAGGTATGAAATTTCCCCAAAATTTTTCCCGGTCAATTTGTGTATGTATTTCATATAAAAATGCAAATTTACAAGTATAACAACAGTACAATGTCATTATGTAAGTGCGGGGGATAAACCCCCCCCCTCCCCCTGTCTCTGTATTCCTGTATTACCTGCATTTTTAATCTTAAAGTATAACATAGAGCCATTGAAAATAAGAGCTCTTAGTATATTATTTTGGTCAACAATACTGGTTTATTTGTATGTACTAACGCAGTGGCGTACCCAGGATTTCTCTGAAGGGGGGAGGGGGGGATGCAGTATGGTCTAAGAGGAGGGGGGTCCAGAAATTTTTTGACTTTTTCAAGGAGCCTAGATGCAAAATGGTGCAAGATTTGCGACTTTGACAGGAACAGTGTAAAAAGTTGAATCGTAGTGGTGCATGAGGATTAAACTGAAACTTTTGTGTCTTTACATGCATTCTTATGCCATTTATGCTACCTTACGAAGTAAAACTTGTCATTCAATTTGCACACTTTTAGGAGTCAGCTCGGTATAGGTTTGTGGTATTTCTTGGCCACAAAAAGTTATTTTGTCATAAAGATTATCTAAGCGGAGCGCCACCATTGGTTGGCGCGGAGCGTAGAGAAAATTTCGAAAAATCAGACCACCCAGATGGCCGGAAACAGCATTTTCCAGACTTATACGAAGAATCTACCCAGTCACTACCTTCTTTTGTCGTTTGCAAATAAAATCTTTCCTTCAAATTATGTTCGCAAACTGAAAAGTGATCAGAGAGTTAAGGGGTAATGTGACCCAAAAATGTATTTTTTCCCAAAAGACTGAGCGAAACGCCACCATTGGTTGGCGCGGAGCGTTAAAAAAATTTCGAAAAAATCAGACCCCTCAGATGGTCAAAAATAGCGTATTCATGCTTGTAAAGAGAATCTAAACATGTAGTCTGTATTTTTATCGATGCCACCAGTAGGAAACAGAGTCTACCTTTTAAAGTAAAAATTGGAACTTGACAGAATTTGCCTATTTGTAGGAATTAAAATATTGGCATCACCGGGTGACGTACTTGCAAAGACAATCCTCCTTTGAAAATTTTTGAAAAATTAGGTGTCCTTATATGCAACCTGGTGCCACATATGCTATCTTTTGAAGTAAAATCTGTGTTATATATAACTACTTATTTTTAAGAACAAAGAAAAAGTGGCATCTGTGAGGGGGAATGGCCCAATGGTCCCCCTTCGTACGCCACTAAAAGGAGGCCTAACAGTGGCTCGATCACACAGGATATCCTGTTAGAACAGCAGTCTGTTAAGTGAAGGAGGCTACAAGGTACTCATGGACCCGTTTATTGTTACACCCCAAGTGAGCAGAAAGCTTTTTTCCCGAACTAGCCTGTAAACCTCCAAGGATTAGGCTAAGTATACAAAATCTAAATATGCCAATGGATCCCGTTCATTCTAATTTCTAGACTAACTTTAAGTTAATCGTTGGTCATGGATTGTTTCAGGTCCCATCCATCGTTATGTACACAGAGTAAAATCGGTATAGCTCCTGCTACTGAGTTCTCAAAGTGTACAACGCAGAGACTGTGGGCAATGGGATAAGTTCGGGTTTACAGCCTTTCAGTGTTATTCTTACTGTATCAGCTGTTGTTAAATTCCTGAATAACAGCTTCATGTGCACTGAAATGCACTGATTATAAAAACCGCGCGTATACAAGAGGACATTCAATCTGCTACGCGGCGGGGACATTTCTGTGGAACGCAAGTAGGGTCGGTTCATGGGACAATGACGAAATCTCAAATCTCGGTTAATTTGTTGCAAGAAAATATGAATTATGAGAGAAATGTCTCAGAATTTGTAATTCTAACAAAAATTTTGAGAAATTTTGTTAGAGTAAGAAAATTCATCAAATTTCCCCAGTTTCACCAAATTTCCCCAAATTATTTTCCGGGGGGGGGGGGCAAGTCCCCCCCCCCCCCAGTAGCTACGCCACTGTTCAGCTGGGAAGCTGACCTCTGTGTCACCGAAATATATTAAGCTCTGATGACGTCACACAATTTTGAATTTAAGCCGGAAACCTACAATTGGAAAAAGAATGACTTATTTATTCTGCATAGGCCTAATTCCAATTTCGATCAAGAAAACTATGATACTTACCGGACTAACTTCGCAAGTTATCATACAACCAATTTCAGGCGAAATTATCGGCCAAGAGGCACAAGAATGACGGGGAGATTTCAGGTCACCCAGGCTGATCGTGGAGCAAATGGTCACAAATTTGTCCCAAAATCATCCACGAAGTTCATAAGAAACACCAAATGATGAATTATTCCAATTTTCCTTAAGAAGGTCAATCCCGCTTTGTTTATGGTAAGAATCTGGTGCAGTACACATGTTTTAAGTCAGCCATCTTGAAACGCAATGCATAATGGTATAGTATATTGCAGAACTGCGATGCAAGACCCCACACAATGCCATACATCGGGCGTGCACATACGTAAGTGATGCGGAAGTATTAACACATTATGAATAGGTGAATCAGATCAAAGACACAGAGTTGTTTATAGCATTTTTATTGAAAATAAAAGGATAACAAGAGAGGAACCACTTTATTTTGGAAATATTACTTGTTCTCAATCTTTCAAATGATAATTAAACATATATTTTCTCCTTGAAAACGGAAAATATGCAGTTTTAAACTTCGCAAGCCTGAGCTCTCGCTCCGTCTTTCGGTCTTCTTGGAAAGATAATGGCCTCACACCCCCAATAATTTCCCCATTGACTTACACACTAAATTAGCTCCATTTCGAGGCCGCTGCAGCCTTGTCAAAGTTCACAGCTATGTCAAGACACCGATCACGTGATAGCTGACAAGTTTGCCCATCATGGCACTACAAAATTTTCATACCATGACGGTTTAGATTTTGAGCTAGAAAGACTTAAAGTTTTTGTAGGGTACACCCACCCCTAGCCTCTTCACAAAAACGGAAAATCTCCGCCATTTGATAGTAATTTTTTAAACAGTCAAAATCACCGTCAATCCAGGGGTGGCGTCAGCGGGGGGAGGGGCGGCCATGCCCCCCCGTCGGGGACCACTGCCCCCCCCCCCCCCCGTCGGGAAGGTCGGCTATTTCGTCGGGGAGGCCTAAAAAATAATAAAAAAAAGAAAAAAAGCCTACAAGGACTGAAATTTCTGGATGGGTAAACTTTTTTGTCTTGAAATGCTATTTTAACACACATTAGAATCGATTTCCAATCACTTCTTCTTTGCTCGGTTAAACCTCATTTCATGTACCTTGTCCTTCGGGGAGGCCTAAAATGAAGGTAAAGAACTGAAGTTACTGGAAGGATAATCATGAACTTTTTTTTTTTTTGAACTATTTAATTCTTTTGTAACGGTATTTTAATGCCTATCTGAATCTGTTTTAATCACTTCTTACTAGCTCTGTTATCCATCATCCTATCTTCAGTCTTCAAGGTCATGCCCCCGTCATGGAAGGCTGCCCTTCCCCCTCTTGTTGAGAAAACCCAATTTCGTCGGGGAACCTTCATCTGAATGCCCACCTTAAACTGATAAAAGATGCGGGTCTTATAAACTTCAGTAATCCGGACGGTTTTCTTGGTTTTGCTCACTAGAAGACCATATTCTTCAAGGAAACTCACAATTCCGAATTTTCCTGACAAAAAACAGACGAGAGGTTGTTCAGGTGCATGCAGTGCCCAATGATCTGCCATCTGGCCTCCCCCGACAGTCGAATTCTAGCAACGGTAATGAGAATCGGCCAGGATGTTTTGAGCTACACATAATGATAAACAGTAGCTTGAGGATGTCTCTCCATAAGTCTGACTGAAAATTCATTTAAAACCATCATGTAACGTGACATATTTTCAAATATGTCGGAAGTAAAATCATTTATAGTCTGAGGTTAGGGCAGTCACGTAGAAAAATTCAACTTGGATCTTGCAATTGAATACAACGAAGATTCCTAGTAGATTCAAATACATTAGTATGATTTCAGTTCCGTTGCACATTCCCCCCCTCCCCCCTCCCCCCCCCCCCAAAGAAAAAAGAGGGACAAGAAAATTACATCTAATTGTAGCAGTACCTTTTATCTGGGAATTTCTGATCCACTTATAGCAAGTTGGACCTTTTTCTGTTGAATTGAAACGTTCATTTCAAAGGAAAGCTCAAAATAACGATGCTCATTTCTAAATACAAGCCTGGGAAATGCTATTTCCGGCTGTTTGACAGTCTGAGGGACTAGATTTTTTTTTAACAATTTTCTGTACGTTCCGCGCCAACTGGTGGTTGCGCTCCTCTTAGATATTTTGGCCGAACAGATTACTTACCGAAACAATGCATGCTGGCATATTATTCTTCGTTTTGGGCCAGCATTATAAAGTGAAATTTTAATTGTGAAAGAAAGCTCAAATTAATGACTCCTTTGGTTCTAATTACCGTACCAGCCCGGGAAATGCCTTTTCCTGCTGTCTGGTGGTTCTCAATTTTTCAAAAATCTGTGTGCTTTTTCGGACAGGATTACATTTTTCGGGACAAATTCTGCCCGCTCCCAAACCGAAACGCTCCCGTACGCCTATATATTTCAATATATAAGATATAAAACTTCAAATATATGGGAAGTCAAACTCTTCCGCGGGAAAATTTTCGAATATGGTCCGAGGGCCTTAATCTGCTGGATGATATTCAGTAACCCCAACAAAACTACAGATCACCCCCTACTTGATTTTTCTTATAAGAAGGTCTGTCATAAAATTATAATTTTTCCCCAATATAAGCTTCAGATTGTTCAAAGTGACAAAATTTTCCTATATCGATGGATACTCAGTACAGCACTTAAAACCAACTTTTTAAATCACCCCGACATTCTACCTAATTTTGCTCTTGAAAGGCATATCACTTAATAAAGAACCCAAATTTTTCATTTTAACCTTGCAAAAAACAAATTTTCTTATATTAAATCCCAAAATTTCTGCAATATAATAAGCTCCTAATCTTCAAATCTTCGTTAAAAAGGGAAAAACTTTTCGGGCAAAGTTCTAGTCTCGTCTTGAGACCTTAGTACGTAAAATTAGAACGGTTACATGCAAAACCTCAACAGAATTTCAGCTGTCGGGTACAAAACGTTTTTGATTTTACCCATATGAAGTATAGATTCCTCAATAAACACCCCAACTTTTTTATGGTCCTTCCAAAAGTCAAAATTGTTTCAAAAATTTTAATTTTTTTCTTCAAAATAAACTCCAGATATTTAAGTATTTGTTAAAAAGAGAGTCCAAAATTTTGGCGCGCTCCGCGCGCCTCAAATTCTGCCGAGTTACGTCCCGCCGGGACTAAGTCACCACCTTTAAAGTCCCCCTGTCGGGGAAATTGGCCCCCTTGTCGGGCAAATCCTGGCCCCACCCCTGCGTCAATCTTACCCAAACTTTCAACATCCACACTCTGGCAAGTACTCTTTCATATTCATGGACTTTCATCACCCAGCTGGCAGGTTATCTTAACAAAATTTGGTCAAAACCAGAGCTAAAAGGACTACTTCTTTGAGGGTGTGCACTTGACGCTCTAGAACACTCCTCTAATGGAGTAGTGAGACCTTAAGACGAAGACTCTAGCCAAAGTTCACGCCCTCACGCCCTGACTCTACTAAACTGAGTTTCTTTTGAATAGTTTAACTTTCCATTTTTCTTCAATTGCCAACAATTACTCAATTACGCAAGACCTTGATTAAGAATTATTTACATTTTTAACGGGTGTCCGTTTCCGCTACTACAGTATGCGTAGGTTATCTCGAGGACGGTCTCACAGTATGCATTTCACTGCCAGTGCTGAGGGTGTAAAGATTGCGCAATAACGGTCACAAATGCGAGGTCTGCTTCCCAACTGGTTTGTTCCGAGTAAGATCTTCTGTGACTACGGTTATTGAACCCTTGACAATAAGCTTCGTTAGAGCTCTATGCGAAGCAAACTTGTGAATTGTCATTGGACGAATATGAAGCAGCGTCGGATAGTTGCCCGATTCTGGTAAATTAGGTAAATAAAAAATATTTGACTGGTGATGATAGGAGCAACAGTTGTACCTCCAAACTAAGAAAAATATTAATACTTTAAGAGAATTTGCAATTACAACACTGAGCCCGCCATGATGGAGGACAATCACGCCAAATACACCTGACTTTGTGCTAAACTCACTGCGCATGTGTGCATTGAAACAAACGGGGTGTACACATTCAAGCGTATCAAGTTTAGTCTAGTACTACGTAGTAACATGTACTCAAACATGGCCGCTGCGGAGTATTATGACGTTATGTGAAAAGCCTCCGTAGTCCGTAGATTTGTTCTTAAACTGAAAGAACTGCCATAAGTCAGTTGACATACATTTGAACTTCATTTAACCTTTAAAGTTGTTTGCAGCATAACATTGATACATTTGTTTTGTTTCCTTTTCAAGTTTATTACCTTTATTGCCATATCTGAACAAGTCTTACTCCATCTTTGGAGTAGGCTACATACAATACACTGAGCTGGAATGCAGGACGATGGTAAAGTTTCTTATACATCTGTGTGGTTCAGTGTACTAAATATGAACAGATGTTGAAGGTATGTAATTTACTTTCCTTACAAACTTGGGTCACTGCAGGGAACTGACCTTTGCTTGGCGTAACTGTTCCTTAATGGATAATAACAGTCAAAAATGTTTTTTAATGACTTCACTAAAGAAAAATTTGCAGGAGGATATAATAAAAAAAAAGAGATCAAAGGTGAGGTCTAAAACACAGTTCTTGCACCTGTTTTTTGACAACATAATTCCTAACAGAGATTTGGCAGCGATTGATGCTGCACCCCAGTGTCTAATCCATTACGACGTACTGTAGCATACATGTGCCACATTTTTATCCAACATGTGCAAAAGCGCGTCTTGTTTTTGTCTTTATAGGCCCAGTTCTCTCACCCCAAACAGCACCAATTCTCCTAACCTTCTTACTGAAGCCCCTCCCACAATTGTCTGAAATTCATCCTCATCCAGATACAATCACAGTGTATTGCTTCAACGTGAGTATAGAAAACTCAATTTATATAATCAAAACACTCGCAATACCGTTCATGCCGTGTAATATAAGCTTTGGTACTCTGCATTGTTTAAATTAGCTGCCAATCAAAGAGCTTAGTCAATTGAGAACTTCGGTTCCCCCGTACCAAAATTGTAGTTTGGGGTGAGAGGTTTGGCCCTTTAAATTCTCTGACGAATTAATGCCTACCGGTATGATAATAAAATATCGCGACTAAAACTTCAAAGGGGGAACCTATTACTCCATTGAATTTCTTAGGGTCTGCAGCGTGTCTGCAGCGCCTTGCGGAAAAGCAGCAACTAACTTCTAACTAACTTCTCTTTTCTAAGAGAGTAAGTCGCAGATGGTTTAACCAGGGAGTTGCTGGCGTTGCTATAACTCCCTGGTTGGACAAGTCAAGGTCAATGAAACAATATTTAATCAAAATTGTCAAATTCGGTCAGCAGGAAATTGGCATATGATAAGATTCCAACAGACAAAATACTTCAGGGAGAATTTCTCAATGTAAACGGTAATACAGAAACATTAATTGTTACAGATGTAGGCTAGTTAAGCACAAAACCACATAGGATGAACATCCGTTGCCAATGTGTCAAGCCTCTTTTTTCGCTTAATCGTCCCGGATAGTCAAAACTGTAGGCCTATGGTATACGCTGAGGACTCGATCATACTACGTCACTTTTTTGACTTTATAGTCCCAGATAGTTAACACTGTATTCTATATGCTGAGGACTCGAACATACTACGACACTTTTGATCGAGTGCGTCCGCACTTTGAGTAAGTTTGCAATAACCATGTACTCTGGTTGACGAAAAAGAATGAGAAATGATGGCCGGCAAATTTAACTCTCAAGACGAAAGTGCCAATGAATAACATATTTATATCTTGCCATAGCGAAATATCCTTGTGCAGTCACCGGTTGTGGTCACAGTAGTATTACTAAAGTCGTTTTCCAGTTTTTTTTTCCTTGTTTTGTGTCGCAACGTTTTTAGAGGATTATTTTAAGACAGGAATTTAAATTTTAAGAGATAAAAGCATCAGATTTGACCTATAGATAAATGAGCATGGACGTTGCCAGAATTTTACTCATCCGGCAGCCATATTATCAATTGTCAACTTTTTCCCATCGGTCGTGACGTGACTCAACGCATCGTGTGTTGCGAAAGGCACCTAGAGAATCATGGGTACTATGGGTCTAAACAAGAACGTTGACGTCAAAATCAATATGATCCCATGCAGTTATCGTGATTCTTCGGCGCATCATAGTATCAATTATGTAAGTATTGCGTGACGTGATGTGTGTGCAACAATTCGTATCATCTTTTGTCGACAGAGATTTAAACGCATGATTCTTGAATAACAGGGTGAAGATCACAATAAATTCTGTCGACTGATATTTTCTATTATTTTTGGTATGCCGAACTGCCAATATAGATAAATACGAGACGATTTGAACCCGATTTTCCCAAGATATAACTCGGGTTCGTCGTGAGTATATAGGGATTATTCACATGCCAGAATTGGTCCCTGGAATATGAACCGTTCGTCTTTATAAGGTTCTATTAAAAACTCTTAGTTAAATTATGTCATGTCATTTAGGGGACTCCGTATGAAAGGTTCCTAAAAGGACATTACGACTGTATATTCTCAACGGAGACAGCATCATTCACATTCTTCACCGAGTAAAACACAACTGAAAAGTTTATTTGGAGTAAGAAACCTAGCGAAGGTTCAAGTTCACATTCAGAAAGGTAAGAATCCACCAGGCAGCCTACCGTAATTTTAACATGCGATATCGCTTTACTGTTTCCATAGATTCGAGGGAAATTCTTTAGATGCCTACTCATATAAAAAACTAATACTCAGTTGGATGACGAAAAATATCGACCGCATTTCCTTTAGCTATCCACGATTAAAAGGTAATCAGTTACTTGGGTTTATAGTGACCACTTTTTTTTTTGAATAGTTCTTCACCATAAAGTTCAAGAAGTGTTACTTTTCACTTACAATGGTCGAACGTGTCGATGAAACTTAAGTTGTTCATCAAACTAAATTCCTAACATTTTAGTGGAATAAATAGCCTAACCTCTAATGTATGTCATTGACTTCATCTGTTTTAATAAAGTTCGGTTTTGTGGTTGAAGTTTGACTACAAAAAGAAGGAAATATTGAGAACGCTAGTATCGCTAAGAATTATCACTCCTTAGACATTGAACACATGCAACCTTTAATATTTCAAAGTCATTTATGATAAGTTCATGTGAAGAAATCAGTTACCTAAAGGTGTAATCGTATTGCACGAAATTGGCAAAGCAACTTATCACAAAGACAGTTCTCTTAAATTAGAAGCAAGTGGCAATTCCTTCGTGCCATAGATAATCATTGTAATACAGATAACGACACATAGGCTACTGCAAAAGATTTTCCACTGTCATGTCAGCCTTGTTTTTCGTTTGTACTGTAAAGAATTAAGATACTAAAACAACCGACACCAGCTAGAAAAGCAAAGCTAAGAATAGTGAATTAAATTTTTACTTAAAAACATTTGTCAAACGTGCTCGTAATAGTAAAGTTGTGAGCGTTGCACAATAGTTTTCAAAATATTACTCAATTCGCTTCATTTGCTTCGCTGGCGCTGCGAAGCACATTAATTAATGCGAAATTTTACAGCCTTTCAATTACGTGCCCTCTCACGAAACATTTTGCACATTGCGATAGTATCTGTTTCACCTGATTAAATGTAATACTTCATATAATGCCATATACTCTCTCGCGGCCATGTTGGAGTACATCTAACTACGTAGTAGTCACATTCGACACACTTGCTTCTTGAATGTGCACACACCATGTATACCTTGTTTCATACAGTGCGTTCAGCACAAACCATGTGTACTTCGCATGGATGTGTTCCAACATAGTAAATATGTGACTTACTTGGAAAGCCTCTATACCTGATACATTTAAAGGAGAAGGCAACCAACGGATTTTACACCTATCAGCTAGTAGAGACCACAATTCTAACACATTTTCTGAAAAAAGCTAATCGAATCAGCATAGTTCCAAATTTTTATGAATTTTTCAATAATTTTTCTTCCCTAATGAATCCCCATGATGTTCGTAGCCATTTTCTGGTTTTCAAAAAAAGAGGGCGCTTTAATATGACGTAAACGAGCCACATCGTAAGTTATACGATTTCCCATTCATTGCACATGGCGTGTACACTATTCCACAAACTGAAGGGATGTATAAAAAAGGGTCTGAGCCTTCCCAGGGGCAATACAGTCTGCATATACCCATCCTAGCCTTGAAAATATGTCTAGGAGGACAAGGTAGCATTGCCGACAGCTTTGGCAATCTCAAAAGATTGTTAGGACCTCACTAGGCCTAATGAAGCTGGCGATTGCTGTTTCGCTACGGTAAGAATTGCAAACTGCCTACCTTGTCTTTATGTTCACTCAGTCTTCTCTTCTTTGCCTCAACTAAACAAATATCGGCAGTCAAAAAATCCGCATAGGGACTATTCTGGTATCTTTCTCAAAAGCACTTCCCCAAGATACTGTTAGCTCACTCGCTATTTGCGTAGAAAACAGACAAGATTATACAGGTTCCGACTAGTGTCAAAACTGGTACAAGTGCTAAGCGTACTAGCCACATGCTAGAACCTTCATAAGAGATCCCGCCGACTGCCACTTTGTCCTGTTTTCTTTCTTTATTCTCTGAATACTCAGGCTACCAAAGATACTGTTTGATTCCATCTTTCTATACAAACGTTCCCGTCCTATATTCCATGTTTAGCGGGAGAGTGTACGACAAAGAGTTCGAGTACATCCTGCTCGTAAGTTGTAACGTTAAATTCCGTGCACAGTGTTTTCACACTGGACACTGCACAACAGTTAACTGTATGTTAGTCAAGGTCACTCTGCCATGAGAACGTGTTTGCAGTTCTCTACGTACAGTTATTTCCTTTCATCAGGGTTACCCGAACTGTAAGGGTACAGGCAAAGTGTATGGTGACAGACAGCGGTGCGATGGTGTTGCCAATTACGCAAACTATTTTTTCATGCTCTTGTTAAAAACCTGTTTTTCATTTTACTTTATTATTGTATGATGAAAATAATTTTATTCAGACAGTAGGAATTTTATCTCCTTTTTCAAGGGGAATTCAGAAGATGTGTTATGCAGGATATGTGCAATTATAGATAGTTCATGCGGGTTGGTAACTTTTCTGTTGAAATATGATATGTGGCGCGCTTTCGTCATTGAACATCCGGGAACTGGTGAATTTCAAAAAACAATGGCGCGGACCAGTAGCTTCTTAAAAATCAATTTTTAAGGTTGAAATGAATACTTCAAAAACTTCTTTGTGCTTCTTTTGGAAAGAGCAAACATTAAAATGGTAGTCTGTAGGCAGAAAAAGCTAGGGTTGCCTTCTTCTTTAAGCAAATCATGTTCTGAATGTAGATGAAACTTACGGAAATAATAAATTCAATCAGCGATAGCGCAAGGTGGGATATGGGATCATTTTAATAGAGGTAGACTGATCTCCGTTTGGAAAGCCTTTTAAAGCACAACCATAAAAAGCATGTTCTTTTGACTAGTTGCACCCTGCCACCAGTCATTCATTAATACTCTCGTTGGGGAGTATTCTTTAACGAATCGACAAGGCTATTTTTTATTACTTTCTTCAATATCAATCTGGGAAGAACTCTGACCAAGCAACAGGAATACAACTGTTGTGGACAAAGTGTGTATAAATATGCTTGAAAATATTTCAGAAATTAAACTATTTTGCATCGCTGCCCCCCCCCCCCTAAAGAAGCAAAACATTGTCACATTCTTTTATTAAAACTTGTTGGTGTTCTTAATCTACATAAATAAGTTTTGTATTTGTTACCCTCATCTTTGCGGCTGAGGTTCCTCGGCACTCCCATTGGGGACTTGGCCTAGTCTGACGAATTCTTACACTTGTAGAGACACTGGTAATAGGGCCTAATGTCATTACAAAACATTGTGCACTCCAATCACTTCATCTTGCCCTGTTTATGACAAATTTTCTTTCAGAGAGCAGTTGAAAAGTCTCATGGTCTATGTTGGAGACTCGTCTGATAACACCCGTGGGGAAATGCATCTCACAGTGTGGGATTACCTTATTATAATTGCCATGCTGGTAATATCGGCAGGAATCGGTGTATTCTTTGCAATACGGTCAAGACATCGCCAGTCATCCAATGACTACTTCCTTGGAAGCCGCCGAATGTCTGTGCTACCTGTGTCAATCTCTCTAGCTGCCACTGTCATGTCGGCAATTACGTACCTGGGAACTCCAGCTGATGCTTACATACACGGGCCAAAGTATGGGTTGATGTTTTTTACCCGGTTTACCGCACCTTTTGTAGTATGTTTCTGTTTCGTTCCTGTTTTCTACCGTCTTGAGATTACCACCGTCTACGAGTACCTGGAACTGCGGTTTGGCAATACATTAAGGTTTCTTGTCATCGCATCCGAGTTTCTCAGCGGGTTCACCTACATGGGCATAGTTGTGTACACACCTGCACTAGCATTAAGTACAGTGACTGGTATGAACCTGAGCTTTTCTATACTCTCCATCGGGATTATATGTACCTTTTATACTTCCATAGGAGGTATCAAGGCAGTCATCTGGACAGACGTGTTTCAGGTAAGTCCATTTTTAATCACTACTTCTAGTCCTCTGTATCCAATCAAGTTTAGGGAAGACATCATTATTTGCTGAAACCTGCTCCCTCCCTTTAAAGGTCACCCCAGAGGTACCGTAATTTGAAACAACAGGCAGCCGGGTCCCATCAATTCCTCTTACTTCGCTTTCAAGTATCTTTCATGATATATTAGGAATTAACATTGTAAATTCAAGGTAAAGCACCGGGTTATTCTCCTAAACTTCGTACTTCATGGAGGAAAAAATATTCAAGTTGTCATATGACTCTTAAGAACAATCATGAAGTGAGGCAAAGTCCTGCACTAATGCATGGGTATTCCTCATCATTATATATTTGCCTAAGTATCTTCAACATTTCTTAAAAATTGTGCAAATTATTGAAACTTTCCACTGGACCATTTATGTAGGGATATTAATCTTCAAATCTCAAGGAAACCAGCTGTTTTAGGTTTAGAGGAAACCCATATTGTAATTATGTATACTCAAATTTTAGCAGGGAATTGCTCTAGCATCTGTTCTCACTCACCAGCCCATTCAACTCGAGAATGCATGGATCGTTTCACAGTTGCATATATTTAAAAACTAGAGGAAGGCAAATCTCTGTCTCAAGTCATCTCTTGTAAAGATAAAGTTACTGATACTCTTCCACGCTTGCAGTCAGTGGCTCTAGAATCCACAGTGACCTTTGAACAGCAATAATTATGAAAGGAGTGAAAATATACTATGGAGTTTTCTTATGTTGACATTTATAATTTTCTTACTTTTCATTGCCTACTCATTTGATTCGTTGCCAATGACCACGAAATCTAGTGAATGTACGAATGTACTTTTGGTACATAGTGTGTAAATAATGATATTTCAAGATCCTATTAAGAGTACTTTCAACATTTGATACTGAAATGAAATTGTAAATATTGTAAATAGATCGACAATGGCATTGAGCCTAACATTTCCGTACACCCCCACTGTATGAGTAGCATCAACAATGTAAAAACAAATTCGCAACATTTTGCAAAAAATCATGGAATGGGCCACAGGCCCAACATGGGACATTGAAGTACAGATTTCTGAAATTTCTCAAACAGCCATTTATCCAGTGGAACATTGTGTACACTTAACAAACAAATCCATGAAGCATGATATTAGCTTAAATAGCCTGAAATAGTGTAATCGCTGTAAATGGCACCCGAAGATTTCAAAAAGACCCCCTCCCTGTCCTATCTGACCACAATTCCAGTGATTGCACTGGAAAATAATCTGAAGAGACGATGACTCTTAACAAGTTAAAAATATTTGTAGCCCAGGGCACAAATTACTGTTGCAATATTTTAATTGTTTGCCATAATCATACTCAGTCAGTCAAACTTGAAAGTGAACAGAGAGTTGGGTCCAATGCCTTTACAGGATGTATCACTTTGTCCACTTTGTGAAATATTGAAGAATGTTAAGAACTTCTTTACGTTATTTAAACAGAATTGAATCCTTGTCATTATAATCCTTCGTTCGTTATCTTAGTGTTTAAGATCAACTGGAAGTATTAGTTCTAGACTTAGATAAGCCGAATAGCCTTACACATCAATTCACATCCATACAGAATATCTTCCAAAGTATCAATAGGTTGCCATAGCTGGTTCCCGTGGGCAATTTTCAAAACTTATGGGACCAAGGCCCAAGATATGGCACAAGTAGAACCGACTTCGGGAAATATTTATTTTTTCGTTTTCCCCCAGTTAACGTTAAAAAGAGTCTTCCATCTCTTGTAACGACGCTTGGTCAGTGATCTGTGACGGTATTTAGAATTTGGGGTCTCAACCTACGACCTATGTTATGAAAATCTGAAAAATGGTGCTAAAGATTCTCTTGTACCCTGCTCATGGGACATTGTAATACTCGGTTAGTGATTGTTACAGGGTTTTGGGGAATTAAAGGTTCCAAGTCCAACATGTACATGGTCTCAGTGGCGTTGGAAGCAATATGAGGGTGGGTGGGGGGGGGGGGGGGGTCGGAATAATTTTGGACCATACACCCTTACCCTACCCCATTGACCAAAAGGTACATTTTTCATGCTAAATTTTTCCCTTTTCTACGAGCAACAATGAAGGAAAAGTTGGGAAAACCGCTCTGTATCTGACTGGTGTCTCAAATGGCAAATTTCTGAATTTTTCACACTTTCGAGCCACAGGACAATCGCCCCTGCCTCCTGTAGGAATATGAAGTTTTGCTCGAAAGACTATCTTCAGTTGGCGCGGAGCGTACAAAAATTTTTGAAAAATGGCAACGCCTCAGACAGCCGGAAATGGCATGTCCCGGGCTTGTAAGTAGTAGCTAAATTTTCCATTTTTTGACAAGTGTGAATACCACTGTATTAGGGACGTATTGCGGCAAAGCGCGCCAAAATTTTTACACCTTTTAAACAAATATGTGTAGATATGGAGCTTGAATTACAAGCAAGGAAATTTAGAGAGTTTAGGGATTACTGAAGAATCTGCACTTTCTCTATATATTGGTGGCAAGTCTGAAATTGATTGCCTTTTCTAAAGTCCTCCTGACTTTCTGACAAAAAGCCGTTCGGTGAAACCAAACTATAAACTGCTTCCCGAAGAAGCCAGATTGCACAGCGACTGAACCGTTGTTGTTACATAATTTTATCTATATATAAATGCCTACGACATTTCAAAAGTTTCCCAAACTTTTTTGTCCTTTTTGGACAAAATATTTCAAAATCAAGAGCTCACATTGAGGAAAATTTGGAACTCTATAATAGACAGTTTACAAAAATAGCAATATGGCTGACGTCGTTCTTGGTGATGTGGTGTCACATGGTAAATATCGGATTTTTGCATTTCCAGAGCTCGGAAAAGTTACCCAAACTTTGTTGTCCTTTTTGGACAAAATATTTCAAAATCAAGAGCTCACACTGAGGAAAATTTGGAACTGTATAATAGACAGCTTACAAAAATAGTAATGTAGCTGACGGTGTTTCTTGTGGTGTCGCAAGGTAAATATCGGATTTTTACATTTCCAGAGCTCGGAAAATTTTACCAAACTGATTTACGAGCGGGAACAAATGGATTTCACATTGCATTTTGGGGAATTGGAAAAATGAAAAAAGGGTTTTTTTTATCCCGGGAGGGGGGGGGGAGCATGCTTCCGCTCCCTCATTTCTCACTAGGGCTTTCGCCCCAGCCCGCCTTCCCACGCCCCCCAAGCATGGTCTAATTAATTTTAAAAAGAGTTGATGGCCTTTCTTCAAGTTGCTTGGTCACTTAGAGATCATTAATCTTATTTTGGATTTTTTAATCCAGTCTTTGTCCATGATCTATGGGACCTATGGCTCTCTCCATGAAATTCTGGAAAATACTTAACTTTTCATACAAACTCCCTTATGTAATGAATTGTCAAAGTGACATGGAAATTAGTGAAGGTAGTGGTACCTTCATGGTAAAGAAGATGGTTTTGTCCCTCACTTCTTGCCCTCTTTGGCTATTGACCTGAACACTAAGGTCTCCACACTTTCATTCCGGGGCACTTGAGGGCTACAAGGGATTTTACAGGGGGACACTGCAAGACATACTCACGGGGCGAGTGCCACGGAAGCGCGAGGCCCTTACAGTGGGGTCCAAGGCTCCTGGATTTAGGGTATTTGTTAGGTTATTAAATTAGTCGTTATTTGGGTGATTCTATTGACAAAACTGGTTTAAAAATAAATTAGGTAACTGGGAGTATAAGATGTTAGTTGTAAAAAACTTCTACTAGAAGCGGATTCAGGACACATTTTGAAACAGTGGAAGCCGGGGGAACTGAACCATAAAGAAAGCAGATTATTGGCAGTGTCATGTGAACACTGAGGAGAAAACAAGCCAGTGAGCGACAACTGGAAAAAGGGCCGTGGCTATCTCGACTTGAAAAACGCAACCTCTCAGACAACCATAGCAACTTTCTTAGGTGTTTTGGGGAGTTTTTTTTTTTTCATTTTAAAAGACATCAGTTACTTTGCCTTTTCCAAAGAAGAATCAAACATGAGTCTACCAGACAGAATCTGGTAGACAGGTAGGCTACAGAAGACAAAAATTGTGGAAAATCCCAAATCTTATGGGACACGGGGCACAAGGTTTTCCACTGTAGCAGGTGCTCTCTGTCCTCGTTGGTATTTAAGGTTCTGTTTCTCAGTTGTGAAAACCGCCAACTTGGACCAATAAGCATGGCGCTGACGTCGATCGAGATTCCGCAGAGTCGTACGCAAAACTAGTAAAGAGAGAATATACATCCCCACCGTCACATTCGCAACACGTCATTTTAATATGAGAGTTCGACAATTCATCTACGCTTGCCCAGTGCAGTAATTATCTTTACTCTATGCATCTGTTCATGGTAAAAGTTGTTCATTGCCAGAAAAAATAATGGCTTACAAAAGTGGAAGTACTCTATAGAGAAAACAGCATTTCCAAAGAAAAGGGAGTTTTCTCGCTACACAGGAAACACGTTCTTTCCTGTTTTACGCCATTGTCGCCTCCATCGAAGAATTTTAGAGAATTGCCAAGAGAGAACATTGTGTTTATGTATTTATACCAATTAATGATTTGACCTTTCATTCTTCAAGTTAAATGCCGTAATTTTCCTGAAATCAAAATGCATAAACCGTGACCTGCTTTAAATGTGAAAGTTATAACTCACCAAGTTCCTTAAAAGCAGTTTCTAAAACTAGGGAAATATTGCGCCTCCTTGCTTCTGCTAAATTGGAGGCATTCCAGCTTCTTGTGAACCATGCAAAGAAATGTTTCTATACGCTAAAAGTTAATACCTTATCCCGTGTGATCCTGGGCCCTTGGCAACAAATGTAAAATGTGGTTTAGTGACATGTCACCAACAAAAAATTACAAAAATCCCTCCAAGGAAAGATCCGTAAGATTATTTCGATGTCTTGCATCGGTCTCAAGATACCCATTTGCAGTGGTTTTTGTAGTAAATAATTTTCTGTGCAAATACATGATAATGTGGAGTAGTGTACCATATCAAAAATGTCCTTGTACGCCTACGCTATCAGAAAGAGTTAAGTGCAGTTCAAGTCCCCCCAAATTAATATTAAAAAGCATGAAAATGAATTTTAACAACCCAACCCCCATCTTCATGTGACATTCTTAAGCTGTGACATAACTTGGAATTTTTTTTTCTCTCAAATTAAAATGGTAAATTGAGCAATAATTTGTGATGTCATTGTTTGGCAAAGATATTATAAACGTAGATAACAAACTCCTATCCCTACACTGTCAGACGCGCGGACTCCTAATGGAGCCTCCATCGGATATTGGACGGAAGTGTTCATTTGACATGCGCACGGTTCTATTCGGTTATCTGCCTGCGTTCTGTGTGCGCACAATGCATTTCTCCGTGTGCAGTCCGGAGTAATTGACGCGTACTCTCTCGTGCTTGGAAAAAGAACGCAGAAGTTGATTTTTGGTTGTAAGGGCGTAAGAATGTAAACATGTGCATAGATAGAAACACACTTCAAGTAAATGTTAATTACGATCCCATCGTCTTCTTCGACGTACTATTTTTTTATTCATAGTGTACTGTAGTCTACAAGACTGATTGCTCATTTACCTGTAGTGTGTTTGTTTTGGAGGATCCCATTGAAGTGTTATGTAAAGTGTTTTTTTTTTAGTTTAGTGTAAAGTGTGTTATTCTTTTTGGGAGACCCTCGCGAATGATCAGCTGACATGTGTTTTCTAGTTCTCTGGTTGGACCAGGGAGGTGTTAAAATAACACCTCCTTGGTTAGAAGACCGTGACAGCGATAAATTTGTTTTGTTTTGATAACACTGAAAAGTTGCATGTTCCAAATGAACCCCCTTACTTAACAACATTTATTACCTATAATAAGTTATCGCCTGAACTGGTACCCCTAGGCTGTAGAGCTTTTACATAATACCTGCATGGAGCAAGACCAGTCTTGTGCCAAGCTGATGACATCGGAGGTGCCACCGAGTACGAAGACGTGAGGCTCATCGGGTGAAGTCTAGGGGCCCGCCTTACAGCCCAGGTTGAGGTCCAGGGAGTCCCCGAAGCTCCTGGGTTTTAGCGTGTTTGTGAGGTATTCAAGACGTTATTTGAGGGTAATTCTTTTGTCTTAACACTGGTCTAAAAATTACCTCCAGAATTAATTCAAGTTAGACTTTCGGTAAAAAAAACTTGTGATTCAATTACCAAGAGCGGATCTGGCTGACATTTTAAAAGATGGGAGAAGAATTGAAGAACAACAGAGGAGAAAGGGGATGGAAAATTCAATGTGAGTCACGGTGGGGGTCTAGGGAGAGAAGCCCTGGAGCTCTGGGTTTTCTGGTGTTTGTTAGGTATTGACGTCGTTATTTTAGGGTGAGTCTTTTGTCTTTACACTGGTCTAAAAGTATTTCTAGGGAAACTTCAAGTAAGATTTTATTGGTAACAGAACAAAGGAAATTACTGCCAAGAGTGGATCCGTCTAACGATTTGAAGACGACAAGTTGAACTAGAAAGAAAAAGAATCAGTTGTTGATGGACAGTTAAATATGATATTCTTATGTCTTATGGAAAGATGTAGGCCTAATCCTGTCTGAACGGTAACCTGAGCTGTGCGCCACCTTCAATTGGTTTAGTCGGCAGTATGCAGAAAGTTTTCGGGAAAAAAGAACCCGTTAGACAGCCGGAGATGACATTTCCCAGAAATTTTCATTTGATAAAAAAAAATAAAACACGAAAATAATTGCCCTTTCTTTTCAAAAGAAGTATCATCTATATCTTGAAAAATTTCGTAGTCATACTCTGACTGTAGAAGACATATCTTTTTGTGAAAATCTCAAACCTCGGTTGGGGGACACAAGGTTGTTCAAAGGGCACGTGTCCTCTGGCCCCTCGATGGTGACGTCACTGAGAATATATACTAACGTTTGCCAAATAGTCTAACCACTTTAAAATGGTTCATTTATGAATTGCTCTTAATTTACCTTTTTCATCTGTTTATTGTTATAACGTTAAATTTTTTAGAAATTACAACGGTGCGGTTCTGTGTATGTGTGCACAAAAATAACCAAAGTGATATGATGCCGTAAACTTGATTGATATGATTGTCTTCTTGCTTTCCCCAGGCTGGTTCTATGATCCTTGGGGCATGTATAATGATAATCGTTGGAACCGCTAAACTAGGAGGTGTTACAGAGGGCTGGCATCGCGCAGTTGAAGGAGGAAGAGGGGAATTGGTAGACTTTAACATCGATCCGACAATTCGCTACACCTTTTGGAGCGTAATGGTCGGCGGAAGTACGTTTGTAACAATGATTTCAGGAACCAAGCAAAGCCTTGTCCAGAGATATAACTCATGTGCGACCGAACGGGAAGCTAAGATAGCAGCATTGCTTGGTATTTTCGGAACAGGAATAATTGAAATATTAGCAGTGGTAACAGGGATGACCGTGTATGCCTTCTATAGTTCATGTGACCCTTTGTCAACTGATAAAATCGATCGTTCGGATCAAATTGTCCCTTACTTTATGATGGACGTTTTCTCTTCATATCCAGGGGTACCAGGTATCTTGATAGGGGGCGCTTTTTGTGCCTCTCTCTCATCCATGTCATCTGTCCTGAATGGGACAGCTGCAATGACAGGTCAAGACATAGTTAGGACAATATGGCCGAACATGTCGGAAAGAAAGTACAATATTTTAATCAAGGTTATATCGGCTATCTTTGGGATCATAACGATCGCCTTAGCATTTCTTGCTTCTGTTCTTGGGGACGTTTTAGAAACCGCTCTCTCTATCGGAGGTCTAACCGGGGGTCCTATTCTTGGTGTTTTTTTACTAGGAATGCACGTCCCGAGGTGTAACTCGAAGGGAGCTATTCTGGGGTTGATAGGGGGAACATTGGTTGGATTGATCTTGTACATTGGTTCACGTTTTTATCCTCCTATTGGCCATTCCCTACCGCTGTCAACAGACGGTTGTGTGTCTGTTAATGCAACGGCGTCCATAGCTGATATGGCGTGGACACAAAAATTCAATGAATATGATCTAATGACGTATAATTCCAACGATTCTACAACCCCATTTCTTGATATGGACCCTCAAAGACACCAGGGCCCGGGCATTTTTTATTTAAGTCATCTCTACTTGTCGACAATCACTGGCTTGGTGACCATTCTGATCGGATTGGTAGTGAGTCTCGTGACGTCTTGGAGCGAAACGCCAATGACCGACCCCAATCTCTTAGCACCAATCGTGGCAAAACATTGCGATAAAAGCAATAATTACACCAACAGTGTGAAATCAAAAGAATATATTTCATTGAAGAAGGTTTGATTTTACTAAGTTGGTAACATGTTAACTCTTGTAAATACTGTACCGATACATGTTGTTGCTGTTGGTAGACTAATTTTCGGTTAGGACGGAGAGAAGTACTTATATATCTTGTAACTTATTCCATCCTTGAATGTTGACAATGGTTCGAAACATTAATAAAAGTAGCAGCGTTTACATAAACGGAAACAGATTTCCACCTTAGATGCTCATGAAATATTACCCACTTAAAAAGTATCGAAGAAATGCTTTTTACATAATGTTATATTGCCTATGAAATTGTCATAAAATAATTCTAGCAATTTCGAGTTACAGTTTCAAATTTTCTGATAAAATGGCAAAAGGCTGATGTCAATTAAAGGTCTAGAACATAGGCATACGAAGCAGAGGTGCAGGGGACAGACTGCTACCCAAACATCCGAATGACTTGAATTTCGGGCAGGGCTTGAAAAAATTGGTGCCCTGCCCCTTTTTACCTTAACAAAATTGGTATATTTTTAATTTCACAAAAACTCCTAAGCGTTTTCAAATTCTTCAAACTTTGCTCGTAACTCAGAAGCACAAAACAAAACAAAAGCAAAAATCAAAAAACAAAAAACCAAAAACAAAAAAATCTTATTCACGGTGTTAGGTGAAAATTGACAGAAATGATTCAGTTCCAACGGCCTCGGAAATGTCATTTCCTGTAAGCTGGAGGGTAATTTTGGCTTAGGTAGTGTACTGGCAATCTAATAATGGAGATCCGCTTACATTAATATGTAACCTATTATAGATATGGAAACGTGCATGTTTTCCAAATTTTCCAAAAATGGAAAGATGCACTGTTTGCCTGGTAATTTTCTGGTGGTAATTTTGCACCTTTGTTCATAATTTTATTCAACTGAACATGTTTTTGCAAACTAAAGCTCAAACTAAAGACCCATTTATTCCACAAGTTACAAGCCTAGGAAATGACATTCCGACTGTCTGAAGGGGTCGCGATTTTTAAAAGTTTTATGTACGCTTCTGGCCAACTAATGGTGGCCCTCCGCATACTTAGGTAGTTTTTCTGGCAGCATAAAACATTTTCTAACTCCAGCTTAAAAGCACACCCCTTACAAATTGTACATGTGTCAGAGGCTGGATGCTTGATCGAAACTAGGAAGAACGATCTCGGAACATATGCTGGTCATCGTACATGGCCCCCGGACAAGAAATCCTAGATCGGCCCCAACCAGCCTAGGGAGAGAGGCATAAGGAGAGGGTGGTTTCGCTTTACAAAAAGGGGGGGGGGGTCCTTATATGCACTCTGGTACGTTTGCCACATTTGAAGTTAACATTTGTGTTGAAATATTTTACGGAACTACAAAATGTCATCAGTCAGGGGCCTATAATATAGTCCAATAAATAACGGATCGTTATCACGGTGTACAGTGATGTGCTTTTGTATATCAGCTACAAACTGGCTAGTAGGTTACTTAAAGTAATCGCCTTTTTTCCCTTATAGACCAATAAAAATTAATAATAATGGTTTTTGCCGTTTGCACTTCACTTTTTCAATAATTATGTTGGTACAAGTGAATTCAACTCCAAAAAGCCTTTCTATGTAAGTGTCTTCTTCCTGCCTATTCTCACGACGACTCAGCTGCGGTTCCATGGCGTTTCCTAGTACTAGTACTTGACTTTGGACTAATTGACTGATGGGAAGAAGAGCTTTAGATATGTGAAAAGGAGGTTTTAGTAGACTAGAGAAGACTTTATGAAGCAACACAAAATCTATTTTATAATAAATGAAGCGTTAAAATCATTAGCGTTAGCATTATTTCGTTCCAGTGTATATTGTTATTTCGACGGAACACATTGCAAACTAGATTTGAATAGCATGTGAGCACAGGGAGGGTGGGGATCAAACGGTCATCCGTTCAATCTCATGTCAGACGAGACTGGGCGTTTCAACTACGGACTTCCTAAACATGGACAGAGCATACAGCACGGTAGATTGTCGCTACCGTACATGTGAGAAAAAGCCCACCAAGATGGCTGTCTGCTTCAGTTTCAGTTTCAATTTATTCTGTTTACCTCATTTGAGGTTTTAGAATCAAAAAAGACAAAAGCAAAGAACATTTACATAATATGATAAAAGAAACAATCCAAGTTTACGAGATGGCAAAGATGGCTACGGTTTTGTGTGAAAGTCTGGACTTGCTCAAGTATATCCCTATATTTTGCAAGAAAGTTGAAATATTTTTGAAATATGGAAAGTTACGGTCAAAATTACTTCACGTATTGCAGGGATATGATATTGTTTGACATTCAAGTTTAACCTTTTTTTTAAAATATTACAGAATCGTCCTCAAATCAGACGATTAATAGCTCCACGGGGGCCATCTTGGTGCGCCTTTTTGTCCCAGTCGGTAGCGACCATCTACGGATAGGACGTACGCGTTAAATGCTCTGTCCATGTATATAAGTCCGTGGTTTTGACCACTTCATGCTGCGGGGAGGAACAGTGGTAGTTTTGACAAATTGATGAACAGTACCACACCAGAAATGAAACATGTACTCTTAAAACGGTTGGGTATGCATGCCTTTCACTAAACTATTGGGTAAAATTTTACATTCAGATGGAACCTACTTGAGTCATATTTAACCCAACTGTTTAGCATGAGCATACGTAATAAACCTTTTCAAAGTTTTCCCATCAGTTCGTAAACTTCCTAATATACATGCTAAAAGGCATTGATAAACATTGGTCTCCATATCCTGAGGAGACCAATTACCGTTTTATTCCTGTAATATCTATATTACGAGAAGTACAACCAGCTCCCTAGTACAACCTACCATTATGCAAGTACCAACGGTATCTTTGCCTTCCAGACTTGAACAATTTATTACTGTTTTTAAAAGGGATCATTTCCTCAGTTTACCCAGTCACATAAAGAAGAAAATTTTCGTTCGTAAAGATAATACACAAGTTATGTGCAATTTTGTATTAGGTGCAAAAAGGAAGTAACATGGAAACCATAGCTGAAAGTCCAGTCATTTAAAATTATTAAATCGAACTTGGATCGAAGAGGTAGATTAAAGACAGGAAAGTTGAAGAAAATACCGTAAAGATCATTTTACCGCACCGACGATTTGATCCCACCGTCAGTCGCAGTCTAGGCATCCTCAGTTTTGAAAGTCTAGATCTTTGACCGATTCGTGACATGTTTCCCTCGTAAATTAAATGTTTTCATTCTTTTAAATTTATTCACTTGTTCCCACTTGGGAAGAAACTCATCAAAATGCCATCTTGGCAACGCAAGCAACTGTATGGTTCTCGGATCAGTTGGATAAAACGCAATTTTGTAAAATGATGCAATTCTTCCATAATATCGAAAAATTTTCTCTTTCTAGAATAAGTTTGAAGAGGTCACGGAGTAAGACTTTCGAGACATTTATTGAATTTTTTGAACTTGGGGGTATAAGAATACATATAAGCTCTGTACTTTTCCTAAAGTCCTCCCGACTCTCTGTCAAAGGGCCGTTCGGTGACCCAAACGTTAAACTGCATCCCAAAGAAGTTTTACGTCCACTGAAGGACAGCACTTGACCAACCCCACGGCTCTCAGACCATTTACGTCGTTGGTCTGTCATGTATGACCTGGGAGCTGGTATGTAGATGGAGACAGAACGCTTCGAAATGAGGTTTTAGCCGTCAAGGTCACTCACTAATCTGTCTTTTGTTTCGTTCTTGGAACTTCTATCATGCTTGTACGGGATTAGTAAGAAGACACAAAAGGCATTTGTCGTCTGCTACGGTTAGAGTAGGGCATGCAGGTTTTTTGCACTGCCACAGCATTGCCAGTCGAAAAAAGCGTAAAATTCGGTCTTTCGAAGTTCGAAGACGCGAATGAAAAAAATATCAGCTCGGTCGTTCGTCGAACAAGAACAAGAATTTACATCTGGCTTTTTCTGGAAACGTCTAATCTTGTTGTCAAAAATCAGACTTTTACCCCTAAAGCTTATCTGCATGTCATGTCCCTCTAGAGGGAAGGGCCAGTTGAGTTCATTTATTTCAGTTAAACAGTCGTTTCGAGTGTGATTGCATCTGTTCTTAAGCTGTTGGCGGATACAGACATAACCTGCTAACTTTCAAAGTATTGTTCTGCATGAGTCACTTGTCTAAGCATAAGCAGGGTCTCTAGCAACTCCCTGGGATTAGTTGCCTCGAATCAGGGAGTTGTTAAAGACTCTAGCAACTCCCTGCTCCAATTAGGTCGTGTTCCTAGCAACTCCCTGGTTCCAGGGATGATATTGAAGCGGTGCTGCGAGTACAGGAAGGAAATACCTTTGCGACAATTCATTCCTTTAAGTGGGTCCTAAAGTATTAGCATAAATTAAAACTTCCGAGGCATCTCCTACCAAAGAACAAGTCCCTGGTATGACTGATCATGATGAAAATGCCACAATTTAGCGCAAGAGCAAATTCATGTACATACGTTTTAGACAGCATTGTAAAGTTAGCATTCTGATAAAATGGGACTGTTGAGAAATGAATTGGTTGTTACGTTTAAAGAACCAAAGAAGATATCACCCCATGTGCTTGACAGCTTGAGCCAGTACATTTTATGTAATGCGAATTTAACTGCTCACATCTTGACAGCGACTGCACGTTCGACTTCAATGTAGCTTTAAACGTATTACCTGTAGCCTAATGAATAACCTATAAAATATCAAAACTAGATTTGAGTTAAGATGTATCTTTAAATGTCAATGAGGTCACGTAAACGTACGCTACACATAACAGGTTGGGAGTTACTCGATTCATTTAAAGTGCACCTAAAGTCAAAAATTTCAAAAATATATATTGAAGAGGATGAAAAGTGAATTCTAACAGTTCAACTCCCATCTTCATACGACATCCCTGGACTGAGATATAAAATGTTGAAGTTTATTCACTTATAACAATTTGGTCGATTGGGCAATAATTTGTGATTTTTTTGTTATACAACTCACATAACATTTTTTTTTGTTTTTATGACCTTGAACACTTCCTGTTTGCTTGCATAGCATGTGGTGCACAAGGAGGGCTAAATTAATTACATCACCTTATAAGAGTAAGAGTGCAATCACACCTTTGTACAAGGTGCAGTAATATTCGAAAATACAAAGGAAAACAAAGATTGTAATTTGAGTAGTACAATTAAGAATTACATCACAAATTATTGCGCAATGTATCATTTTAATTTGAGTGAATAAACTTCAACATTCCATATTTCAGCTCAGGAATGTCCTATGAAGATGAGAGTTAGACTGTTCGAATTTATTTTTCATGGTCTTTAATATATATTTTTGCATTTTTTGACTTAAGGTACACTTTAAGCTTTTCAATAGCCACGGAAGGGGGGATTGGGGTTAGGGGTCAGAACCCCCCATGAGCCAACCTTGCAAAGCAAAAGAGCCTAAAATAGCGCTTTTTTCTCTCTGTCTTTAGATTTTTCTCTCATTTCGTGCCCCAAACCCCCCATGACACCAACCCAGCCCAACCCTCCACCATGACACAATCCTGCCTACGCGCTTGACTCCATGTAAATAAAACAATTAAGCAAAATGAAATTCAAACTCCTACATAAGACAGCTACACTTGAAATACCTCGTTGCCTTGCATCTTCCTGAACTAAGTGTAACGACTACTTATAATTATTATTACATAAACTTATATAGCGCACTACCATTAAATGTTCAGTTGCGCTTAACAACACCTTAAGAAAAAGCCAGGCTAAAAATACGTTTTCAAATTTACCGTAAACAACTTAAGAGATACAAACTATCTAACACTAAAAGGAGAGTATTCCATAACATAGAGCCACTAAAAGCAAACGCCCTTCCCCAAAATTGCTATGTCTTGCAAGAAGGAGGCTTTACAATACACATATCACGAAGGTAAGAGGGATCCTGCCCACAACATGGTTTGTACGCGAGAATGCGGATTTTGAACTTTATTCTATACTCAACTGGTAGCCAGTGCAAACTTCTTAAAGTAGGGGTAATGTGTTGGTCATAATTGATACGAATTAACACTCTTGCAGCAAAATTTTGAACTTTTTGCAATCTCTGAATTTGCTTTTTGGACAGACCATACAATATACAATTGAGAAAAAAAACCTCGGTAACTCCCATGAAATAAATTGGTGAAATTTTTACGAACGATGGCGCCGTTGAAGAACAAAGGATCTCCATATTTCTTGTTTAGAACACATTTCCTTATGGGGTTTAAAATATGGAATCGCCAGCGACGACATGGCCCCGACCATGTTCTTAATTTTCTAGTACTAAGAACTAATTGATTTTGTCTTAAATAATTTACTACTTCTTTTGCAATGACCCTCGATTTGTCGATTTCCCTTTCAACATCCCCCCCCCCCCCAAACCAACATCATTTTAGAGTGGTGAATGCACCAAAAAAAAAGTTACGTATTTGACGTCATTTTCAGCTACTTTTTGCCTTCATTGCTTATTCCAGACCTACCATCAGGTTCTTAACATTATTACGATGCTTTATGACAACAAACTTGAAATTGATGCCAGATCAACCGATCTATGGATAGCGAAATGACCGTAGTTTACAACGATAACACGCCAGAGCATCATTCAATCTGTCAGTAATGTGTGAAAATTATACATATACACATATAAAAAAACTGATATCTTTTTTAAAGAAAAGTTTCCTTCTGAGCGGAAAACAAGCTGGTCAAACAAAATGATATTCTTCATGTATCATCTCGTTTGATAGTCACACCCATCTCCTAGTGTAACGGTAAGAACATCTGCCTCTCACGCGGAAGGCCAGGGTTCGCTTCCCAGGTCGAGTCATACCAAAGACTCTAAAAGGAACCTTCTGCCGTTGTGCATGATGCTCAGCCTAAACAATGGAGTAGGAAAAACAAGCCAGTGAGCCACACCTGGAAAAAAGGCCGTGGCCGGCTCGACTTAAACCAATAGGTTGGAAGCTGGGTCGTAATTACTCTTTCTAACTAACAAAATTCACACCCATCTGAACTGCAATCTGGCCAACAGAGCCTTTTTAGAACACGGTAACTTTTTTATACTAAAAAGATTTCCACCTAAATTGTTCTTGGCTAACTGGTTACAGCTTGCTCAAAATTCAGTTCCACTTAAGTGGAAACGTATTTTACTTAAAGTGAAATGAATTTCACTTAAATAAACTCATTTCACTTTGAATACCACTCAAGTGAAATTTATTTTGCCTATATAAGTAGAATCCAATTACACTTAATGGAAATCAATTCCACTCAAGTGGAATTCTTTACCTTTAAAATAGGATAGCACGTACCACTTCAGTGGAATGACATTTATGGCTATCGAATTTTCGAGTCGATTGTCGAAACACCTCGGAATCGACTAGTATAACCTCATCTAATACTGCTTCAAGAATGAGAGCTAATATCACACACGTACTCCGTGTGTTAAGGCATGCATATCAGAAGCTGCCTGCAAGTGAGTAGTTTTGTCCGCGATTGATTTTTATGCCAACATGAAAGTGGACCTTAATAAAGAAAATGTCGCCATTCCTAATCTATGGCATTTATGACGAAAGGAAAAATAGAAATGGTGTAAGTTCCGTAAAGAACTCGTAATTCCTATCATGGAGGACAAAACAAGTAACTATTTGAAATAAGTTTGTTTTTAACTTGCTCTACAACGAGCCATGCTTCCAGATCATATATCACTTTATTCGAATCTCTATATGTCTGTGTGCATTACTCAAACGGTCTCCATGTTCCACTCATTGGAGCTTCCTCACGCAATAGTCCATTTAAATTCATAGTCCTATTAATTATGGAGATAATTTCCGGTAGAAGACGCACTCATACCCTGCAGGAACATGTCTGCATTATAGCCTTATGTTTGTAAGTTGGACCTCGTTTTTTTTTCTTTGTACATTGGTACTCGTTCTTTTTTCTTTGTAAATTGGTACTCGTTCTTTTTTCTTTGTACATTGGTACTCGTTCTTTTTTCTTTGTACATTGGTACTCGTTCTTTTTTCTTTGTACATTGGTACTCGTTCTTTTTTCTTTGTACATTGGTACTCGTTCTTTTTTGCTTCTTCTCCTTCTGTTTCAAGTTTCTAACTTTTTCAACAAACAAACCGTGAAAATCAATCATTGCCACGCGAAGTATATGTAAACTTTAAACTGGGAATTCTATCATGTAAAATTTTCTTTCAAAGTTTCCGCTGGTGGCTGGTGTGACATGTCAGCAAAAAGCTGTGACTTTACTTGTCAGTTAAAGAAAAAGGTTTCGTAAGGAATACCCGTAAGAATTATGTCAATATCTTTCCTCTGTCTCAACATATACCTCTTCAAAGTTTGCATGTTTCTGGAGCAACTTGTTGCTCTCGCAAATGTAATGATGTACAGTGTTACACAATGTTGATGTTTCTTTTGTTAACCCTATCTTAAGAAATTTTGGTTATTTATAATGATTTCCAAGAACAATCGAAACTTCCAAAATGAAACCATCGGGACATACTGATGTTACAATTGTCCTTAAAATGAAGATTGTAAAAACAAAGGGTAACATTAGCAATATATGGCATGTCCCTCCGTAGACATCACAAGATTTGTATGTTGGGGTCATGTTAACACGTATGATTAATCTAAAGTATCTGCACCACGGGACTGTGCACACACGCAGAGACAGCGGCATCAGCTTTGCAGTAAACACACTCCACAGGCTTATTTCAACCCTTTACCGTTGTTTGGGTCTTTTTGGACCAAGACGGGGAGCGCGACTGTCACCCATCTTAACTGTTTCACGCGGAGCTCGAAACTTAGAGTAGCTACCCGAAAATTCGGCCACAACAACGAGAGAGACAATAGTGTAAGGTCACGGGGTCAATAGCCTACGGAAGCTGATGCGGGGTGTGCTACGTCCGCTTTTCCGCCCACTCCCGAGGCGCGCAAGTATGCCCCGATTGGAGCACAACGGTAAAGGGTTAAGTTTAAATCAGATATTGCAATGTAAAAATGGTCAGTTTTAGAAGGGTTGTGATGGTAGTTGCGGCAAATTTCTTGGTTTTTAGTGCTTTTACATCAAATACCCAATTTTGTCATTTTCAAGTCACGCTACATGCTTCATCCCCCACCTCCCGGGCCAGAAAACCCCTTTTTCATTTATGTGGCATTCTCAAAATCCGGGTTCTCTTCAATATAAGCGCCAGTTTGGAAGTCATTGTTTCAACAAAAAAAAAAAAAATCTGCGCGCTTCGCGCGCTTCAATGTGCAATTCCTAATGCACAAGTACATTCTGTCTCATGAGTCAGTTTGATAAACCTTTTCAAGCTCTGGAAATGCCATTTGTGACACCAGATCTTCAAGTGACACCGGCAACTTCAGTGTTATTTCTATAAATTTTCTTTTAAAAAATTCCAAATTTTCTCCAGTACAAGTTCTTGACTTTCAACTAGTTTGTTTAAAATAAACAACAATGTTTCGGAAAGATTTAAAAATTTTATTGGAGAGCTTCAGTTCGTAGACATTCAAGATAACATTATATAGCAACAACGAACTTCAGTCGATCACCGTGCAATCATTATCAGATTTGCCAAAATATAAAGTGCAGATTCTTCGATCAATAATCCCCCAACTTTTTAAATTTCCCCATACAAGAATCCCAGAATCCAAAAATGCTTGCAATACAAGCTCCATAGCCACAAATAGTTGTTTCAAAGGGGCAAAAATTTCGGCGCGCTTTGCGCCCGCAAATTGCGTCTCTAAAACAGTGGTGTTTACACTTCAAAGAAATCTCGGAAAATATGGGTGCTTGGACGTTTTCCCTGAAGGAGTCTTTTTATCTCCTGCTGCCTAGCTACTACTTACAAGCCTGATAAATGCCATTTTCGACTGTCTGAGGGGTCCGATTTTCAAAATTTCCTCTACGCTCCTCGCCAACTGACGGTCGCGCTCCGCTTAAATAGTCTTTAGGGTAAGACTTCAGGCAGGGAATCATTTGCCTTCCGTAACTGCTCTCATATAAACTTTTCATCGGTTACCTTTTAAACCTGTCCTGATTTGAATAGCTTGTAAGTAGATGGATCTTTTAGTATCTTGCAGAATTAAAAGTGTTATCAATGTTCCTCAGTTTGCAGAGGGCATAGATATACTGGAATTGTTGTCTACTGTAGCATGGCTGGAAAAAAACGAAGAACTCCACCTCATTTAGTGCCCAGTTTCATTTGAAAAAGTGATTTGTAGCATACATTTTTTTCATTTAAAAAAAATTTTTTCCTAGTAGAAAAAAGCGAAAAATTTAGCATCAAAAATGTAACTTTTGATCAATAAGGTAGGGTGCGGGGAAAAATTGCTCCGCCCCAGCCCTCCCCCTCCACTTTCAAATTGCTTCCCACGCCACTGGTCACGATTAACTGTTGGAGTAACAATTCCGCTCGAAGCGCGAGTCTGTAAAGTTGGTGTACTGTCTAAGGGTCCGCCTTTGGGTACCTGGAGCCGTCCAAAGGGCAAATCCCGGGGCGGACGACCGAAAGTTCTAGTGTTTTAGCATACAGAAGAGATATATCCTGGGTTGCTAATGTGTCATCCAATACAATGACTTCAATTGGTTTTAATATATTAGGCTGTACTATTGTGACCATTTTTGTGTAACTAAGGCAAATGTCCTTGAAGTGGAGTTTTACATAAAGGCCCGATGATACAAGCCATGTGAAAAGTGTTCTAGTACAAATGTACTCACGAGTAGAGATCAGTGACTTATTGAGTACTTTTGGCTTGCGTAACAGGTAGAGTTCTGGAAGCAGGCATAGCGTATGTAAGCAACTAAATCTTGCTAATGACTGCACAGATTATAACAATATTATGGTATGAGGTTAGTGGGTAAGCCAGTGTGTAGCGTAAACATAGCCACTATACAAGCTTGCTGTTCACCTTAGAGCCCCTGGTGGGGTCCGGGGCAAAACCCCGGTTGGGGTCAGGGGGTGAAGCCCCCGGAAGCTCCAGAGTTTTAGCGTGTTTGTGAGGTATTAAAGATGCTATTTAAGGGTAATATTATTGACTTAACACTGGTCTAAAAATTACCTTCAGGGTAACTTCAAGTAAACTTTTCGGTAAAAAACCACTGATTCAACTACCAAGAGCTTATGCGGCTGACATTTTGAAAAAGGGGTCTATAGAGAAAAAAAAGTTGATGGGCAGTTCAATGTGAGTCTTGGTGGGGGTCCAGGGGGGCGAAGCCCCCGGAATCTCCTAGGTTTTAGCGTGTTTGTGAGGACAGTGAGGTATTAAAGACGTTATTTAAGGGTAATTTTATTGACTTAACACTGGTCTTAAAATTGTCTCCAGGCCAACTTCAGGTAAGACTGTCGGTAAAAAAACCCACTGATTTAACTATCAAGAGCGGATCTGGGTGACATTTTGAAAAAGGGGTAGATGATCTATAGAGAAAGAAGTTGATGAGCACTTCAATGTGAGCCTTGCTGGGGGTCTAGGGGGAGCTCTGGAAGCTCCTGTGTTTTTAGCGTGTTTGTAAGGTTTTGAAGTTGTTTTTTAAGGGTTGTCTTTGCACAGGCTTAAAAAGTACTTACAGGGCAATTTCGAGTAAGATTTTATTTTTGCTAACAACACCAACGGTAGTGAAACTACTCTCAAGAGCGGATCCGGCTAACTTTTTGAGGAAGGTTAGCTGCACTAGAAAGGGAAAGAAAAGGCAGTTGATGGGCAATTAGATGTGATCCTCTGAAGGAAAAATGTAGCCTTGTAGGTCTAATCCTGCTTGAAGGGTTACCTGAGCTGTGCGCCGGCTTCAATTGACTGAGTCGGAAGTGTGAAGAAAATTTTGAAAACACGCAACCCCTCAGACAGCCGGAAATGGCATTTCCAAGGTTTTTTGCGATATTTTCATTTGGAAAACATGAAAATTTACTGCCTTTTCTTTCCAACAGAGGAATCGAATCCTAAAAAATTCATAGTCACACTCTGACTACAGAAGACATATTTTTTTGGAAAATTTTAAATCTCAGTTAGGGGGCACACGAGGGGCACACGCTTTTCCGGGGAGGGGGGGGGGACGTGCCGCCTGCTCCCATCTCCTGGCGACGCCACTGCCTCTGACACCTTTCTGGTTGAAGTCATCATATGTTGACGAATAATGAAGTCAAATGAAGGATGTGATTACAATCTGATCATGGAGTCGCTGGGCTGATGAGTCACTCAGGAAGTCGATACCTTAAAAAGCGCAGATCATTTCATGTGAACAGGACAAGTTGTCTGTAAGAAGCAGTAGCTCTATAAACAGGCTTGCCCTTTGAATCTTTTATTGTTTTCGTTTTGTTTGTTTAAATACGATGACAATCTGTTTGAAGCAAACATATGTCTTAAACACAATTTTTTTATTATTATTATGTGCCTATAAAACAAATTTGTCGTCAGTGACTTTGTATTCTGAGATCACTCTTTACTTTGATTAAAGGGTTTGATGGCCACATTTTAACTCAGCCTGTGATAGGGATTACTATTTCTTTTCTTATCAGGTAAGAATGTCTGCCTTAATTCTTTAAGAAATGCTTGTAAGGCTTGTTCAAGATTCACCTGACGTTAGATTGCCTTTTACCTACAATAAATCACTCACACGCTGCATCCAACAAATTGACAACGCAACATCAGTTTTTTGCGAATCTCCCAACGTCGCACGGTCCATTGACACGAAAAGAAAATGACGGGAACATGACCACTAGAACATAAAATCATTTGAGTTTTTTTAAAAAATAATGGTTATTAAACCTACACCTATGCTGCCTGGAATGCTTTACCGATACTTGTGCAGTACCAAAATATCAACTGGTACAATCACCAACATTCGAGCACGAGGACGAGTAAATAAACAGCGAATGGGAGTAGTCGTCAGTATCTCGTCGGCACAGCGGCCTAGCTAGGATATTTTCCAGAGGGGCAAAAGCATGAAATTTCCCCAAAACTGTTCCCACTCAATGTTTATGTATTTCATGTAAAATATGCAAATTTAGAAGTACAACAACATTACCATGTCATTATGTAATATTACCTGTATTTTAATTTTAAAGTATAACATAGAGCAATTGGAAATAACAACTCTCACACCTAGTATATTAATTTTGGTCAACAATATCTGGTATATTTGTATGTACCAACGCAGTGGGGTACGCAGGATTTCTCAGAAAGGAGGGGGGGGGGGCATGCAGTATGTTGAGTGATCGCCAGTCTGAAATTCCCCCTTTGAAATTTTTTGACGTTTTCAAGGAGCCTAGATGCAAAATGGTGCAAGATTTTCGACTTTGACAGGAAGAGTGTTTGAAAAGCTGAATTGTGGAGGTTCATGAGGATAAAACTGAAACCTTTGTCTCTTTACATGCACTCTTATGCCATTTTCGCTGCCTTACGAAGTAAAACTTGTCTTTAAATTTACATACTTCTATGAGTCAAAATAAATGCTTGTAAAGGGAATCTAAACATTCAGTCTTTAAAAGCTTTTGTATGCAATACGAAAAGAATCAGGAACATGCTAAGTGATCATAAAATTACCCCATAAGATGTGCTATCACTGTAAGGCTTATTCTGTGTTTTTTCACTCAAATTAAAGAGGTACAATTATTTGTGATGTCATTGTTGTACTACTCAAATTACAGTCTTTGTATTTTGTTGTTTTTCGGAAAGTTACTGCACCTTGCACCTCTTACGGGGTGATGTAATCAATTAAGCCCTCTCCGTGCAACATACTATGCAAGGAAACAAGAAGTGTTGGATGTCGTAAAAGCATTTTTAATTTTAGAGGAAACATAGGCGGTGATATGAGTTGCACAACAAAAAAGTCACAAATTATTGCGCAAGAGAACAATTTGTTTTAAGTAAATAAATTACAGCGTTTTCTTTCTCTGCTCAAGAATGTCCTATGAAGATGGATTTGGAGCGTTAGAATTCATTTTTCATGCTGTTTAATACATATATATATATATATATTTGAATATTTTTACTTGAGGTAAACTTTAATTCATTTTTCTCAACCTGTGCCCTTAGAACTTATCCTATGCGTCGTTTCTCATACTTTTATAGTATTCAAATAGAACTTTGAGGGTCACTTTAACTGTTTAACCGTTCTCTATGCATACGTTATAGTTTCATTGAGCGCGCAAATTATTGACATCATCCATTTTTTATACTATACTTTTGAAACCAGCGTTTGACCAGTTGACCGATGATATTATTCATATCATCTGCGCATGTTATATGAGATTTAGATGGATTAGATGAAAACTATGGCATCTATTGACCAATTACAACCTACGACCGAAGCTTTTTGCAATATTTAAAACTCGTCACTCTCTTTGATCAGCTGGTACTCATTTGAAGGGGCGATGGAATGTTGTATTTGCTTGTATCTTACATGAATTCAACCCCCAATGTTGCCAAAAAATATATACATAACCATGACGTCATAGATCTATGCATTTTGTTTTTCAGTGGGTCGTTATCAACTGTGATGGATTCTGCCGAGGATCCTTCTCAATACTTAAGAGTAGTGTATCTAACAGTATGGGATTATATTATCATAATTGCCATGTTAGGCATATCTGCTGGGATTGGTGTCTATTTTGGAATCCGGTCGAGGCATGCCCAATCGTCTGATGACTATTTCCTTGGGAATCGCCAAATGTCTGTGCTACCAGTAGCGGTTTCCCTAGCTGCCACCGTCATGTCGGCGATTACTTACCTGGGAACTCCAGCTGATGCTTACGTACACGGGCCAAAGTATGCGTTGATGTTTCTAACACGATTTACTGGACCATTTCTAATATGTTTCTGTTTCGTTCCTGTTTTCTATCGTCTTGAGATTACGACCGTTTACGAGTACTTGGAGATGCGGTTCGGCAATACATTGCGATTTCTTGTCATCGCATCTGAATTTTTCAGCGGATTCACCTACATGGGCATAGTGGTGTATACACCTGCACTAGCACTAAGTACAGCGACAGGTATAAACCTGACGTTTTCTATACTAGGGATTGGAGTCATATGTACCTTCTACACTGCCATAGGAGGTATCAAGGCAGTCATCTGGACTGACGTCTTTCAGGTAGGTTAAATTATGAAATCTCTGCATTCCCTCTTCTTGATACAATTCTTTCCAGATAGACGTTGGCGAAAGTTTTCCTCTCTAGCCGGTTTATTTCGCCGATATAATACCTCTTCATAAAAACTACCGTCACCTGTTTTAGACTGACTTCACCATACTTTAAATGCCCAGGGACCAAGAAGTGCGCAGGAAAAGTCAGAGGGGACAAAAGGTTTTCTTGATCAAATCAAGGGCAAGCTTTTACATCCACAATAAAGCTTACATGGTTTTAGCCAGGAGTTCGTCAGAGGTACAAAACTCCTAGGCAGACAAAAGTCATCTCCGTCAAAAACGACAATTTCAAATCACTATCCCAGTGGAGATCTGCTTATAGAGTCAAACCTTGCAGGGAGGAAAGTCATTTGCGCCCGTCTGAAAAGGGGTTTTATGTAAAAATCTTAATGAACGCGTTTTGAGACATTTACATGATTGAGCTTGAATTTGAAGTGTGAATGCATAGTTTGCATTGCGGAATAGGCATTTCAAGGTTTTAAGTACTTGTAGACTTTTTTGGCAGAATTTGCGCTTATTAATTACAATCGCAAAGAATGCCTTTATTCCCTTTAATCAGTGGCGTAGCTACTGGGGGGGGGGGGGGGGGGGGGGGGGGAGGTTGCCCCCCCCCGGAAAAATTTTTGGGGAAATTTGATGAAAATGGGGAAATTTGATGAATCTTCTTATTATTACAAAAATTTCTCAAAATTTTTGTTAGAATAAGAAATTGTGAGACATTTCTTATACATAATTCGTATTTTCATGCAACAAATTAACTCACACTCTAAAAAATATGCAAAAATGCAAAATTTTACACAAATTGTGCAAAATTTTGCACAAATTGAGTTGAAGTACTCACTTATTTCGAGTAGAAATACTCATTTTCGTGAGTATCCTAATTTTTAAACAAAATCGTTTAAATTTTTTTTAGAGTGCAGATTTCGTCAGTGTCGCATGAACCGGCCCAATTCGCGTTCCACAGAAATGTCCTCACCGCGTAGCAGATTGAATGTTCTCTTGTGCTTGTATACGCACGGGGGTTATGATCAGTGCATTTTAGTGCACAGGAAGCTGTTATTCAGGTGATATTTTGGGAATTCAGTAAAAGGATGTGAAAACTGACAAGTCACTACCGTAGACCCCGAGGTTGTTATGTTCTTCTACAAGCTAGCAGTAGCTGTACGATTTTACTCTGTAACGATGGGTGGGGCTGAAACAATCCATGGCCAACGATAAACTTAAAGTTAATCTAGAAATTAGAATTAACGGGATCCGTTGGCACACTTAGATTTTGTTACTTAGCCTAATCCGGGAGGCTTACAAGCTAGTTCGGGAAAATAGCTTTCTGCTCACTTTGAGTGTAACAATAAATGGACAATGAGTACCTTGTAGCCTTCTACACTGAACAGACTGCTTTTCTAACAGGATATCCTGTGTGATCGAGCCACTATTAGGCCTCCTTAGTGGCGTGCGAAGGGGAGACAATTGGGCCATGCCCCCTCACCTATGCCATTTTTTCTTTGTTCTTAAAAATACGTAGTCTAACTTTATTAACACAGATTTTACTTCAAAAGATAGCATATGTGGCACCAGATTGCTTATAAGGACACCCAATTTTTCAAAAATTTTCAAAGGGGAAGGATTGTCTCTGCAAGGTTTTTCAGTGATGCCATTTTTTTTTTTAATTCCTACAAATAGACCTAGGCAAATTCAGTCAAATTCCAATTTTACTTAAAAAGGTAGACTCTGCTTCCCACTGGTGGCATCGATAAAAAAGGCTACATGTTTAGATTCTTTTTACAAGCATAAATACGCCATTTTGACAATCTGAGCGGTCTGATTTTTCGAAATTTTCTTTACGCTCCGCGCCAACCAATGGTGGCGCTTCGCTCGGTCTTTTGGGCAAAATTACATTTTTGGGGTAAAATTAGCTCTTAACTCTCTGATCACTTTGCAGTTTGCGAACATATTTTGAAGTGAGCATTTTATTGCAAACGACAAAAGAAGGAAGCAACTGGCCAGATTCTTCGTATTAGCCTGGAAAATGCTATTTCCGGCCATCTAAGGGGTCTGATTTTTCCAAATTTTCTCTACGCTCCGCGCCAACCAATGGTGGCGCTCCGCTTAGATAATCTATATGACAAAGTAACATTTTGTGGCCAAGAAAAACAACAAATACCGATCAATGCTCTTTTATTTTGACTCCTAAAAGTGTGCAAATTTAATGACAAGTTTTGCTTCGTAGGGTAGCATAAATGGCATAAGGAAATGCATGTCAAGACACAAAAGTTTCAGTTTTATCCTCATGGACCACCACGATTCAACTTTTAACACTGTTTCTGTCAAAGTCGAAAATCTAGCACCATTTTGCATCTAGGCTCCTTGAAAACGTCAAAAAATTTCCGGGCACCCCTCCCCTTAGACCATACTGCATGCCCCTCCCCTTCAGAGAAATCCTGCGTTAGTACATACAAATAAACCAGATACTGTTTACCAAAATAATATACTTTGTTATTTCCGATTGCTGAATGTTTTACTGTAAGATTAAAATGCAGGTAATATTACAAAATGACATGGTAATGTTGTTATACTTGTAAGTTTGCATATTTTATATGAAATACATACACATTGACCGGGAAAAGTTTTGGGGAAATTTCATACCTTTGCCCCCCTGGAAAAAATCCTAGCTACGCCACTGCCTTTAATGGGGGGGGGGGGGTGTATGAGCAGAATATTTTCAGACTTATTAACCCATCAAACCTTAAAGCAAGAGCAACATATCTAGAATAAGTTGCTTAACTTTAAACAATGGAGTAGGGAAAACAAGACAGTGAGCCACGACGGGCGTGGCCGGCTCGACTTGAACATATTCTCCATCTAACTGACTACTTAACTATACACATATGAAGTGTCATTTCCAGCAATCTGGGAGGCATTTGGCCGAGGCCAGCAATTTTTTGGTACGCAAAGGGTCAACTGGTGGTGACGCTTCACTATGCCGCTCTACCGCCGACAAGGCGAGACCCGTTAAGTCGATCGTTGTTTCTTCAGACTTAGTTTTAAAATATGAAACCCTAAACTGATCATCATGATTTAATTAGGTCACACACGGGCTAAGTGACAAGATCATTTGAATATCTCCAGAGACTACGAGATTTTCGCTGTCCCACGTTAGTGAACTGGACCCAAAGCACAAGGAAGGTTAGTTGGTTTTTGGAACTTTCTTCGCCAACCTTCTGCTTTAAGGCGCAAACTGCCTTTTTTGTTGTTTCCAGTTGTCTCCCCTACTCCGAGGACCAACTTTTGCAATAAACTTAAAAGTCACCATTACACTACAAACGAATAACAATTTTAAGCAGCTGTAGTTGATCACTCTTAACGCAGATAGAGTCCAACAGACTGTCAGAGAACTACCTTTTATTTTTGTTACTGACATGTAGCTACGGATGGGATGGGACAAGTGTTCCCCGGCTAGCCTGTGGCAAATGAAAAATTGAGGAATTTTGAAATGTGATACCAGTTCATCAAGTGGTTTTATTTAGAAATTTCAGATTTAAGTGAGTATTTTTTAAAATACTGATACGAATAAGCAGAATAAAATGTTCATTGTGTTGTATCAGGGAGCTGGAAGAGATAAAGATCGTTCATTCTGCAATTCTTTTGTACTTGGTGCTTAGCTCTCACTTAAGCTTCGCATTATGTGATTTCTGAAGTTCCTCTGAACTAATAGAGATTAGACAGTGGGGACAATGGTTCTGGTCGTCTGTTGCAGCTGAGCGAGATCAGAGGATTGTTTTCATCCTTATCATCACACTACCAGTCGTTGAAGAGATCATTTTTAACACGTTTTAAAAGAATACAGCATATTTCTTCATTACTTTTTAAGAGAAAATTCCCTTGATGCTATTTCAGGAACAAACCGGAACTGTTAGAAATATCAACAAAAATATTAAGTCTCCTGTAAAATTTTAAACAAGTATACTTTTTAAAAAGTAAAATAAAAAATGTGGTTGTGCAACTTAAAAGTGGCTGACCAACGTTGCTCATGTGTCGGATAAACGCGTAAAGATCAAAGCAGTATCTTGTCAATGGGTTTGTTATATGATTATTGGAAGCGATCATTAGAAGGAGAATCAACAAAAGTCAAACAATAGAAAGAAATTTATCTATCAATCAAATTTCGTTCCTTGAAGAGCATTAAATTACTTTCAAGTATCCATTGTCGGACGGACTTAAGCGAGCATTCTCCATCTCTCCTAGCCCTCTAATTGTATATAGGAAAACAAATGCCTGTAATGTGTTACATATTACAGGACTGTCAGCTTTCACAAAGTTCGGCTGAGTGTCACATATTTCAGTGCAATCTCACGTTTATACAATGAGATATTGCATAAGTCAATATTAGGAGTAACTGAATTTAGATTTATTTTTCGTATGCTTTACAAAATTAACACCAACTTTTCACTCAATATGTCAATATATGATGTAAAAATGCAATCATAAAGCAAACTATGTGTCTGGATTGGCATTAAAACTCAAGCGGTGCACACTACGTGCGTTTCTTTTTCCCTCACAGGACCATAACTTGTGTAATGTGAGCTGCTCTGCATCTTTCAAAATCATTGATGATGTGAGCAGTTCGTTTTGAGAATCTCCTTCCCTTCTCGATAATTCCGTTTTGTTGTGACGAATGTCTGTCTTAAATCAGCGTCAGAAGTTATTGACCCTAGTTCCATACCTCTACCTTTTCAAGTAATAAAATTCAAAGAACAATTTATTTGCGTTTTTTTCTTTATCCAGGCTATGTCAATGCTCATTGGTGCATGCGTAATGATTGTCGTTGGTACAGTTAAGCTTGGAGGAGTTGCAGAGGGCTGGCATCGAGCGGTAGAGGGAGGAAGAGGAGAATTGGTGGACTTCAGCATAGATCCAACCATTCGTTATACATTTTGGAGCGTGATGATAGGCGGAACTACTTTTCTGGTCATGATATCAACGAAGCAAAGTCTTGTCCAGAGGTACAATTCATGTGCATCAGAACCAGAGGCTAAGCTGACAGCATTATTGGGTATTTTTGGAACGGGAATAATCGAAATTTTGGCAGTGATCACAGGGATGACCGTGTATGCCTTCTATAGTTCATGTGACCCTTTGTCAACTAATAAAATCGATCGTTCGGATCAAATTGTCCCTTACTTTATGATGGACGTTTTCTCTTCATATCCAGGGGTACCAGGTATCTTGATAGGGGGCGCATTTTGTGCCTCTCTCTCATCCATGTCATCTGTCCTAAATGGAATAGCTGCAATGACAGGTCAAGATATAGTTAAGACAATATGGCCAAACATATCAGAAAGAAAGTACAACATTTTAATCAAGGTTATATCGGCTGTTTTTGGAATCATTACCATCGCCCTAGCATTTCTTGCTTCTGTTCTCGGAGACGTCTTGGAAACCGCTCTCTCTATTGGAGGTCTGGCCGGGGGTCCTATTCTTGGTGTGTTTTTACTAGGAATGTTCGTCCCAAGGTGTGATTCAAAGGGAGCTATCTCAGGATTGATAGGCGGCACAGTGGTAGGATTGATCGTGTACATTGGTTCACGCTTCTACCCTCCAAAAGGTCACTCCCTTCCATTATCAACAGAAGGATGTTTAATCTCCTTGAATGCAACAACTACTGCCAGCGATATAATGTGGACAGATATAGTCACAGAAAATGATCTCATATCATATGCTTCAACGTCGTCTTTTGATATGGATCCTCATGTAAGTCCAGGTCCAGGTCCAGCCATTTTCTACCTGAGTCATCTATACTTGGCAACAATTACTGCATTAGTAACGATTGTCTTGGGATTGCTCGTGAGCCTCGTGACGTCATGCCGAGATCCATCGATGGTTGACCCTAAGCTTCTTGCACCAATTTTGGCTCGATATTACACCAAGTTAGATGTAGATACTAAAAACAATGACTTTGTACATAAATCAAGGGATTACGTTGCATTAAAGACAGTTTGAAAACCCAGAATTTACTACAGTTGAAGTCAAGTCTCGATGCTAGTAGTTATACCATAATTATTCACCGCCTCGCGGACAACATGAAGTACCACTGGACCGGCGAAACACCTCTGCCCTCTTACTTTAATTCTTGCAGATGTCACTCTATCTTTAAGTAGCTGGCACATGCTATCAGAAATCTGCTTTTACTTGTTAAAAATCCCCAATGAAATATCTGCCTAGATAAGTTCAGCATTTTGTTGTTCTCGGTATACTGAGTATGCCTTCTAAATCGTTTACAACAATCGGTTAATCACGCCCACTCACTGGCAAAAAACAAGATTACTTTACTGCAACAGCAACAGTTACCTGTGGGTCACCAGCTTTTTCCCAGCTACACTACTGAGCTAGCGTAATATAAAAATTTTTGCCAGTCAAAATAAGAGCGGGCGTCTTAACGTCAGTGAAAGCAGCGTATGAAAGCCATCGGATTTTGATGTTCTAAGCAGACTTGTATCATTACCATGGTAGTAATTTGGCGATGCGTTGATAAGCTGGTGAGCCAGCGTGCTAAAAATTTGCTGTTGCTTACCATTTCTTTTTCTTTAGTTCTAAAATGCTACAATGCAAATCTTTGTATTGTACATACTTCAAGGGCAGTTTAAGCAAAATAAACAATAATTATCATAAACAAAATAATAATAACCATAATAATTTTCATATGTGAATTTCAACCCATATATACACCGTGTGGTGAAAGTGAACTTCCATTAAAATCGGACATGTATTTCTCAAGATATCAGCATATAAATTCACTAGAGTTTTGTTCCAAAGTGAGCTTGGGGGCAGCAGAGTTTTTATCATTTCCTCACATTGACAAAGAATGCTTTTTGCCTTTCTTGTTTCAGAATGTTATGTTCCACTTGAAGTTAATACGAATAGGACCTCTCAGTAAGGAATGCAAAGTTTGTAAAGTTCTAATGCCACTTATGTCATCACATTCTGATAACATGGAATTATTGAGTACAATTTGGCTGTAAATCTAAAAGAAAAACAAGAGACTGACCTTTAAAGCGAGGATATTATGTCACATGTACCGCTTGAAAACTTTGTGTTGAAAATGTCTATAACTGTTCATATCTTGGGAATCACACATCGGATTTCAATGCAAGTGTCACCAAAATGCTCTGAAGAAAAACTCCTCTGGCATATCAGATCTTGATGTGACCTTTAACTCTTCTTCTAAATAGTACAATACATCGAGTTATCAAAGATTCTCACCACTGTGCTCATTATGACTGAATGAGCTAACAGGCTGAGAATCATTGCGCAACAAAAACTAATGATATATTGAGTATTGGGCAGTGTTCAGCATTTATTTTGATAACCTTTTAGAAATCTCCTAACCCAATTGTTTGTAGTCTGGTGATTGAGTTTTGATATTTTTCAAGAATAAATTAAAAATATGTGCAGGGAATACTTATGAGGGATGTAGTCCATACTCCTCTGCATCCGAGTCCGATGGATTCCGAGTGTTTGATCCGCCTCGAGTCCGAATTTTTATCCCTCAGTCAGAGTCAAACTTCGAGTACCAGTCGGAGTCACCGATGGGAATAGTGTTCAAAGCAAAGAAAAAGATATGCAAGTTTTCTTCTGGCTGTATACAACTCGTGTGTGCCCCACTTCAGTTGCAATACTTTCTCAATGCACTTAAGATAAGTCCGAAATTTTTTCAAAGAAAAGCTGGGACGGTGGGGTATCATGATGACACCGTCTGTACTGAATACTGGTGCATTACTGAGAGTTTCATTTTGGTGAGCGGAGAAGTTATTTTTCAACGATAATTGACAAGAAACGTTTTTAGAATGTGAGTATAGTCAAGCTGTGTGGTAGTTTCTGAGAAGTGATTCCCCAAATATTCGGTTTTGTCTAGTCCTACGGCCCACAAGCTGACAAGTGTGAAAGTACATTGCAACGAATATGCAGCAGCACCTTCAATAGGTGCGAGTATTATAACATGGTCCTCTTCAAAGTGTCAGATATAGCCCTTTGGATTCCCAAGGATAAAGGTCACTCAAAGCTTGGGCCCTTTCTTTGATACTTCTATATATACCTCTGCTAGACCTGCTTGATTTCTTTTTCTACGCCGATGTACTCTAAAAACAGAGTAAAATGCACCCCAGAGAGAGTGCTGAGGCGCCACTCCATATAAGAGTGAATTTTACCCGGACCGAATTACAAATTCTCTCCAAAACGAGTCATTTTTCCATTTAATGTAAGTGTGAAATATCATCATTCTCTTGGCAGTAGATTTTCCCTACATTTTTTTCGAGTGGAAGGGAGTGTTTCCTTATCACTCTTCTTGGGATGAATATCACTATTTGTTTTTTACATTTGCCTATATAACCAATTATACGATGATAAGTTTTTACTCAGTTCTGGGACAAAAAGTCAATCCATTTTACTCATAGCCTATTAAAAAAGAAATTTGAAAAAAAAAGCTGGACGTTGTCATTGTACCGTGTCTTGAAATAAATCTGTAGTCTACAGTGTACAAATCCTTTCGAATTCCAACTAGTGCCACCGTTTTAGGCCATCTCAGAAAGGGTGTTAGTTTGATTTATACAACCAGGCTCCTGCTTCGACTTCCTGATAAAACGTAGTATAGTGTTGCTTTGTAAAATACAGCACCGGGTACCCTCATCATTACCTTAATCTTAAATTAACGTGCAACAACACGACAAGTGGACACTCACTGGCAAGATATTTGAACCTTACCGACATAATTTAGAAGGTTAAATGATAAGTTTTTCAGAAATTGTTAACAGCTAACATTAGAAAATTTTGACAACTCGCACCATGTACATGTTATCGTTAAGTAAGCGACGTTTTTTGCCCAAATGTTATGGAAATGCCCCCTACTCACCTCGACGGGTCGTGTATACAAGCAGGAATAACTCATTGGTTCCCCTACTTCTACAGTGGCGGAGCTAGGCTATGGATTTTGTCCAGCCTGAGAGTAGACGAGAATGGTCTGCAGGGGCACGTTAGAAGCAAAACTTACAAAACCAAAAATAGGGCTTCCGTAGGCACAATTTTTGTCCGTGGGGAAGGGGGCGTCCCTCTTACCATACGGACCCTCCCCAACTGTTATTATATTCCCCCAAACCACATGAACTCAAGCCTTGCCAATTACGTGAAGTATGTATAAATTTGATTTATTGACATTTTATCACCCTAAATATGTGGTTTGTGGGTCGGATTCCTGACTTGGAACGATTCAATAATTTGTGGACTTATCGCAGTCTGATTTAAGGGCAGAATACAAAATTAATGATCTCTCTTAGTCTTTGCCAGAGACTGCAGAAAGTTTACCAGACATTGAACCCAATCACTTTTATGAGTTCAGTTTGCTAAGTATTTATTGATTTCGAGTGTTCAGTAAATATGATAGAGATGTTTGCTGAATTTGTCAAGTAGAACTGAATCACCCTCCGGCGAAACATGTGATCAATTTGAATCCTGATTGAAGGGCAATACCATATTATCTGATTGCTTTGTATGAAACCTCGATAAAAAACACGTGGCATGGAGGGTTGATGCGGTCCATTTGATAAATACTGTGAATACGACTTGAAAAACATTTCAAAGAGGTCGTGAACTCCTGAACACAAGTCATAATCTAGAAATTTTGTGCGCCCTTCGAGTCTGAGTTAGATGAGATTTTACCGCCCAGTTTCAAACCAATTGATTTGAAACGATCGGGCCGGCAACGACCGTTTTCAGTTGTGGCTGACTAGCTATACTCCATTGTTTATACTGAGCGCCATCCACAATGAACCCTGGAGTTTCCCATCTATAGGCGAAATGACTGTCTTTGAACAAGTTAAGAATCAATTACCTCTCTATTTCATCTTTCAGTCCGTAAATGACAAAGATGATGCGTGGCCTTTTGAGATTGGTTAAATTGGAAAGTCAAATCTTTTCTTCAGTGCACTGATCAAAATTGTTGACTTTTACTTATCGGTGAAACCCAGCCGCCTTTCGAAGAATGCTGTTAATGCTGTTAATCGTGTTATTTCTAAGTAAAATAAGGTTTATGCATTGACGAAACGTGACCTCTTTTTGAGAGGGTTAATAGCAGCAAGATGGCTGAAGAAACTATCCAACAGTTGCATGGGTAAACGTCTAACCAGGTTGGGTTCGTAAGCCCCCACCTACACTCTGGTTAGGGATTACGTTAGGGATTAGGGTTATCGTTAGCCAGTTGGGAAATTTCGTACTAAACAGTAATCATCGCTACAAACAGTGGGGTGAGAATCTATCCAACTTTGGTCAAAAGAATATCCAGGTTGCATGAAATTTTCCCTAAAAATATTTTGTAACTAACTCAGGTAGAGTTTAGCCAACAATATAGGTCGTGGCATACGGAACTCACCATGGGTAAAAGTTAGCCCAACTGTTTTAGAGTGCACATAGAAGCCACTAGCAATGCGAGGGAACCGAGTAAAGGCTCCGTGCAAACGGGGTCACTCCGGGAGGACACAGGGAGAGCTGTGGGCGATCTCCGGAGTTGGCACAAACTCAGGTCGCTCCTGGTAACTCCAACATTATTCAGAAAACCTCCCTCTAAGCAGAGAGCGTTTGAGACAAAGGGAATAGCAACGTTGTATTTTTCTGTTTCAAAAGATTCCTCATTAGTAATGTTTATCGATGATAACCTGCCTACCCCTTTCCCGCCATTCCAACTGTTTGAGGTACAGCTGTACACCTGCTGAGAGACATACAAGTAATAGCAGTATTCCCACCGATTTAGAACACCCAGTTGTAAGTCAGTAGGTAAGTCAAATTAACTAGAATATCAATATTTGTAGATATTGAAAATATTATTGTTGGTAACACCCCTGTTAAAGTCTCGTCGTCTGTGAAGTACTTAGGAGCTTGGTTAGATCATGGTCTTTCTATGTCTGATCATGTCAATAGTAAGTGTAAAACTGCTTTTTACCATCTGTATAACATTAGACAGTGTGCTAAATTCCTAAGCAAAACCGCTATCATTGCTCTTGTGAATGCACTGGTTCATAGCTGTATCGACTATTGCAATATTTTGCTAACTGGTATTCCGAAATGTATGCTGTACAAGATACAGCGTGTGCAAAATTACGCTGCCAGACTAGTTGCTAACAAGAACAGGTTATTCCCATCCTTAGCCTTGCTGAAGGACTTGCATTGGCTCCCAGTGTTTTACAGGAATCGATTCAAGATCTTGCTTCTTGTTTACAAATCCCTACACAATATGGCACCACTCTACCTTTCCAACATGTTCACCTTTAAGAAAACAAAATATGAACTTAGATCTGAGACCACTCTCAATCTGGTTGTTCCTAGATATAGATCCATATTTGGTGAGCGCGCACTAGCTGTCCAAGGCCCTAAGTTATGGAATGATCTGCCCCTTTCAGTTAAGACAGCACGCTCTCTGGAACATTTTCAGTCCTTATTAAAAACCCACCTATTTAGCTGTGCCTTTGATGGTATCTGATAGTCCAACTTAGTCTTTTGTTTTCCACTGTGTCTTGTAAGGCGCATTAGAATAATTATTTTAAATAATGCGCCATATAAATTTCTTGAACTTGAACTTGAACTATTGCATTTAATTTTTAACAGACAAATTTGTATTCCAGTGGCGTAGCTAGGATTTTTTCCAGGGGAGGGGGGGGGGGGGCAAAGGTATAAAATTTCCCCCAAATTTTTCCCAGTCAATGTGTATGCATTTTATATTAAAATGCAAATTTACAAGTATAACAACATTATCATGTCATTGTGTAATATTACCTGCATTTTTAATCTTAAAGTAAAACATAGAGCAATTGGAATTAACAGCAGTATATTATTTTGGTCAACAATATCTGGTTTATTTGTATGTACTAACGCAGTGGCGAAACGAGGATTTTTCTGAAGGGGGGGGGGGATGCAGTATGATCTAAGGGGAGGGGTGTCCGGAAATTTTTTGACCCAAAAATTTGGTACAAGATTGGTGCATGCAAAATGGTGCAAGATTTTCGGCTTTGACAGGAACAGTGTAAGTGTAAAAAGTTGAATCGTGGTGGTTCACTGAGGATAAAACTGAAACTTTTGTGTCTTTACATGCATTCTTATGCCATTTGTGCTACCTTACGAAATAAACCTGACATTAAATTTGCACACTTTTAGGAGTCAAAATAAAAGAGTATTGATCGGTATAGGATTTGTGGTATTTCTTGGCCACAAAACGCTACTTTATCGTAAAGATTATCTAAGCGGAGCGCCACCATTAGTTGGCGCGGAGCTTAGAGAAAATTTCGAAAAATCAGACCCCTCAGATGGCCGGAAATAGCATTTTGCAGACTTATACGAAGAATCTTCCCAGTCACTACCTTCTTTTGTCGATTGCAAATAAAATCCTGCCTTCAAAATATGTTCGCAAACTGCAAAGTGATCAGAGAGTTAAGGGGTAATGTGACCCAAAAATGTAATTTTGCCCAAAAGACTGAGCGAAACGCCACCATTGGTTGGCGCGGAGCGTAAAAATAATTTCGAAGGATCAGACCCCTCAGATGGTTAAAAATAGCTTATTCATTCTTGTAAAGAGAATCTAAACATGTAGTCTTTATTTTTATCGATGCCACCAGTGGGAAACAGAGTCTACCCTTTTAAAGTAAAAATTGGAATTTGACAGAATTTGCCCATTTGTAGGAATTAAAATACTGGAATCACTGAGGGACGTACTTGCAGAGACAATTCCTTCTCCTCTGAAAATTTTTGAAAAATTGGGTGTCCTTACATGCAACCTGGTGCCACATATGCTATCTTTTGAAGTAAAATCTGTGTACTAAAGTTTAACTACTTATTTTTAAGAACCAAGAAAAAATGGCATCTGTGAGGGGGACATGATCCAATGGTCCCCCTTCGTACGCAACTAAAAGGAGGCCTAATAGTGGCTCGATCACACAGGATATCCTGTTGGAACAGCAGTCTGTTAAGTGAAGAAGGCTACAACTTGGACCCGTTTATTGTTACACCCCAAGTGAGCAGAAATCTTTTCTCCCGAACTAGCCTGTAAGCCTCCAAGGATTAGGCTAAGTAACAAAATCTAAGTATGCCAATCGATCCCGTTCATTCTAATTTCTAGACTAACTTTAAGTTAATCGTTGGCCATGGATTGTTTCAGCCCCATCCATCGTTATGAACACAGAGTAAAATCGGTATAGCTACTACTAGCTACAATATAATAAACTCGGGGGGGGGGGGGGGGGTCTACGTACGTTAGTGACTTGTCAGTTTTCACATCCTTTCACTAAATTCCCAAAGTATACAACGCAAAGACTGTGTGCAAGGGGATAAGTTCGGGTTTACACAAGGGCGGATCCAACTCCTAGCTGAAGGGAGGGGGGCAGTTTGAAAAGGGGGCGCCAACATCATGCAGGGGCCGCATATAATTTGACCGACTACATTTCGGAGACCAACTCCCATTGCCATAGTTATATATAGCTATACGGTTCAAAATTCTGGGGACCCTTTTTTTCTGTTCGGGCAGTTTTTTCTTTACTTTTAGGACGCAGGGGGCGCATTTTTCTTGTATTGAGGGGGGCCCCCTTTCAGTGTTAGTTGTACTGTATCAGCTGTTGTTAAATTCCTCAATAACAGCTTCATGTGCACTGAAATGCACTGATCATTAAAACCGCGCGTAAACAAGAGAACATTCAATCTGCTGCGCGGCGAGGACATTTCGGTGGAACGCGAGTAGGGCCGGTTCATGCGACACTGACGAAATCTCAAATTTAGGTTAATTTGTTGCATGAAAATACGAATTATGTATGAGAAATGTCTCAGAATTTTCTATTCTAACAAAATTTTTTGTTAGAGTAAGAAAATTCATCAAATTTCCCCAATTTCATCAAATTTTCCCAAATTATTTTCCGGAGGGGGGCAACTTGCTCCCCCCTGCCCCCCAGTAGCTACGCCACTGTTGTATTCGATTACATACATTTCAGCAGAATGCAAAGAAAGCTTAACCCCACCTTATCAATGGACTGTGAGTTTCATGTAGTTGTTTATATTTGGGACTGATTTGCTTAGAATAGTTAGTAGTTTTAAGCAGTATGCAAATGTTCCTTATCATAAACACAGCGCATACTTGAAAAGATGCCCTTGCTGTTGCCCAATTTTTCTCATATCAAAATGTCGTTATTTTGCGGTTTCTTTCTCTAAGTTCCTTTTCTTCTTTTTCTTCCTTCTTTTAGACTCAGTCGACTTCTTTGCGTTCCAACACTTTTCTCTCCTTGCTTTCTTGAAGAGGTTTACTTTTTTAATCATAAACTACTGTACTAGACACTATTAGTGCCCAAAGTCTAGATGGTAATAAAGTTCGGCAACGCTATTCCCACTCCTTCCACAAAGTTTTTTTTCGGTTACAAATTGGAAATCATTTTGTGATTATTTTTCCCATTTTGGCACTAAATCCACTACAAATTACTCACACTGGCGTCGCCAGACTTTTCATTCTAGAGGGCTCAATAATTTTGCAGGGGGATCTGCTAAGCATATACTCATGGCGCGGGAGACGCCACAGAGCGCGAAGGGCGAAACTTAAACGCGTAGGATCCCGGGGCAACGCCCTGGTGTCGGTCAAGGGGGCTAAGCTCCAGAAGCTCTGACAAAGGTATTTGCGAGGTATTACACCTAAAAACTAACAGAACGAACAAATGGATGAATTACTACTAAAGGAATACGTATCGAACAGGGGGCGTGCTACCTTAAACGACTTCAGTGGAAACACGAAAAAAGACTGTCAAGTTCCTTTTACCAATCCGCTAACCGTGCAATGAGGAAATAATAGACACCGTTTGTGACCTTTGATTGAGCCTACCCCCTAAGAGGCTCCCTCCATAGTTGTAACAGAAAATATAACTTTTTGAAGCACTCAGTTCACCCTATAGGAAATGCGTTCTTTTCTAGTTTAGTACCGTACAGTCAAATATGATACATTTCTAGCCTCTAATAAGTACTTAGCTTGGACGGGGTATGAAATTCATCCTTCCGACGAAATCTGACACCTGTACGTGAAAGTGGTGTCTTTGAAGTCGAAAATTCATGGATATTCATTCCAAAATGCTTTCCACCAAAATCAAGAGTTGCTTTGTCTCAATACGATCAAAAGTCCCAGCTATTCGGGCTCCTGATTTTACCGAGACCTTTCGTATCAACTGCTAACTACTTGTAATCAGTGGGGTCACCAAGGGGGAAGGGACACGTTCCTCCTGGAAAAACTTGTTTGCCTAGGGTTCCCTGCTTCCCTTCGGGTTCCCCGTTCCCGACCCCACTGGGATATGGGATTTAAAAAAATCTCCTGTAGTCTACTTTATTTTCGTGTATATTTATTCTTATTTGGACAAGAAAAGGCAGTAATTTCTATTTTCTTCAAATAAAACAAATGCTGAAACACATGGGAAATGCCATTTTCGGTTGTCCGAGAGGTTGCTTTTTTCAAAACTTTCCGTACGTTCTGCGCCGATAAAAGGCGGCTTTCAGCTCAGGTAAGGTAACACGTTTCCTTAAGAGAACTTCATTAAATTGCCAATCGATTGCTTTCTATATAATTCAGCCCCCCCCCCCCGACTCAGTGCATGGTCAAGTGTAAGAATAACCGACTTGCAGTCGGGAGGTTGGGAGTTTGAGTCGTGGCCGGGTCATTCCTGGATATACCAACCGACCAACCGACCAACCGACCAACCAACTAATGGATGATGAAAGCGAGGGATACGCGAGACTTTGAAATATTTCCACTAAAATTGTCCTGGTCAAAAAATATATATTAAGGATCATGAAAAGTGAATTCTAACACTCACGCTCTCATCTTCATAGGAAATTCCTGAGCTGAGATATTAAATGTTGAAATTGATTCACGCAACCAAAAATGGTTTATTGCGCAATAATTTGTGGTGTGATTGTTGTACTACTCAAATTACAATCTTTGTATTCCTTTGTTTTTCTGAAAGTTACAACACTTTGTACCAAGGTTTGTATCTCTCTTACTCTTATGGGGTGATGTGAATAATTAAGGCCTCTCTGTGCAACATGCTTTACAACCAAACAGGAAGTGTTCAAGGTCATAAAATCATTTTTAATGGCCCAGTTCTCTAACCCCAAAGAGTACCAATTCTCCTAACCTTCTTACTTAAGCCCCTCCCACCATTGTCTGAAATTCATCCTGATCCAGGTACAATCTTAGTTTATTGCTTCAAGAAGAGTATAAAAAGACTCAATTTATAAAATCAAAAACACTTTCAGTACTGTTCATGCTCTGTTATATCAGCTTTGGTACTCTGCATTGTTTGAATTAGCTGTCAATCAAAGAGCTGAGCCAATTGAGAATTATGGTACCCCCGTACCAAAATTGTAGTTTGGGGTGAGAGGTTTGGCCCTTTAATTTTATGGGGGAACAAAGCAGGTAATATTAGTTGTACAACAAGAAAATCACACATTACCATGCAATGGACCAATTTGTTTTAAGTGAATAAACTTCAAAATTTTATATCTCGAGCTCAGGAATGTCCTATAAAGATGAGAGCCGGGACTGTTAGAATTCATTTGTCATGCTCTTTAATACATATTTTTGATTTTTTTTTTACTTGAGGTTTACACACTTTCGTACTCATTTCCTCCTTCATCTTTCTTTACCTTAACTCTGCATGTCCCCACTCTTCACCTCTGAGCCTTCTAAATCCCTGTCAATTTCTTGGTTCCCCCATTTTTCATATTTTCCATGTTGATCTGTCTGGCTTCACCCTACTTGTCCATTCCTGGGATTCTCGCCTTTCAGTTGTCTTCATTCAGACTGTCTTTTATACCCATTCTGTCTCAATTTCTGCCTTTTCAATGCATCACTATAAACAAAAAGATTGAACATTCACTCGTTAGAAGATTCAAAGTTTCGATTTAGAAATCGATTGACCGCACTGTTCTCGGCTTCCGTAGGAAACGGCACACGAAAGTTGGAGTACCGTATATAGGCTTAGGCTGCGAAAGCCCGACATGTACGCGACAACTATGATCCGGCAATTTCTTTCCACGTCTTGACCAAATTTTAAAGATCATACAGTACCAGTTTGACATTTGTAATAGTCGTGGAGCGAGGTGTCCGGGGTTGAGGCCCAGTTGCCTCCGGAAATTCCGTGCCCTAATGTCACTGACGTGAAAGTGACGCGATAGGAAAATAAAAAGGCCTTTCAGAATCATGTGAAGTTTACAGAAAGTCATTATGGTGGCCAGAACTGCAGTATAGTAGATGAACAACTACCTTTGTACAATATACGGGCTGATGGTGTTCTGAGAAACGAAACAAATTACTAGGCTACCCATGGAATAGGAAACTATGTAACGGATAAGGTGAGGACAAAATTCAATCGGTCAAAGTAGGCCTGGGCCTATGTGCATATTTTCTGGTTCTGTTTTGCAAATATCATTAGCGAGGTCGGGTACTGATATTCTGCGAAACGGAACAAAACCGGGCCTACCCTGAAAACACGATCTATTAGTTACATAGCAAACTTAGGGTTTAAGATTTCAAAAATCAAATCAAATCAATCGGTTAAAGTGTTAACAGATTTTTCACACATTTTGCGAAATGAAACAAATAACCTTAGGCCTACCCTGAAAACATAAAAAACACACCAAGGGATAAGGCGAGGACAAAATTCAGTCGGTCAAAGTACATATATTTCGTTCAAATATCATTAGCGTGGTGGAGTATTGAAAATCTGCGAAAAGAAACGAAATAGTTTTAGCCGCGGTCATACGGCTAACAGGGCCAATTGGATTCTGATAGGATCCGATTTTAAAAATCTTCCTATTAATCAGATCATTCTCTTTTTCTGATTATTTTACATGTATTATAGGCATAGGAAGAGGGGATCTGGGGCGACAGCCCCCAGTGAAAAATGAAGGGGAGTCATGCCTCCGCCCCCACTTCCCGGGTCAGAAAACCCCTTTCTTCATTTTTCCGAATCTCAAAAAAGTAAAATTTCAGGCGCGCCGCAAAATAAAGAATGAAATGCATTGGTTCTCGCTCATCAATCAGTTTGGTAAACTTTCCCGAGCTCTGGAAATGACAAAATCGGATATTTACCATATATGACACCACATCATCAAGAGACACCGGCAGCTATATTGCTATTTTTGTGAACTTTCACAGATTTATAATTTTATCCAATGAAAGCTCTTGGTTTTTAAATATTTGTCTAAAAGGGACAGCAAAGTTTGGAAAACTTTTGAAATATAATCGCGAGAGTGTCAGTTCGTAGGCCTTAGATAAGATTATGTAGCACTAACTATTCAGTCGTCGTGTCAGCTAGCTTCTTGGGGAAGCAGTGTATAGTTTGGTTTAGCCAGGAGAGTAGGGAGGACTTTATAGAAAAAGCAATCAGTCTCAGAATTGCCACCAATATATGACGGCAGTGCAGATTCTTTGGTAACCCCCAACGCTCTAAATTTCCTTTCAGGAAACCCACTACAAGACTTTCTGCAATGTAAGGTCCATATCTACATATATTTGTTTAAAAAGGGCAAAAATTTCGGCGCGTTTTGCGCGCTCCAATACGTCTCTAACAGCGGTGTTTACACTTGAAAGAAAAACCGGAAAACTTAGCTGCTTCTTACAAGTCCGAGACATGCCATTTCCATCTGTCTGAAGGGTCTCGATACTTCAAAATTTTCTGTTCTCTTCGCGTAAACTGAAGATAGTCTTTCGAGCAAGACTCATATTCCAGGCAGGAAACAATTGTCCTGCCGTACTCAAATGCTCTCATACACACCTGTCATCAAATAACTTTCAACCCTCTCAGTTAAGTAGTCTGTGTAAATGGATTCTTTGGTTATTGAACTGTCAAAATGCTTTCAATGTTCAATGTTGCAGAGCAGCGACGTAGCAATAGGAGGCAGGCGGGCGATTGCCCAATGGATCCAAAAAGTGAAAAATTCGGAAATTTGCCATTTGAGACACCAGTCAAATACATTGCGGTTTTCTCAACTTTTCCTCCATAAAATCCCGAATTCTTCCTTATGAAAGCTCCATGTTTGTTATTACGAGTTTTAAAAATGTAAAATTTTCCGCGCGCTCATACCTCCCTAACTTGTTGGCAACCCATAAAGCATTCAGTGGTTAACTTTTCCAAGCCGCTACAGTGCCATTTTCCTAAAATTATTTTCTTCAATAAAGGCTTTAAATTTTTTGTATAGTTTGTCCAAAAAGGGCAACAAAAGAAGAAAGCCTCAGTCCGCACTCCTTAGATAACATAAAGTAACGACAACGATTTTCAGTGGACTCGCTATCTCAAACATATGCTAATAGGAAACGCAGCTTCTTCGATAGTCCCCCAAATATTCAAATTTCCTACAGGAAACCCTGAATTGAAACTATTTTTTACAATACAAACTCCATATTTACAAATGTGTAAAAGGACCCAAATTTTTGGCGAGCTTCGCGTCCCGCCAATTACGTTCTTTATACAGTAGTGTTCACACTTAGGAAAAAAAATCATTTTTTTTAAAATTTAAAACTTCATCCTTGCTCGTAGAAAAAGCGAAAAATTAGCATTAAAATGTACCTTTTGGTCAATGGGGTAGAGGTGCATGGTCCCAAATTGTTCCACCCCACTTTCAAATTGCTTCCTGCGTCACTGACATTTATGCTCAACATAAAACTACACTGTAAAAAATGTCTGTAATGTTACAGAATTTTACAGAAGAAAAATAAAGAAGAACAAAAGGGATACATAAAAATGAGTTGACAGCACTTTTTATGTATTCTTTTGTTTTTCTTTATTTTATTTTCTGTAAATGTACAGACATTTTTTTACAGTGTAGTATTCAGTGTTTCAAAACTGTAGATCAAATATCGGGTAGGCCTACCAATAAAAATTGTGCTCGAGTTTTCTCCGAATTTTGTGTTTTCTATTTTCCATGAAAGTTTGCGTTCGCATTTGGATCTTCTTAAGTTTCTCAGGACCGCCAAGCAATAATTCCGATATACAGGCAAACCTCTTTGGTGTATTGTGTAAAGCCATGTGAACATGATAGAGGTTACCTTTCCGCATACCTCTACATAGGCTATATCTGACCTCCTGTTTCATTCTCCGTAAAGCCCCAAAGTCCTAAAGTCCACGATAAGTTCGTTTTTAAGTATTGGTGTCGGTGGATTGCTTCGCCCATATATGCCCGAGTTTCCTGCAACTTGAACAGTTTTAGTACTGTACGAAAAATCTGTAAGTAGGCTTTGATTACCGATTGAATTTTGTTTTCCCCTTACCCGCTATACCACTTGCTTATCACAGATCGTGATTTCCACGGTAACGACATTTTGTTTCGTTTTGTTTCGCAGATTATCAAAACCCTATTATAGGCCTATTGCTGATATTTTGATGATATATTTATTGATTTATTTTAAGGATATTTTGCGAAACAAAACAAAGTATATGTCAATACTTTGACCGATAGAATTTTGTCAACGCCTTATTCCTTAGTGCGCTTTATGTTTTTATGTAAGGCCGCAGGCGCGTACGTAGCCAGGCTTGTGTAATGGGGGGAGGGATTTGGTGTCGGGGGGGGGGGCACGACATGAGGCCAAAGTCTAAGAATAGAGAGAAAAAACTCTTATTAGGTGTTTTTTGCATTGCAACTAGGTTGGATTATGGGGGGTTCTAACCCCCAAAGCCCCCCGGGGTTACTCCACTGGTAGGCCTAAAAGTCTATTTGTTTCGTTTCCCCATCATGCATATTTGGAAAACAGAATGGAAAATCTGTGAACACTTCAACCGATTGATTTCTTTGCAATCTTTATTCCTTAGTTTGCTATGTATCAAATAGACTGAGTTTTCAGGGTAGGTCAGCGGATTTTGTTCCGTTTCGCAGAGTACCAATACCCCACCAGGCAGTGGCGTAACCAGCGGGGGGCAGGGGGGCAAACTGCCCCGGACGCAAAAAAGGGAAGGGAAGAAAGAAACGGGAGGGGAAGGAAGGGAGAGGAAGAAAGGAAAAAGTGGAAAAGAGAGGGAAAAAGAGAAAATGAAAAAGAGAAAAAGGAAGGGAAGACAAGGAAAGAAAGGTAGAAGGAAAACGGAAAAGAAGGGGAAAGGAAAGAAAAGGGTAAGGATAAAAAGAGAAAAATGAAAAAAAAAGAAAGTGGACCACCTATGACATCAAAAGCAAGACTGATCTGCATTCATGGAACACTGTTTTGGTCAATATATGAAAATACATTTAGAAGAATATATGAACATTCATTTAGTCCCCTAAAGTTAACAAAATGATATCGGAGGTTCACTTTATCGGACGAAAGATTTTCCTCTTATGCCCTTTGCCAGAGAGTCGGGAGGACTTGAAAAAACCAATCATTCTCAGATTTGCCACCAATATTTGAAGGAAGTGCAGATTCTTCAGTAATCCCCCCAACTCTTTAAACTTCCTCGCAGGAAACCCAGAATCCAAAGCTTTCTGCAATAATAGCTCCAAAAGGGCAGAAATTTCGGCGCGCTTCGCGCCCCGCAATACATCACTAATATAGTGGTGTTCACATTTGCAAAAAAATCGGAAACTTAGCGAATACTTACTAGCCCGAGACATGCTAATTCCGGCTGTCTGAGGGGTCGCGATTTTTCATTTTTTTTATTTTTCTGTACGCTTCGGGCCAACTGAAGATAGGCTTTCTGGCAAGACTTCTTCTAGGCACGGAAACCATTGGCCTACCGTACTCAAATGATCTCATACACACCTGCCATCAGATACCTTTCAACCCTGTCAGCTGTGTAGTCTTTGTAGATGGATTCTTTAGTTATTGAAGTGTCAAAATTTTATCAATGTTCAATGTTGCAGAGCAGTGGCGTAGCTACAGGAGGCATGGCGATTGCGCCCTTGCTCGAAAAAAGTGAAAAATAGTCGAAAATTTACCATTTGAGGCACCGGTCAAATACAGTGCGATTTTCCCAAGTTTTTCTTCATAAAATTCCGAATTCTTCTTAATAAAAATTCCATATCCGAAATAATTATTTTTAAAGAAGGCAAAATTTTCCGCGCGCTTCGCGCGCCTTAAATTGCAACCCTTAAAGCCAGGCATTCGTCACCCTAAACTACAATTTCAGTATGCATACATTAAACTCTCCGCCGTACAGCTCTTTGATTGGCATCACATTCAAACAATGCATCATAGCTAAATTACACAGCATGGGCACTGAGAGTGTCTTGATTACACATTATGGACTTGTATGGCCATTGGGACAAGCCATGAAGCAATAAACTAGGATTGTGTCTGGATAAAGATGAGTTTTAGACAAATGTGGGAGGGGCTAGAGGTAAGTAGGTTGGGAGAATTGGAACTGTTTGGGATGATGAAAATATGCCTTTAAAGCTGTTAGTGATCGCTCATAAAACAATCGGTGAAAATTTTTATCCTAGCCGCTACCGTGCCGTTTCCCTCAAATTTTCTTCAATATAGGCTTTCATTTTTGTCCAAAAAGGCAACAAAGTTTTGAGAGTTTCTTAATGTCATCGAGAAGCCTTCATCCGCTCTCCTGAGATAACACGATCTTCAGTCAACATGCTATCTCAGATTTATACAATAGGAAACGCAGATTCTTCAATAGTCCCCCCAAAATGCAAATCTCCTTACAGGAAACCCTGAATCTAATCTATTATACGCAATACAAGCTCCATATTTACAAATGTTTAAAAGCATAGAAATTTTCGGTACGTTCCTTATACACTAGCGTTCACACTTAAGAAAAAAAAAATCAGATTTATTAAGAAAAATTGTTCTTGCAAAAAGCCAAAAAAAAAATTAGCAAAACATGTACCTTTTGGTTAATGGGGTAGGGTGAGTTACATGGTCCAAATTTGTTGCCCCCCTCCCCCCTCAACACTTCCCGTAAGGTCCTAAGACACCCACAAACTCTCGGTAGTGACCCTCCTGCCGACTAAGTTTGTTTCAGTAGCTTGCCAATTCTACCTGCTTCATTAATCTGCTGGAATTATTCTGTCAAAGCGATGGGTTGTCCCTTCCCCATAAATTTTCATTGGGGTGGCAATTTTCCCCTACTTCTGCCATCCCAGGCTCGATTCCCCCTGCCCAGGTGTACTGATCAATGGCTTTTGGTTTTCGTGACCCTCGGTAGTGATTCAGTTTGAAAGCGGAAGTCACAAGGACGAAAACATGTCACCTCCGATGAGTAGTACCTTTGTGGCAGGCGCATGTTATTCTTAACGCAAGCACTTTTTGTATTCAGAAAATAGGTAGACAATATGAATCCACGTCCGCTTGGCAGGCAAACAAGACAGTCGCATGGCTATCCGTTAGCGTATGGCTATTACGCATATATGTACTCAAGTTGCCCAAGCACTATATCATATGTGCAGTAGGTGGGTGCATTGCATGTGTAGGTATAATACACGTACAGTACAGTGTGTCACATCATATGCGTATGGATATATGGATATATACACAGTACACTGAGGACTAACTGTGACATCTAGGCCTAATTCTGGCTGAACTCTCCTCAGTTGAATTCTATCCAGTTGAATTCTTACATCAACGAAGTGAACAAATAGCCCGGTCATGTCCACGAGGCTTTACTCAGTTGTTTCCATTTTAGGAGCAATTTTTATCGGCATCGGTAATCCTTGTTTTTAGTACCGTAACATTAGTGGCGAATTCTGCCCACATCTCAACGATGCAGTACGTTAGGCTTATCAGAATGAAGCTGCCTACCTTGTCCTTAGCCTAGCCTACATTCTGTACTGTAGGCTACACCAGTGCAGTAGAGTAGCCTGTTACTAAAATCTTCAATTTGAGCTAGGCCTAGGCCTAATTTGAATTAGTTTGAAATATTAAATATTTGGGTGGCCATCTAATGCGTAGGTCTACACTGATTTAAGCCTACATAAAAGTCCTGGAATGAAAGATCTTGAGCTCTTGGGTAGGCCCACAGGTCGTCCTAGCGTTATATAGTATATATAGTATATATATAAAAAGGAAAAGGTAAGTCACATCGCCTAACACCAACACAGTGCTTCGCACAAAACTCTTCATGATTTCTCACCTCATACTACATTTACCCCTTCAAATCTCTTGAGAACCTTCCCATCATCTTCTTCTGAAGAAACACAACAAACTTTAAGTTGTCTTAAACAAAAAACCTCACATCAAATGCAAAAAATCTTCTCCTCCGATTCAATGCTAACGACGGACTAGATCCTTTTCTCCAATTCATGACGTCACATTACGTAATGGGAATTGCCCTGTACGAATCCGGTTCGTTCTTCCATCGTTGAGCCAGTGTATGTAAACGCTGAGAACGCATGCTGTACGTAAAGACCGCACGTATGCCGCATTTAAGTTTTTTTTTTTCGTAGGACAGCTAGGGGAATTCTACGGTACAGTACATACCTGTACGTGTTGCATGTACTTGCGGCAGGGCACACGTTTTTGTATGCTGGGTTTTCTGAGCCGCACGTTTTCCATTTCTTGTTCAGGTTCCCCGTGCAGAAAAAAATTACAGTCTGGTCATTGACAGATTTGAAAGCAGTTCGAACTATCCAATGGGAGAACCGGATTCATACAGGGCAATTCCCATTACGTAGTGTGACGTCATGAATTAAAGAAGAGTGATCTAGTCCGTCGTTAGCATTGAATCGGAGGAGAAGATTTTTTGCATTTGTTGTGAGGTTTTTTGTTTGAGACAACTTAAAGTTTGTTGTGTTTCTTCAGAAGAAGATGATGGGAAGGTTCTCAAGAGATTTGAAGGGGTAAATGTAGTATGAGGTGAGAAATCATGAAGAGTTTTGTGCGAAGCACTGTGTTGGTGTTAGGTGATGTGACTTACCTTTTCCTTTTTATATATATATACTATATATACTATATAACGCTAGGACGACCTGTGGGTAGGCCCACAGGTCATGCTAGGACGACCTGTGGGTAGGCCCACAGGTCATCCTAGCATTATATAGTATATAGGCCTATAGTATATATATATAAAAAGGAAAAGGTTGGTCTCATTGCCTAACACTAGTGCAGTGCTTCGCACAAAACTATTCATGATTCCTCACCTTCCACTAGATTTTACCCCTTCAAATCTCTCGAAAACATTCCTTCATCTTTCTCTGATGAAACAAAACAAACGTTGAGAAAAAAACTGACATCTAGGCCTAATGCAAGAAATCTTCTCATCTGATTCTTCGTTAACCACAATCTAGATCACTCTTCTCCAATTCCTGACGTCACATTATGTAATGGGAATTGCCCTCTACGAATCTGGTTCTCCCATTGGATAGTTCGAACTGCTTTCAAATCTGTCAACGACCAGACTGTAATTTTTTTTCTGCTCGGGGAACGTGAACAAGAAATGGAAAACACGAGCATTCAATTCCCCAAGCTGCGCTACGAAAAAAAAAAACCTGGGGGGGGTCTACGTGCGGTCTTTACGTACAGCATGCATAGCTTTCTCGGCATTTACATGCACTGGGTTAACATGGAGTACCGGATTCGTACAGGGTAATTCCCATTACATAATGTGACGTCAGGAATTGGAGAAGAGTGATCTAGATTGTGGTTAACGAAGAATCAGAAGAGAAGATTTCTTGCATTAGATGTCAGTTTTTTCTCAACGTTTGTTTTGTTTTATCACAGAAAGATGAAGGAATGTTTTCGAGAGATTTGAAGGGGTAAAATCTAGTGGAAGGTGAGGAATCATTAATAGTTTTGTGCGAAGCACTGCATTGGTGTTAGGCGATGTGACCAGCCTTTTCCTTTTTATATACTATAGGCCTATATACTATACAACGCTAGGACGACCTGTGGGTAGGCCTACACACTGAAGAGATTGTGTAACTGTAAGTGTAGCGTAACATAAGTTAGGCCTAGGCCTAACATAGGCCTACCAAACACCAGTTCTTCATTTAGCCTGGACATGTGAACCACGGGCACAGGCATTCAAAGCATTATACTTGCTAGGCTATACATTAAATATGTGGGCTACTAACAAGGTCGGCCACTCAACACACCAAACAAGCAAGTGGTACAGTGGTAATGGACTGCGTCTTCCAGTCATGAGGTCGTGAGTTCAAGTCCCAGCTCCGACATCAAAATTGTCGTCTAGTTTTCTGGGTTGTAGTTAATCTGCTATCCCTTAATCATAGACGTTAAACTGTGAGTTTGTCTCACGAGACTGGCGTTGCCTTGGCGTTAATACCCCTTCATTGGGGCGTTCATTTGATCCTCCCGCAAGGGAGGATCAAATGAAAACAAAACAAAACCTAGGCTAGGCTAGTCCTTCAATAGTCCTCAGTAAAGGACTATTAATGGACGGTTGCATAATTGCTGCCTATACGTATAGACCTTACTCCTGTGTATGGTAATAGTGGGATGATCCATCGTCAGTATTTCAATCCAAGGAATTTTTCCTCGTAAGAGGACTACAGGTTCGAAATCTCTAATTTTGAGTTTAAAATATATCTTGGAAATGATACCGATGTTTTGCCATAAGATTTACTCACAATTAACTCAAAATTACTCAAAATTAACAAAAAGAATTCAAAATCCAGAAAAGAAACATTATCTTTCGGTGCATGTCTTGATTAGCATGTAGTTAGGGGAAAGTTTGGTGCATGCTGAAAACAGCTGTTGGTAATATGACGGTGCCAGGGTTTTCCCTGAGGTTAGAATTGAACGTTGTGCATCTGATGCGTCCATAGGGGGATTGCCGACCTGGGGGAGGGGTATAAGGGAGGGGGTGTCCCCCTGCCCTTTTGGAAATTTTGTGACTTTTGCAAGTCGCTAGATGCAAAATGGTGACACTTTAAAGGCAAATTAGTCAACACAATTTCTGTAAGTCGACGCAAAAATATTAGCATTGAAACTCTCATTCGTACAAATTTTGATCTACTGATACGTTGGCTTTATATCACTTAATTTCTGCTTCAAAAATTTTGGTTCATCGGCATGGCTTTTATAGCACTGGCACTGGATGATTTGTACCCCTGGTTGGCCGTTATTTCCCGACCGTTGCTCACCAAAATTGACATAATTGGGCCGGCTTGCAATATTACAAGTTCAGGATAGAAAATGTTGGGAAAATTTCAGTTCGTTTCACGAACGGGATATCATTTTTGTGGGCGTAATATTTTCACTTCAAAAGTGAGGATACAAATCAACCGTTAATACAGTAGATTTGTTTGCAGTCAATGTCACATATCCTTAAATACAGATGCGCCAAGAATGAATGTAAAAAACCGACTGGAGCGCTAGATACCAACCGCCGAATACCCACAGTATACCGCGCTTTGACCGACGAGATTCCCTAAAATTTGCGACCTAGTGGTTTTCGGCGGTTTCAAAAGAAATAATCCCATAATCTAATGAATAGCTTTCACAAAGGGTTTCTACCCTCTTGCCGCGAGGAGTGGGACTGAACAAGTTTATTTACAGGCTTGACTGAACTTCCTGTGTGATCAATTTAATGTGTTAATCACTGGCAGAGCTCATTTATATGTGGGCTAAATTGTCCGTGTAGGTAGTATATGTATCCACGGAGATATTCTTTACAATAATATTTCTGATTTAGACGTCTACCGCTGGCTGGGAATTAATGCAAATACTGATCAGTTCCAATCCTTGATTTCCCCACATGTCGTGCCGAATATGGACTGGACGAGCGAGCATCTTATCAGTGCTGCAGCTCTAAGCAAAAGAGTACTGCCTTGGTTGGCCTAGAACACACGTACTGTAACGATGGTATAAATTGTACACAAATATTTGAGGTCTAACGTTACACGTTATAAATTTTGGGTTATTAAACAGCAATGCCATTGTTCCAAAATACAACACGACCTCTGTACAAAACTAAAACGAAGGTTCTTTTGTATTGTAGGCCTAGCCTAGGCTAGTTTTTTTCCAATTTATGCAATTGCATGTTGTTTACAAATTACAAAAATAAAATATCGACAACGTTTATTAAGACGAATTTCCGGTTTTGCCGTTGCCAGATTTAGCCTATTATTGCACAATTTCTGCTTGTGGTTTACAGAAGCAAAATATCGGTAACGTTCAGTAAGACAAATCCGATTTTGCCGTTGCCAGTTTTAGCCTATGATCGCACAAGCAGTAGCCTAGCAAGATAAAAATTTAAAGGTGTTCCATGATACATAGTAACTTTTATACTTTTGTGAATTCCCGGGGGTATTTCCCCATCAGTTTAGAAGCCAATGGAAACTTACAACTAAATGAGTAGCCCCGACCTACACCTGAAATCCGGGATGGACGAGATAACCTAACTAAATGTCTAAATACATGAAGTTCTGCCCCGGTTCAACAGCTCCATATATCGACACCTCCATATCCCGACAACCCAATGGTCCTTCACCCCTGCAGGCTTTCTGTATTCTGACACCCCTTCATTACAACAAAATAGAATCCATTCTGTTTCAACACCCCTTGTTCCGACAACGCGATCAATTGATACTTTCTTTTTTAAAACGTTCTTTGAAACGGGCACGTTGTAACAAATAGACAACCCAAACCGGCCGGACAAAAACACAAACTCTAACCATTAACCATCTAGACACAAAACAGGTAACCAAAAGGTCTGTAACAAACAAAAACGACGCTCCAACCCCGCCCCAACTCATTCACAACCACCTACAACATCAACCCCACACCAACCCCCAAGACAACCAAAAACAAAATCATCAAACCCCACCCCTTATGGCCACCCCACCGCCCAAAAGGCAACAGCACGCCCAAAGGCAACAGCACTGAAAAAGCACAGGGCAAATATACAGGTACTCCTTGCCCAAGGGTGCCCCGGAGGCAAATCGATTAATAGTGTAAATACATAGGGGTGTCGGATTTCTGGAGTGTCGTAAAATAGGGCAGTCAAATCAGTTAGCACGGGTAGGCTACTGCTAAAAATTTTAATCTTACCCGTTAGCGTCGTGTGGAAAAGGATGTCTAGTCCAAAGAAAATAGTAGTAATATTCCATTTAATTCCATGCGAATTGAGTACATGTTTCAGAAGTACGAACTGGAGAGGAAAGCATCAATGTACACCGCTTACTGAGTCCGCCAATCACTGTCAAAACTTTCGCGCCCCCTCCCCCACCCCTCCAATCTTATCTGCTATAGTGGGACTGGAGCAACGTTTATCTACACCCTTCCCCAGCTTGATGCAGGGAGACGCACTGCCACCCCGCCCTAATTGCTCACGCGGCCCTCGAGCATTCTTTATGAAAACAACTACCCGTAGGCTTTGTTAACACGTTGACACAGCGTGCCACTAAAGAAGCGAATTAACTTCAAATTCAGCTAGTCCCAGTTTGTGCCTAAAAGGGAAGAGAGACAGACCATTGAAACTCGCGCCTGTTACGTTTAGCGCTGTACCTATCTAGCCCACACTGTACTGTACAGTGATGTTTGCATGTTTCAACATGTTGTGGGTCGAACACTCACGGGCCTGTGCACTGTGTACAGCTCAAGAAAAGTAGAGCATTCCCTTCACCTTTATCCCTCCAATGACCGTGGTCCCCAATGTCATGTGCTAATCGTGATGCTCCTACAGCGAATCAAAATAGCGGATTTGGGGGTGTGGTAGGACGATACAGGAGATCTTGATCATACTACAGTTTGCACGTACAGTATGCAATACTGCTTGCAGGGATATTTTAGCGAAGTCGCTCACACTTACTTGCAATGCAAAATTGTACTTCATCCCATGACACTTATAAACCAATCAGTGAGCACGATTCATCGTTGCTGGGGGTATCGGCACGGCAGCTGTATCTTGCAAATATATTGAACGTTGTGCCATGCACAGTAAAACTTGCTATGTACGGTACGTTTTTGGTCGTGATGGAATGTTGCATTCAAAACTTTTTCTAAACACTTTTCAATTTACGATTAACAGCTATCCATACAAGACACAAAGACCTAAATATCATGGTTGGAAAGATTAATGTGTCATCTCCTGAAAAATATTTGTTTTGCGTACGATGTAGTCTCTGTACTGCTTTTGTCCCGATTTTAAAATCAGGGCAAAAATAGTTTGTTTAAATTTGTCAAGACCGTAAAACAGGCGAAGTGCAATTGACTCCTTTTTCTGCAATCCGTTAAGTCGGACATTTTGTGGTTGATCAACATGCGTGATTGTGCGTGTGTTGGTGGAGGCGGGCTAGGGAGGGGGTTCACTGTGATGTCTTCCGAGTCCCGGGCGTGTACCGTATCGAATGCAGCCTCTAACCCAGGGTTCGCGCCAGGATTTCCCCAACGGGGGGGGGAGGCAAGGCAGCACTTGAAGGCCTCAACCCGCGGAAAATTTTTGGCTTCACATATATATGAAGTTTAATACTTTATATATTTACAAGACGTATGGGAGCGTTTCAGTTTGGGAGGAGACAGAATTTTCTTTTCTGTCCGAAAAATGTAATTCAGCCCTAAAGACTATGAAAATGCAGAGCACAGGTTTTGAAAAATGTCGCCCGGGGAATGAAGTGTATCAGACCCGGCATCTCTTTTCATTTTTTTGTGGGCATGTAGTTGAAGACTCTCCGACATTAAAATAGCGTTACAAAAAAAAAAAAATAGTTCATAAAAGGGGAAAAAAATCCATGATCGTCAATCCACCTCTGCTCTTACCCCTTCTTGACTATGCATTGGGTGGCGTGGGCGTCGATTACAGTAGGTGGGAAGGGGGACATGTCATCCCACTATTTTTGAAACCGTTACTTTTTTCACAGCTACCATAAATTTTAGCTCCGAAAGAGCCCTAGAACGTTGGAAACATTAATTGAGAACACTTCGGTCTCCTCTAACATTTCGGTCCCCCTCCAAACGCACACACACTTTCAAAATCAAATCCATGCCTATTAGGAAATTTTGTGAGTAGACATCCGTAGCTATGCCACCGTGCTTGGAACAAAACCTATTGTTCGTCCTCATTCCTATAAAGCGCCCATTGTGTGTTTGCCTTTCAATCCTTACCCCAGTGTCCCGAGCGGTTTTAAACATAGCCGCGGCTACACCGGCAAAAGCTTTATCATTTTCAAAATATGACATCACAGGCTGGCACTCTTGGTGCAATTTTCGCCCTATGCATTTTTTTTAATTTCTCCGAATTCTGTAATCCATATTAGGGTGGACATTTGTGGGCTGCGTCTACACTAGAAGCGGCCTGAAGAAGATTCATGAAGTGCGTGGGGGTAATTTTAACAATGCACAAACACAAAAACTGAGTAAGATGTTCAGGGCCCGCGAAACCAGGCCTGGGGGAGACTTTAGCCTCCACCCTCCATTTTTTTCTGCAGTAGGCATTTTGGGTCACCTTCATTGTTATTACATTGTTGAAGATGTTCGCCAGCTTTGGTGCTTCCCACTTCACTCATTCCGCTGCCCCTGATGTTACGACCAGGTGTTCCGGTGTTAGGGGCGATGGGCACTGCTTTACAAGAATTTCCTAACTGGCTAACGATAGCCGTAATTCCACCTGGGGTTAATCAAATTTGAGAAAAGTCACTCTCCAGTCAAGGGGAATCGTGGAGAGCGGCTTGTCCGGCCCGTGGTCACAGTTCATACATGCCACACAAAAATTGAAGTTCTATTGGGACAAGGGGCAAAAGCTGCGGTACCGATTGAGGAAAAAGCTTGAAAATGTAGGACTTGTTCTAGTCAGGTCACAAGGCGCCGAAGTGGCGGGAAGATTCTAGACTTTGCTGCACAATGCGACAACGGGTCTGAGAGCGGTAAACATGAAAGGTACGCAGCGCGTGTGAAAGAAGAGTCAGTGACCAGCTGTGTGAAGTGTACGTATGATTGACAGACAAATTCTAGGGCATTTCTGAACCCTGGGAGATCGGTCCTGCTTTCATGTTTTGTTGTAAACAGATGACAACATTTTCACCACAGACGCACTACATATTTTGTGTTTGCATTAAATCAGAGCAAGTTTGTGGCAGTACCTGCAACTCTCCTGACCAGTGCACGGCGCTGCTTGCCGTGAGATCGTCCAAGTACCACAATGTAGACTTGGCCCTAGGCTTTCAGAATTATGTGTCCGCCCTTGTTGACGAGATTAACGTTAGTTGGATTTAATCGGATTTAATTTGGATTGTATGTAACCTGCTTTTGTGTGGAATTTATAAACTTTATCTGTGGTAAGACACTTTCATGTATAGTTTGAAATCTTCAGCTTTAGTTTATTGGTTTCCAAGGAAGAAAACAGCCTGTTCTTGCTTGATTAGCAGTAAGTGTTGTTAAAGACTCCAGCTGAAAAAGGGCTCTTGTCTCCAGCGCATGTAATGGGTAGATAAAAAAACGACACCTACCCCCTCCCAAGGTCGTCCTGGCTATTTTCTCGGTTTCTGATGCTGGACGATGTTTGCTGCTCCTTGTGTGGAGGGTGGGAGGAAGCTGCCCCTTAAAGATTCAAATCATGTACATGGCTAAAAAAGCAAAGCGTGTTAAATGTCGGAAGATATGTGGATGTCGGCAGGTAAGGTTGATAAATAGGGTTATTGAATATATAGGGCGGTGGTCGTCTAGTAGGCCTATATAGCCTGTGGCGAATTTTTTATACTTTATGTATCGAACATTTTAATAATTTTCATCCTTCAATTTGCAAAGAAGGACATTTGAAAAAATGCTGTGAAAGTGCTGAAAATAAATGATCGCGGGAAGTCGTATTAAAATTCCTGGGAAAGGCGACAGCAAGTGATGGAAATAGAGGCAACGTATTGACCTTAAAAAGTTTCAAACAAAAAATCATGAAGGGATAATTTACATATTGACGGTGCTCATCAAGGGATTGATAAAAAAATTAACAGCGTAGGCCTACCCTTTGTCGAGGAAGCAATGGGCAGAAGAAGCAGGGTGAAGCAGACAGGGAAAATCATCCTGAACATCGCAGATGGCTATTTATAAACTAAATACGGCCAAATATAACAGTAACTTTCCAATCTGAACTTCAGAGAATTGGCCCTAGTTCCCAAACCCAAGGATGCGGAAAAGTAACATTCATTGTATGAAAAATAGCAGTAGCAAACTCAAATTGCAGATTTTGTTGACGGATTCAGCTGCGGAGGGGGTCTATGTCACTGTTCCCGAATTTTCGGAACATACGCAGTTCTGGGAACATCGAACCCTGGGAATAATGAACCTGGCAATCATATTCAAATAACCGAAATATACGCAAACGGGGAGCATTGGGCACATTGAACCCCAAGAACATCGGGTAGACCCAGCCAGGTTATATATGTCGCTTAATATGCGTATTTATAATCACGTACATAACACTATGATAACAGAAATGTTGACAAGCTTTCTTATGATCGTGTATGCACAGTACCATTCACATTGCTTGCATATCGGCAAATTAACGGAACTTTAAATTGTTTCTTCGTGACTAAGTAAAAATGAGCTAATAACTCAGGAGCGAGTATATTCAGACATCGGGACTCGAAGAGAATTAAAATTTATGCCAATACTGCACCGGTAGGCTTTTGTAAGACCTGTTAACAATCTTAAACATATTGAACCTGCATTAGAATTTTTTTTAACCTTTCCCAAAGATCGCTAGTTTGAAAGTTTTAACTTCAATTCTTTCCAGGCCACATTCACGCAGTACGGTAGTCTACCACTTTTTTCCGATATAGGCTACTGCTATTATTTAGTGACGGCCATTTCCGTGGTATAGGTATGAAAGAAAAATCGATTATTGACTTTTCACACAAGACAACTTAGGCAAGGTTTGCTATCACAGAAGCAACCTGCGGACACAAAGGGACTTCCCTCCTCAAACACAAAGCCACCTCGGTATACCGGGCAGCAGATAATCCCCATTGAAGGAGCGCGGTATTCAAAGGTTCTTTTGTACTCTGAATACACCGCGACGCGACCGGAGCGAACATGCACATTCATTCCTGGCGTATCTGTAAGTAAGTTCTTAGGCCAACATCATGCTCATTCTATTTTTCATCCCCCAATCATGTCGAAACATTTGCATTGTTTTACTGGGCTGTAGTTGCATTAATGTTCTGTAGCTACTCTCCTGCTTCAATGAAGCCCGTGTAGAGCAATCATTCATGATAATCTTAGCAGTTCTGGGAAGCAAAACAGTTGCACCCGCTCAGCGTATGTTACGGTTCCTTTTGGATATAAATATCCCCGTATATTTTAAGCAGTTCTTGTCCAAAACTTCTTTCTTGTTTTAAAAGAATCTGCAACTGAAATGCACCTAAGTCAGATCCCCGAAAAATCCACGTACGCTGAGATTTATCACGCTGTTTCAAGGTGAATTTAGCACGGGCTCACCTAGCTTCGCTAGCCAGCTATACAAGCATGGGAAGTGCGATAGTCGTAACACTAACTCAACGGGAAAACTTGTCTTGCGACCGAGTATTTTCACACAGTAAATCACAAAGGCGAAGGCGCAAGTTGTGATTGGCTGGCAAGGATCAACACAATTGAACCAATCACGATGCAGGGACCAATTTAAATTTTGAAATGGATGGTATGCATATGATGTCACCAAGCAAAACATGATGCCTTGTTTGGCAGAAAAAACGGACACGCACGAAAGTCTACTGCATGCGTGGGCCAAGAATTTTGCTGCATGAGACCACGTGCATCACTGGTTTTGTTTGCAATGACCTCGCATGACAACATTGCATAAGTCCTACTGTAAATACAGTAACATTACGGAAGGAATGCTAGAAATGACCTAATTTATGCAAGATAATAACCACCGAACTTGCACAAGATTCTAGGAGCTACGTGTACGAAACGTGCACAGACATGTATGCTAAGCTTGGGGATTTGAAAAAAGGTGAAACACTGCAGCTCGATAGTCTGTTTTGTGCAGAACAGTTTGTACAGCAATCTACGCGGCACTTTCTGCGAGGAAGCAAGGAAAACACATTGAATGCAATTCTAAATCTAAGTCCATGTAATACTTCAGGATTATAGCGGAAAATATCAAACGAACACTTCCATGGCAAGGATAAAATTTTACGTTTGTGGTTATGAATGCATCCCGTTTTGGTGGGAAGTTAAAGGATGAATTTTACGAAACTAAGGGCAAGTTTCAAGTATATTTTAGCCCCTTTTTCAGTTTTCAAATAATTGGTGGTAATGATCGAGTGAATGCCAGAATTTAAAAAAGCAATGGAGCACATGGCTGCAAGCAATCACAAATTGTGTGCGTGCCGATCTTTTTATGAAAACATGTTGGGAAAACAAGGGTTCTATGACATCATACACATAAGGTCCATTGCACTTATTTTAAGTTACCTCTGCATAAGAAACATCGTGATTGGGTCATTATTGCTTTTAATCAGCCAATCATACTCGCGACATCGTCAATACAGTTTTACTGTGTAGGAATAACGTGTAGAAACCAACCCGTCTTCACACAGGATTCTAATACACCCATTGCATTTGTGCTACGATCAAATTTCCCAAACTTTTGTTGTAGTCGGGCAAAACAGTTCAGAGATGGAGTATTTATTGGGGGTGGGGGGTTAAGACTGCAGTGTATGTTCGCACAATTTCATTTTCCAATTTTCTGAATTGTGGGGTAAGTTTTAAGAACAAAGTAACAGGAAATATGTGGGACATTTCATCGTAAAGATACAATGACATGGTTCGTTCGTTTGATTGATAATTTCCCAAATCTGAGACGTTAGCCCCGCCTCTAACTTGCAAAAATGGGCGTTTGTGTTTTGGTCGTGCAAGTCGTGTTGTGCCACGTAGCTACTGCGGTCCGGAGTGAGCACAACAGTTTCCTGATACGAGCCTACAAGGGAAAGTTCAGGCTAGTTTATATTTACTGTGTTGATACTGCTTTACATACAGAGCTCCGACTGGCATGCAGTGGTATGTGCATGGAAGTTAAAAAAGTTAGTTGCAGTTTTACAAATAAGTCAATGATTTTGTCTTTTATTGTATTAACAACAAAAGCAATCGTTGACAGAAAGAAGAAAAATTATGGAGGCTAGCTGGCAGCAATTTTGAACATCGTGGCCATTTTTTGAACGTAGCGGCCTCCTTGATTTTGAAGCTTGAACGTCGTGGGGTGCAACGTTCAAAAGGCCCAGGGAAAACCCTGGGTGCTCTAGAAGTAGACCTTGTGCATTTATGACATACTGACGTCATCCATGGGGAAAACTGAGGAACACTTGGCGTCACCCATAAGAATTCAACCTGCACGAATAACAGACTTTTCACGTATTCAACTGGTTGACAAATCAGCTGCCTGCATTTGTCTGTTTTGGTTTGTTTTGCCCCCAAGTGAGTGCTTGCTTATTGCTCTGTCGCATCATGGGCACAAGTCTATTGAATTGTTGCATTTGGTCTGCTTGCCAACAATATGAATTGGCGCCATCATTCCAAGACATCATAAATAGCAGACGATTGCGTGCAACTGGAATTCATGTAAACAAAGTTGCGACTACCGTAGTAAAATTCAGCTGTGGGAAAAAAAGTAAGCTACTTAATGCATGATTTGGAAGACATTTTCTCTGGTTTATTATGGATGATAAAAACACCTCAACAGCGTCCATCACTTCCTAGGATCCATACTGGACAGTACTTGGCCTTTCACAGAAAGATCTTTGGCGTATTGAAATGTACGCCAAGGAAGTTGACGTATGGCGTACCTCATTGCTCCAGGGGAAAGTAAGACAGTTGGTGTGGTGTACAATTACAGACACCTCATTGATTTACTTGGCGTACAGTACCATGAAATGGTGTGGTGTACAAAATTTTACAAACACCTGTGAAACTGTAACTTGCACGGCGGAAAACTCAGCTGCACCCCAGTCTACATTTCGTGTACTCAGACATAAAGATCTTCGGGGTGAGCACCCACTCCTTTTTGGCCTAGCGGCAGGCAAGCTGTACTCCCGTCATGCCGGTTGATCCTGTTATATGATAAACACATTATACCATGCTATACAGTACTTGTATTGCCAATGAATGTCGTATGCATTACGTTCATGTATACTGTCATTGCATATTTGTGAGCATCTGTATATATTGTGGCAAATCTCTCAATACAATATTTTCCGAAGCTACTGCAAAAAATTCGGCACCGTACTGAACTTTTTTGGTGGTAACCTAGTGAAGTGGTGTTGACTGATTAGCCGAAAAAGTGCCACCATTTTGTGTGATACATAGACACTTCTTATCTTCAATAAAAGGGGAACCCCTCCTCTTACACCCCTCCCTCAAGCCGGCGATCCACCAATGGACAGACCAGTTTGACCTGCTTCTAGCCTGTTGGAACCTGAAAACTTGGGAGCTGTGTTAGTGGGCACGCCTGCAGATTGCTATGTAGCTGTGTACTGTATGTGCCGAGAAAATCCCCACATACAGTAAAATCACGAAAAACTTGGCGTACCTTCAGCGTGGGCTTTATTTGTAATGCACCCTTGACTGCAACTGCAAGTGATGATGCAAAGAATAAATTGCATTAAACACAGACTTCCTATATACACTCATGGTAGTCTGGTATACAAGTACAGGAAAGGTACAGATCTACCTTGGCATAATTGTTTGGCGTATGGTAAACTTACTTTCCAGTATGGCCTGGGATACAACTTTTCCTGTAATGTCACTTAGAAACAATAAAAATTACTGTGGGAATTTTTTTTTGCAAGGACTTGCAGGTTATTATTGCACTGTAAGTGCCTGTAACCAAACCTTCCGCCCAAGCGGTATAGTACAGTACGATCTTTGGTCACCGCAACAACCTCAGATTTGCTGATAGAAAATGCAAATTTTTCAGTAATACCCATCTCTTCAAATTTCCTTGCAGGAAACCCAGCATCCAAACTGTTCTACAGTACAAGATCCATATTTTCAAATATTTGGAAAGGGCAAAAATTTCAATGCGCTCCACGCGCTGCAAATTACTCCCCGAGTAGAGCGGTAATCACACTTAAAAATATGGTTAAATTTGGGTGCTTGTTTCCCACCCCCATTTCCCATTTCCTGAATTCTAATAGGCATCAGAGACCAAACAACAGCAATCCAATATGGTGGGGCTTCACTTAATGTACATTTGTTGTCCCGTCCACATGCAGACCCCCCCCCCCCACTGCAAATTCCTGGATCCGCCACTGTGACATACGTAAGGGTATACGTATACATGTACAGTCTGCATTTGTGTACTGTAGGTATTGGCATACCCCTAGGTATACTGTACATTCAAATATACATGTATGCACCTTCATATAGCCCATCCAAACCCTACACCTATGCATAGGTATGCACACCCATTTATGTATCCCTATTACTACTGTATGCTTACGTAACTCTTTTCCTATTACTATGTGTACATAACCCTATCCTCATTACTATGCATACCTTCACCCTATAACCATGAGGCAAGTTCTGGTAGCGTATACCCAGTTAGGGCCCTGTGTAGGCCAGTTTATCATTAATGGTAGGACCTTCTTTGTACACATTTGTTGGGCATACGCCTCATGAAATAGTCCTTGAACAGGACTGTGTGCTATGCTAAATGGTAAGACATACAAGACGTACAAAGCCCTTGGCCATACTGTATGTAGGACTATGCTTCATGAAATCACGACGATGTGAGGAAAGAGCATGGCCCTCAACTCCTCACAGCTTCACAATTGCACCTACAGTATAATTACCATGCATGCCATAAATGTTCTTTGTCATAACAATCAACTTCCTTGACCTGTCTTTCTTCAAATGAAGGCCAGCAAGAAGGTTGAATTTGGAGGTTATACCTTTCAGTAACATTAAGTCAATAACAGGACTGACACATGCAATCTGCCTGCATAGGCTTGCTGATGCAGTCACATGACCCAGCGTGAGTGTAAAAAATCACATGTAGAGTAGCAATGTAAAAGTGACACAAAATGTCATAATTTTGTAAATTTTAGGATTGGGAAAAATGTGTACAATTGAAGGAAGTAATCATCATGCAACAAGGTAGAAAACAATTTTCAAATCTGTTAACATGAAATGGGACGAATTTGAAGGAAATTCTGAAATTTGTCCCAGGAAAGTTAAAAATATGGAAACACCTTGAAGCCATAATGTCTGGATCTTTCCTGCAGTGTAGTCAAAGACTCAAGAGCCGGAGTAAAACAAAGTGGATGTAGCTCATGTAGTCCTATTCAAGGACTTAGCGTAATGCTTACCATGCTTGCCAAAAATGATCTTTGTCATAGTATACAACTTAACTGCTTTTCTTCAAATGGAGGCGAGCAAGAAGGTGGAATTAGGAGGTTAAAACTGTCAGTTACACTAAGTCAATTACATGAGTTTAGCATGCAGTCTGCCTGAATGAGCTTGCTATTAATGCAGTCACATGACCGTGAGTACGTAAAAAGTCACATGCAGAGTAGCAATGCAAAACTCAAAAGTGATACAAAATGTCATACCTTTGTAAATTTTTGGACTTTGGAGAAAAAATGAGTACAGTTGAAGGAAGGCATCTCCTCATCGAGATAGAAAATGGTTTTTACATCTGCTAACATTAAAATGTGACAAAATTTAAAGAATATTGAAAGTTGTTCCAGGAAAGTAAACTTCAAAATGTGGAGACTCTACAAAGCCATAAAGTTGGCATCTCTCTTGGACTGTTGCAAAGGACTCTAGTGCAGAGTAAAACAAAGTGGATGTAGCATAGACCCTGTTCAAGGCCCAACCAAACCTACTGCACATGTAAAACCCAGAGACTCAGAGAGCATGCCAGGCCTATTTTGAGATTTTTAGCCTTCCTGCAAACCTCAAAAGACTTCATTAGTCACATCATAAGTTTAGTGCTTAGACCATGTTAGGCTTGTGCCAGTCATTTCTTATTTTTACACAGATTGTCCAGTCTATGGCCTGCAGGTCATAGTCTGGCCTGCCAAAGTTGCCCCCAGCCCATAAGAAATGAGCTAATAATGCAAACTTTTTCATTAAAGAGATTTATTGATGACAACATTATCATGTTGTCCATTACCCCTACAGCATGTGATCAACCATTCCAATGAAACTGCATTGCCTACATTGAAATAATACCATTACCGTTCTTGTGAAAACGCACAAAAAATGTAAAAAAGGAGTGTATTGTAGTGTGCAACCCCTCATCCAACATAACCATTACATGTGGTCCACCACTGCAAAAGTTTCAGAGAGTTGAAGATAGTGAAAGCGTTTCTCTAGTTTTCGTACAGGGTGGGAGTTGGAGAAACAGGCTATTCTTCCCTCACATCTCACATGGACTTCAGTTGAGTGTTCCATTGTTTTTGTCATCACAACTCATTTGCAAGTGTATTCTTTTTCTTTCCAGTTCTCTACTACTTTTTCACTGAACAACTTTACAGATTAGATCCAGGATGGTAAGTACGGTACTTTACCTGCATTTTAGTGTGATATATTGGGCAAATTGAAATTTGTTGACACAATAACCAAGATTATTTTTTTAGTTGTTAATCTAAGGGTGTAAGGAAGGGTGAAAGTTAATGTATTTCTGTTGGGTGTGCTCCACCACACAGAGAGTCATTTTAACATTTTTATGTACAGTTGGGAACATATAAGATATTTTGCCCATGAATTGAGGATGGGAGTATGCCCTGTTTCCGCTTTCTCTGCCTTCTGTACATAAGTACTGGTTCCATTTGTAAATCACTGCAAGTTTGTGTACAGAACACTTACATGGTATAATGATGTTATGTATTTTTAACGCATCTGCTGTAAAACAACCTCATGCACAGGTAAAAGTGAAGGGAGTCCATGTTTTTCAAAGATAAAATATTTGTGTTTATGCTTAGTTATAGTTACAGTTATAGTAGTAAGCATTTGTTTTACTGATTTGCTCATGAACAGTATCTGATGGTGAAATTTTGGTAGCCTATTTGTTTGGGATTGTAATTGAATGAGGGTTAGGTCAGGTTAGATATAATGTTAATTGGTCCAAGTCAAGTTGGCTACAGCCTTCTTGGAGTTGTGGCTCACTGGCTTGTTTTCCCTGCACCATTGCTTATGCTGAGCATCAAGTACAATGGCAATTGGTAATTATCCCTGGTCTTCAGGTCACAAGTTTTTGTATTATTTGAACACGAATTGTATTATGATGTACGTAATATACAGTACATTGACTGCTTGTCAGGTTTCTTTATAAATGTGTTGAAGTATGAAAACACTAACTTACTCCTCAGTGGACTGGCAGACTTGAAAGTATCGTACTAAACATACTTCCAAAGGCACTGATGCTGTAGTTACTGTGGTATCATAAGATATATATATAACCCATTGAATGTACAATATCCTGTACTGCAGCATGTGTTGGTTTCTAATACCTGCAAGGCTCAAACTAAAAGAAACAAACACCAAACGGCATTTGCACCCAATACAAGTTTGGAGAAACCAAGGCCAAATGTTTGTAAAACAAAGGGCACCAGGTAAAAAAAAAAATATGTACAGAAAGAAATTTATGCCATAAATGAAGAAAATTTTAAAGTACTGTAAGTCAGTCATAAGGTTCCTCGCAGTGAAATGATAAACCCAACTGATGTGAGATCCAGTGCCTGTAGTTAATTTTACTCTTCGCTCGTATCAGTCTGTGTTCATGCATCATCACTAATTTATTTGTAATTGATTTATGGGTTGGATTAAATACCTTTGCATTGAATCTCATTTATTTTTTTCTTTTGCAGGTTCATATTGAGCATTCAGCCCACTTTGTATGCTAATCTTGGTATTGCATTTTCAATATCTTTGTCAGTTATTGGGGCAGCATGGTAAGTATATGTAATATAACTCAATGCAAATGTTACTGTAGATAGTGATATTTCGACTAACTTCTATGCAGTATTGACATTTCAGCCCATGGACGATTTGAGTCAGGAGACTGCCAGTATTTGGGCACATTTCCCTAGACATTCAGTGAGCCCACAATCTACCAGGTGCATTGCCTTTTGACTGGATTAGAAATGTATTTTGTGAAGGGGAATAATTACCCCAAGAAACATATTCTAACAATTACATAGTCAAACAGATTTCAGGTGTGCTTTAATTGTAAAGTTGCACCTGTATTTTCCTGACATGAGAGGGAATGAAGCCTCCCAAAGGTGGATCAGTTTAGGGCCTCAACAATGGTCCAGGCTGCTGGAAGGAATGGCTAGAGTAACGAAAGCAGCCAGTGTACATGCAGCCTGCAACTTTATAGCATCCACCTGACATGCAAACTTTTGTTTGGCTCTGTTTTGCAGGTGTAGAAGTCTGTTGCTTTTGTTGAAATTGAAGGGGGGATTAGTAGTTAACTTCTGTTTGGAACGGGATATTAGAACTACTTGCTTTTAGATGTCTGTCTTGTGAGTCATTTTTGATTCCTTGCCGAAGGCAGTCAAGGAATCTATTCGATGGCAGGCTTGCCAACTAGTCCGATTTTATCCTATTTGTTCCGGTTTTTGGGTTTTCTGGAGGCCAAAAATCGGAACAGTACAATTTTTGAAAATTCTGCTGTAATGCATACGCAAGCAATTTTCTACATTGTGTGTGTGTGTGTGTGCGCCTGGCCATTTTAAGTGTGAAATGAACGTGCAAAAAGTAGAACCAATCAGTGTGACAAATAATGTGTGCTTTGCTTCCTATCTACGTACGTAAATATGTCTACGTACGGCCATTCGTACCATGAACTAAACCGTGCCACCCCATAGTCACATATTATACGCCCATTTATTACATGCACAGTTGAATACCACATGAATTGCACTGAAGTCTCAAGGCTGTCTTGTTGCCAGATATCATGCTTTAGATTTGAAGTTTGGCACTTTGGCATAAAAGATTGGTTATTTGGCAGTTGAAAATCCTTCTTTGGTGAGAATGGATGGCCAGGCCCTGGGATTTGGCTAAATGTCAGGAAGGTTTGGCCGTAAGAGGTACATTGCCTGGCAGGCAGCCCTGGCACTGCTACAAAATTGTGTTCAAGTTAACGTTAGCTACTGGTTAGCTAGCTGTGATGCTTTTAGTGGCTGAACATCTATGATCTAGCCTAGGCAGGCATTTTATGCAGGATCTGAAGATCAACAAAAGGTAGGCTAGGTCATCATAGTGGCCGATATGTACCATCCTACATTTTCTCCTCATTTTGTTAAAGGCCTGAAAGCAATTCTTTTGATATATGGGACTTCCAAGTTTTAACTAAAATTAGGCCTAAAAACATTTCCAGCCCCATACATACAAGCAGGGTTAACTGTAGCAATATACTTAACCTTAGGTCTTAGTGGGGATTTGTGTAATATGTATTGCATGTTAGGATACCGTTTCCGACAAATAGGCAAGAGAACAAAATAAGACTTGCAAGTTGTGGGAAAATCTTTTAAATAACGACATCAGGATTAATCACTGCAAATGTTGGAGCTCTGTGAAATCCTGCGGGGTCATTGCAGCTGGATAATATCAGTGACACTAGGCCTACGGCTGTTTCAGTTTTCACCAAGCAAGAAAAATAAGAACCCCTCTTAGAAAATTTGATTTTTTTGAAGATAAATTTCATTCAAATCCAGCACCAAATGTTGCACCATTTTGCATCTATCCCATATTGCATTGCCAAAAATTTTCTAAAGGGGAGGGGGAACACCCTTCCCTTTGACCCCTCCCCCAGGCCGGCATACACTTTTACTTCATAAAAGTAGAGTTAGATTTTCAGCTTTCAAATGTTGGCAAGCCTGCGATGGTGATGTTGTGTGTGTGTTTGTGTTTGTGTGTGTACGTGACGCTTTGACTTGTAAACATGATATTTCAAGAAGGGTACTGTAAGTGTGACTTACCTCTAATTGGGTGTGTGGGTTGGCCATATTAAGTAGATGATCTCTATAGATTTTTGTGGAGGTCAAAGGTCAATTGAGGTCACAAGAGGTCAAATGGTAAATTCCTTAGGAATTGCTTGTTAACACGGTATCTCAAAGAGGGTAAGTGTGACGTATCTCATATTAAGTGTGTGGGTTGGCCATATTGAGTAGATGAACCCTATTGTTTTTGGTTGAGGTCAAAGGTCATTTGGGGTCACAAAGGGTCAAAAGGTCAAACTTTGTATACTCTAACTCAAGAACAGTACATGTGGCTATGCTCTTATTTGGTTTATGGGTTGGTCAAATTGAGTAGATGATGTATCATTTGTGGCAGAGGTCAAAGGTCATTTGGGATCATGAGAGGACAAATGGTAAATTGCTTGTAAACATGGTATCTCAAGAAGGGTAATTGTGACTTATCTCATTTTTGTTGTGTGGGTTGGCCATATTGAGTAGATGATCCCTGTAATTTTTGGGGAGGTCAAAGGTCATTTGGGGTCACGAGAGGTGAAAGGGTCAAAACCTTGTAAACAAGATATCTCAAGAACGGTACATGTGACTATGCTCATATTTGGTGTGTGGGTTGTCCATATTAAGTTGATGATTCCTATAGATTTTCTTAGAGGTCATAGGTTATTTGGGGTCATGAGAGGTCAAAACCTAGTGAACATGGTATCTCAAGAAAAATGCGAGTGACAAAGCACATGTTAAGTGTGTGGACTGGCCATATTGACATGGTGATCCTAGTTGATTTTTGTGAAAGTCAAAAGGTCCCTTGGGGTTAGTAGTGTCTAAGTCTGACAAGCTTGCTTGAATAGTGTTACTGTACAAGAAAGGTAACTTGCAGGGTATTCATACTTGACATGTAGATGATGCATGTTGAATGAATTACCCCGATAGTTTTTGGTGGATGTCAAATCTCACTTTGGTTCACAAAGGGTCAAAGTCTCAATATCATATTTACGCAAATTTCCCATGGTTGGAGTCTTAGATACTGCAAAATTTCACACATAGTATGTGGATGTGAAACAATGAGCAGAACCCTAGTTCTTGTAGAAAGCTTCTCTGCCTTGCATGTATACTTTGTGGGTACAGTACAGAGCACTGTCAATTTGAAAAAAAAAACATTACAAAGCTCTGTCAATTTGAAAAAAAAAGTTAGGCTTAAATTTCAGTGGCAAGGAATCACTAAGCCTTTTGGCTTTCTGGTTTCTTTAAAATGTGAGAAATACTGTTGTGCCATTCACATTTTCTTTTCTTGTTTCAGGGGAATACTAACAACAGGTGCCAGCATCATTGGAGGTGGTGTCAAAGCTCCGAGGATAAGAACCAAAAATTTAATTAGGTAATATCTTGCAATCATTTTGTCAGCAGGTTTTAGCCAAATATGCAAGGTGGTAAATTGCTTCTTTTTACATGTATTGAGATATTGTCACACTAGCCAGTACTGTTGCTAGCAGCTGTAAGCTAAAATCATATTCAGCATGGCCATGTTTGATAGAGTTTTCATTTTGATCATAATATCTTGTAGAGCATACTTTTGAACAATTACTTATTCAGTCAGAATTTTAAGTTGATAATCTGATAGGTTGACAATTTAGTTAGTTTTTCTCTGACAAGAAGTCAAAAAGTTGTGCAAAAGAAAAGTTTCTTTTCTCTCCATTGCTTTATACTCCCTTTTTTCCCACCATGCAATTGGGTGTGTTTTAGTCTGCTATTTTGTCTTTTGCTTCAAGCCTCTGTTCAGTCAAGCATAGGGTAACTCTTAAGATGAACTGGTCTGACTAAGATGTTTGCTCAGCCATTGTGTTGTAATGGAGAAGTTTATTCACAGTTGATTGAGTTTCCAACAGGATGATAGCAGCTCCCAACCTTCAAAAGTTGTGCTCTTCACTATAAGGTTTCAGTGAGATGATAAGGTACATACGAGGTTGATGTTAGGAAAACTAGGTTGGAAAGTAGTAGGAAAACTTGTTTTGTTGCAACTGGTCAGAAAGTTTTTTTTTCTTAAAAGACTGATCTCCATCTAGCTAGAAAATTACTTGAGCTTTGTAGTGTAAGTGTGCTTTTCAAAGATCACTTTTTAGTTGATAACATTTTCAATTTTTAGCATAAAAGTGTACAGTATCAGGATATTATACAGCAGATCTCTGCTATAAATATTTGAATGACAACAGTGCACCACAATACCTTAACCAACATGTTCTGTAGACTATGTGATATGGAAAGTTTGTGTCATATGTCATTTCTATGTATGATACTGTACCTGATCACCAAAAGTATGTTTGCTCTTTTCTGTTGTATCATGAAAAACTTAAAACATCATTCCACTGCTTCATGATTAACATCGATCATTCATAAAAGTATTGAGATTCTGCAGCATAGCTGCTCTAGTTTAAATTCTTTTGTTCATCACAAAGGTACACACACTTGGTAGGAAATACTGAATCACTTGAGCAAATTCAAATTTTACTGTCCAGGGTTGCCAGATTTTCATAGTCACAAACTGCTGGAAAAGACTGAAAAATGCCAAATTTGAAAAATCACTTACTGGAGGGTTTGGTAACACATGTAAGATTAACAAATATTTCATGTTATGTTATTAAGAATGTCATGGGATGTGGTGTGCACAGAGATTCGTTTGTACTTTTTGTTGTATTTTTGGTGCATGTTACAGGATGGTATTAGAGTTGCATATTTGGCTCAAATTATGCTTTGTGAGCACTATAAGAATTCTTATTTACTTTTTCTTTAAAGTTGATAAAAAGGAGAAAAATTTTTGCTGGATAGGTTACTTTAAAAAAATGCCAGAATAATGAACCCTGGTTTGGAGTTTCTTTCAAATACTGTATCTCCCAGCCAAACATTTCCAAAAATCCTTTTTTGGTGGCAAAAGTGCCAAATTAGCAACCCTTCCATTACACAAGAAATACAGAATTCATCCATTGGTAAGCCTAAACGGGTATGCAGCAACCACATTCTTTGCATGAGTGTGCCCATATTTTCAGAGGTTTACAGTGAAAAAAGAGTATCATTATGACACCATTACCTTAAAATTGCAGTGCCCAATGATATTCCAGTTATTGTTGATCATACAGCCTTTGGACTATCATGTTGTATAGAAAGCAACCTTATGTCTGCTCTTAAAGTATGTTGTTTCCTTATTGATCTAGTCTACATTTAATCTCACAAGGTTTCTTTTAGAAAGACCCCTTTTTTACAGTTTTCTTTAAATTTATTCTCTCCATTAAATGGGCTGGCAGGAATGAATTGATCAAATTTTGCATTGAAATACCCAAAGAGTCACTCTCTTGCAAGAATAAATAGCAATTTTATTGTTGCTCACTTCACTCACACATGATGAGGGCCTGTGACATATCAATCTGGCTTGTTCCAGTAAATACTCTTAACTTAAATTTAAGTGTAGCAGGCTAGGAACTAAAGCTGGAAAAATGACTGAAAGAGGGAAATGCAGAGTTGGAACTGAGTAATTTACTTCACAACCAACTGCCAATATTTTAGCAAGTCACAGGATGTGTTATTTCAGGAGGGGAAATTCTCTAGAATTTGTCCAGTCATGTAGCTGTGGTAGGTTATGACTCAATGGTGAAATAATAATGAACACTCTTGGTAGAATGTCAGCCAGCTTTAATGTAAGCCCAGACCTCGATTTTCAGAAAAATTTATGGTACTGTAGTCCGAAACAATTTTTGCACAATCACAAAACAGTAGTTGTGGTAATACATTTTTGGTCTTGAAGAATAAAAATATGTGATTTTCGAGAGACAAAGCCACTTAGTGTCTGAAATATTGTATGATGGAAAAAGTTGGAAGAGTTGATCAGTCAGCATTATACTTTTTCAATCAGATAAAAGCAAAAGCAACAGCTGCTTTGAAATTCATAGTGAGAGAAAAAATGGTTGTGCGTTGTACAACCAATTTTTAACTTTGTTTAACTTTTGGCTGTCCCAATTGAATTTTCATTGTTTCAATCGGACAACCATGAAAATGGAGCCTTGAAGCCCATAGTAATTACTAAGGTCTTATGCAGTGGGGAGTTTGCTTTAATGTATATGTATATTGGAGAGTAACATAACAGAAATGTAAATAAACATACGACGCTAGGGAAAAAACTACAAAATTAATTGAAAGAGTGGAATGCCAAATAATTTATCTAGTAGTTGTATCACATCTCAACATTTTGCTTTCACAAAAAGAACAATTTGCTCATGATGTTGCAGATGATGTTCTTATGGTCTGTACAAATTTAATTGTTTCATGTTAAAAATTCCAGAGACCTAAAACCTGCTATTTAAATGTTAAACACTTAGTAGTTCCCTCCTTGGAAGTGATAACATAAGTAATTGCACAGGTGAAACAACTTACTCAAGCTTTCTATTCAAGCTTCATAATGTTTCAAATTGTACACTTTCTTGACAGCATCATTTTCTGTGAGGCCGTCGCCATCTATGGTATTATTATGGCTATTGTTATTTCCAATGGCCTCAATGGAAGATTGGCCGATTCTGACCCTGGTCGCCAGCAATATGGTGCAGGTAAAGTAGGATACTTTTGTCATATGCTTGGGATGGGTGGACAGAAAGATATTTAAAAAACAAACAGGTACATTTACAGATAATAATTTTGTTTTTATGGATGTGTCTGTGTTTGTGAGTAACCAGGAGAAATGACCCTGAAAACAAATAGTAATTTTTAGCCATACCTTTTTGACCACTCTTAAAGGCATATTTTCATCATCCCAAACAGTTCCAATTCTCCAAGCGTACTTACTTCTAGCCCCTCCCACATTTATCTAAAACTCATCTTTATCCAGACACAATCCTAGTTTATTTCTTCATGGCTTGTCTCAATGGGCAAACAAGTCCATAATGTGTAATCAAGACACTCTCAGTGCCCATGCTGTGTAATTTAGCTATGATGCATTGTTTGAATTTGATGCCAATCAAAGAGCTGTACCAATTGAGAGTTTTGATGTACGCATACTGAAACTGTAGTTTGGGGTGACGAATGCCTGCCTTTTATCCAGAATCTATAAGAGAATTGCTGTTCAGCTATCTCAAGATCAACAAAATTAAAAGGGTTTGTTGTCACATTGCATCAATACTTACATGTTTTTGTAAATTCTTCACTGAAAAACAGCTCTTAACAAAGGGTTGCATACAGTTTGCTCAACGAAGTTAGCTTCCTTTGCAAAATTCAGTAATTGTTGCTATTGTAGCAATAAGGTTCTCATGGAAAGAGGACTGTTTTCTGGGGTTATATTGGCTAAAATCTCCTTTTTACAGAAAAACTCGTAGTTTGCAAATCAGTATATGCTATATGAATGCAGAATGATAGATTATTCAAAATAAGGTATGGTAGCCTTCTTTTCAAAAGCAAGTTTTTCATATATAGAAATTCAGGTATGTGCTGCTCAAGAACAATTTGTTCACCCTAGCTTTCAACATTTCAAAGTTTGCAACTTCCAGAACTCTTCGTATGCATAATGGTGTGAGGAGATGATGCTACAGTATTAGTCGATGTGTATTTAAAAATCATGATTACAGCCATTATCTTTGTATACCCATGTTGGTGCATTTTAAATGCAACACTCCCCTTAAAGAGAAAGGTTACTGACAACAACCATGTAAACTTCATATCATTCAAAATGGAACTGTTTTCGTTTACTTTGCTTACAAAAGCCTGACTTTGAGCAGAGTTATGAGTCATATTCTGGCTTTGCACAGATTACCTGCTTTGTTCAGCTCCATTGTACTTGACATAAGACATTAATTCATCGTCCTCCTCACAGTCTTTGAGAAAAAAGATAAAACTATTTCAAATATATGCTTATGAAACTGTAATCAATCATAAGTGCATTCATTGGCTCTGAGATACACAGAATAGTCGTTATACTTGTGCAAAACATCCATAGATAATCAAACCATATAAGCTTCATACATAAATCAGTCATGTTTAAAAAGGTGAATTATAATCCTGTATATATGGCAGAGTCACATGTAGCTGACCAAAATAATGCTTACTGTAAACTGAGCCATAAAACTTCACATAACCAACCAAGAAGATGAACAGATGTCACAAAATGTTTTTCTGTGTACACTATGTTTGATTGTTTTCTTGAAAAAAAAAAATGCATAGCATAGTCAATATTTGTATACAAGATTGTGTATGTATTTTCATTATTAAATGGTGGAATCTCAATAGGAATGACTTTCTCAGTAGGAAAAACTTTGAGAACTCTATGTAAACCAATGTTTCATGTGCTAGTTCTAAAAGAAGTCACAAGGGTGATAGTTTGCATAGCTATCGTAATAAATGTATTTAATATAGTACTCCACCAATCCAGTGAAAATGTATTGTTTGTTTTATTGCCTATTATATCATCAAATGTTAGTCAAAATAAATTTCCTAGCAATCATGTTTTAATACCTTTGCATCTAATTTTCATTGCAGCCTTTATGATGTTTGGAGCTGGGTTGATAGTTGGCTTGTCAAATCTTTTTTGTGGTATCTGTGTGGGCATCGTTGGTAGTGGAGCAGCTCTAGCTGATGCTCAGGATGCAAGTCTCTTCGTGAAAGTACTCATAATTGAAATCTTTGGCAGTGCTATTGGGCTTTTTGGAGTAATCATCGGTATTTTAATGGTAAGTTTTTTTTTTCAGCATCTCAATCCTTAGCGGTTGAAATTCCTTTGGTCAAGGATATTCTAGAAACATTCAGAAAAAGGGGCTCAAGTCTTTGTCATCTTTTAGCCTTTCATAAGCAGAAATGAAAAAATCAATTACAAAATATTCTGGGGTAGGAGTTTGGTGTGAGTTTTGGGCTTGGTGCAAGGGTTGATTGGTCAGAAGTGGAAGTGAATTATTTGAGAGAATCGGAACAATCTGGGATGAGATCTGCTCTTCATTTTTGCTTTGTTTGGAATGAAGAGTGGTATAAATGTTTCACTTGAAATTTACAATCATGGAATAAGTGTAATTGTTCATTTGTGTGAAGTAGTGTAGTCTTACACAGTCAAGCACTTTCTGTCATTATGAATCCAGTATGATGGTTTTGTTATTAATTCACACATTATCAATGTAGTCAAGTATTTTTAGCTACCATAGGCCTTGATTTTGGAAGATTGTAGATTTTCCCTTCAAACCACCAGCTCAAATATTAAGTCTGCATAGAAATTTGGTAGTACAAGACATTTTTCACACATTTTCACATTATCATGAAGCATTGTGTTTTGCAAGAACCTAGCATGATGTTTCAATGCTGGAATTCAGTAGAATGTATGAGTTTGTGCATTACAAGCTCAACTAGTTGTCATGGCAATGCAACTAGACGCTTGTCTGTCATCATTGAAAAACAGGCATATCAAGGGCTTGTAAATTATGGCAACAGCAAGTAGGTCAAAGATCATGTGGAGTCATTAGAAGTCGGCATGTCAAAAGCTCAAACACCTTCAACTCATTGTTGCTAATGTTCAAATGTATTCCAGTTTGGCAAAAATTTTTAGCAGATTGATGAAGTTGTACATTTGAAGTGTTTCAAAGGCCCTTTATGGGTCAAGATAAGGTATCCAGCAAATCCATAGGACTTGGTTCAAATGTTCTCAGATTTGGCAAGTGTGTTAATGGGGCAGCAGTGTTGCACCTGTTGAAGTAGGTCAAAGGTCATTTGGGGGTTATGTAGAGTTCAAGCAGTGAAATTATGCTGTCCTTCAACTCTAGGGGGTCATTTCCTAAATTTATGAAATTTGCTCAGTGGGGCTGCTGAGATGATCACAATATGGCGGTTTTGTCAATATATTTTGACACAATGATGTCAACTTCAGTTTTTCTGTGATGTGATATTGGGATGAACTAAATAGCTAAGTCTCTGTGAAATCCCTTGTTGCTCTTATTTCTGCTCCTGCACTTTGCTCAAGTTTGATCTTGATGTACAGGACTTAAAGGCATTCAATTCTTACCCCAGACTATGGTGTGTGTAGTGCTGTACAGAGATTCTAAATAAGCACAGCCCTTCGATTGACAGCAAATCAAAACAAATCAGAGCACTGTAGCTCATATTACACAGCATGTCCAGTACTGAGAGACTTCTGAATACACACTGGGCCTTGAGTACTCATTTTGAAGCAAGTAGTTCAGGAGCACCATAACTGCCTGGGATGAAAAGATTCCTGCGTTAAACATTGGTGCATGTTGCCCCTACTGTAACAGTTAACATCTATGGCATTGAAGGTGCCATGTGGACTTTCCACAGCTCATTTGTTCTGATCCCTTCATAATGTAATACTACAAAGCAGTAACTACTCTGTGTCAGGCATATCATAGTTGATATATGGCACCTTCAATGCTTTTGTTTGTCATGCAGAGTAGAAGTTAAAATGTATGATGCAATTATTGAGAGACTTTAGTATAATTATAAAAGTTGAAAGAGTTCATTAGAATCCGTAAAGTGTGCCCCAGGTCTAAAAGTTAAAACAAAAAATATTTAAGAGGTTTCAAAGTTAACCATATTTATTCAAATCCCATTGTCATAGCTTGTTTCATTGCTGAGATATCAAATGTTGGAATTTATTCTTTTAAATTTAAATAGTGCATTGTGCAATAACATGTGGCTTGCTTGTTGTACAACTTACTTTAACCTGCTTTATTATTTCCTGTTGAAGTTGAAACAAACAAATCATGTTTCCTGCTATAAAGTATACAGAGAAGGTTTGCTCAGTCAAGTCACTCCATAACAGCAAGTCTGAGATCACATTTTGGCACAAACTGCAGCGGTGTTCCAAAAGACAGAGAATTACAAAAGGGTAATTAGTGTAGCACGACAATGACATCACGGGTTATTTTGCAGTCTGCCATTTTAAATGGTGTGAGTAAACTTGAACATTTTGTATCGTAGCTCAGGAATGTCCTATGAAGATGGGAGTTGGACTGTTTCATTTCATTTTGTGCTCTCTTTGCTATACTGTAGGTGTCTGAATTTTCAGACTCAAAGGACGCCTTAAATTGGATACAAACATGCTGTTTTTTAGTCCTCACCCAGAAAAAAATATTTGACCAGTGTGCAACCAAATTAGAACTTATGGCTGTTCATGCAAAATTTCAGTGGTCCTAGACAATTAGATTGTCGTGAGTCTTGACCTACATATCTGTTTTTGTTCATAACATGTGCATCGCTTCTCTGAAATGACACTGTACTTTCTTTTGCTTTCACAGACAAGCAGAGCCTCCACTCTTCTTAATTCTTAATGGATCTTGAAGTTTACAAGTACCCTGGAATATGCATCTGGTTTACTGTGTACTAAGTGTAAATATTCAGAAGTTACTGTTATCTGTGAATTCAAGGGGTGTGTAACTCCACTTCAAGATGTAATGAAAAAGTGCTAAAGTCTTACAAAGCATGTGGGATAGAACTGATTACCCCTAGTAGTGAAATTGTAGCCTTAAAAGGAGTGTAAAATTCATTTCTCTATCTTAGCAAAATACTCCAGTATGTGGCAATTCTGAACTCCCTTGACATTAGTTCAAGCTCTCTTAAGTTTACGTCATTTATGTTAATGATTTTAGAATATCAAAGGATCCATGTTGGATTGTTTTTTTTTTTCTTCTATTTTAATAGCACTATAATCTATAGCATTTATTATAGTTACTGTATATGTGCCATTATGTAATGCTATGAATTTTGTTAACCTGTCATCCCTGCATTGAATGTTTGGCAGGTATTATATGAACTATATTCGATGGACACATTACATAGGTGCTTCCTTGTATAACCTGGCATAAAGATAAATGAAGAAAGAGCCTGGAGGTCAGGATAGTCTTGGCAGGGATAGTGTTCAAGTCTGCCTCCACTCAATACATCAGATATGGAATTTTAACTAGCAGATTCAAGATGCTACATAGCCAAATACTGATTGGATATGAGCTGGAAACCACCAACTGGGATCGATTTGTTCTTGCTGGTGGTGGTTGATATGTATCTGTGTGCCAGGTAAATTTAAAAGGTAAATCTTAAAGTTTTGTGAGATTACAAATGTTGCAGTTTAGGCCTGGCAGTCCAGTACCAAGGCTAGACATGAATGAATGCTTGTAACACTATGGATGAATCAAGGCCACTCAGGGCTGCTGGGAAACAGCTAGACTAGCATCAACCCCAGCACTGGAAGTTATGTAATGTAGTATCAAGTACTGAGGTATTGTGGAGACTATTTTGGTTGTCTTGTATTGTAAAGTCTTTATCATTCCATTATAAATGAGAGTACTTTCCAGGTTTCAGTTTATTTGTGAATGAACTCTGGATTCTGGAAGCATTGAAAAAATGGTCAGTAATGATGTTAAGTATATTTTGCAAGAGTGAAATATTTTGGTTTAATAGCATTTTCTGGTCTTCAGCTTGGAATGGCATGTAATGAAGAGTGCTGTCTCACTCCTTCATATTTTGACTTGAGGGGCTGGTCATGAAGGAGATGTGAATATCGGACTTGTAGATTGCATGGGAGTTTAAAAGGCATGAAGAATTTGGTTGGTGTTTACTTTTAAAACTTGCCTATCAAAATAGCTAGAATACAGAATAGCTACAACTTGTCAGTATTGTATAATTGCCGAATGCCTGTGATCACAGAGTTCAGTAAAGTAGATTTAATCTAGTTTACTGAACTCTGCGTTCACAGTCTATAATCATTGTAGTCTTAAATTAGCTTTCATCCTGTTTGTGAAGGAAGTTGAAATTTATTTATGTAAAATAGCTGTATTTTATGGAAATGTTAGAATGGTTTATGTTAAATGTTTTTGTGGTGGTAATGATAACCTAAAAGTGTTGGTCTGTAATTTAGGTGAGAGGATTGCAAGAACATTCCAGATATCCAAAAAGTTACAATACCAAATTACTGAATGGCAGGCTTGGGGCGATTACATCTCAATGTAATCGATTACGATTGCGATTACTTCACATTTTATGATTGCAGTTATAGCTAAAATTGATATTAATTGATTATGATTGCGATTACATTGCAATGTAATCATGATTGCAATTGTGATTACATTTTCTTTCCACATAAACAATGTAGTAGGCAAAACAATCCAATGCCCACAACTGGAAAAAAGGCTATGGGCATTGCTCTAGATAGCCATACAGAACCAAGTCCTCCCAATGTAGAGATTATTAAAACCATGCACTTCTCACTCATTTTAAGCTGGAACATCCAAGAAAGAGGTACAATTAAATTTTGTCATTCCAACAGAACCAAGCACTGAAAAAAATTGTTTAGTAATATTACTTCTTTGTTCAATTCAACTTCAATGTAATCAGAAATGAAACCACGATTGTGATTACTTTGCCATTGGAATCGATTACGATTGCAATTACTTTATGATTTTCACAAAAGTAATCGATTGCGATTACAGCTACTTCAAAATGTGTAATCTATTGGAATCGATTATGAATACTGATTACAATTACCCCAAGCCTGCTGAATGGAGGTTCATCCAGGGAACTGTTATCTGGATGGAGACAGAACGCTTTGAAATGAGTTTTACGCCATAAAGGCCACTAGGTATTTGTCTTTTGTATTGTCCTCTGCATTTCTATTATGCTTGTATGGGATTAGTATAAAGACACAAAAGGCACTTGCTACGGTCAGAGTAGGTCCAGCAGGTTTTCTGCATTGCTACTGCATTGCCAGTCAGAAAAATAAAAGTAGAACTTGGGTCTTTCAAAGCTCAGAGAAGGGCATGAAACAATATAAAGGTTGTATGTGGATTTATTTCATTTTTCCTAGAAGCCTGAGGAAGGTTCTAATCTCGTGAAAAAATTCTTTCCCCCCACAGCTTATTTGCATGTCATGCCTTGTCAAGGGAGGGGCCAATTGAATTCATTTATTTCAGTCAAACAATTGTTTTGAGTTTTACTGCATGTTCTCTGAAACTGTTGGCAGTACAGGCCCACTTACCAAAGTTTTGTTCTGAATGAGCCATTTGTCCAAAGATTAGTTGACTTGAATGAGATGAGGAATGATATTGAAGCGGGGCCACAAGCAGAGAAATTTGAGTAGTTACACAGTGGGTCTTAAACTATTAGTATAAATTAAGACTTCCATTTTGTCTCCATCCAAGTGACAGCCCCTGGTTCATTATTGCAGATCTGGTATAGCATGAGTATGGAACAGAATCCTTCACGGTTTTCCATGAACGACACAGAGGGCAACTAGCATTATGATTTTATCATTTCCATTCATGTTGGTGATGTTCACAGAAACATGATTTTATCAGTTCTCAGTGAACAAGGATCTGGACCCTCTGGGTTAGATTAATGCCCGAAAATTGTCAATACAGTGCAATCTAATAACTACATAAGATAAATACAAAAGATGAAAAAACAATTTATTTCTTCGACTCATTGTTACATGTCGTTACAAATGTTCTTATAGTCTTTCACAATAAGTGGGATGCTTGCCTGGCAAGCAATATCCAGACTGCTGTCCATATGAAATACACACTGCAACAGAAGTTGCTGTTTTGTGTGTAACACCCATTGAAGAATGTTCCTTTAAGGCATTTTCTGGTGGCTTTTTATGAGGGTCCATGAGAGATAAATATTGCCGAATATGTCCTCCAACTCCTGTAGAAAAAACCCTTTTGTATAAACCATGATATCTCATTTGGCAGATTGCTTAACTTTGTTAAGAAAATGCACTTCTCAACAAGGTTACATAATGTTATGTAATGTGTACATATTGCCCCTGGTTCCTTATTATTTTTCTAATAATTGAATGTCCTGTACCTCATTGAAATTTGCTACTTGTTGGAATGTTTGAATTCTTTGCCTGTTGATCTAACATTAACCTACCATCACATGCAAACAGTGCTGCTGAATATCCCCTGCAGCAACACCAGAACCATAAGTAAATTGACTGTAATGTGCCAGTATGACATCAAAGGTTTTTCAAAATTTTCTTTTTCCCAAGAAAAAATGACAAAACTCTGAAAATTGGTAGTCAATGATCTTTTTCACCTTAAAGTCCCTGTAGCAACTGGCATGCCAAACACTGTCATAACTTTCAGCGAGAGAGATTTTTAAAACAACGAAAGCTAGACAAGGCAATTTTGGTTGTGAGCTTGACTCCTGGCCGGGTCATACTGAAGAAGACTTGGAAAATGGAAGCTACTACCATTGTGCCTGGAGTTGGGAAAAAACTAGCTATTGAGCCAATACTAGAAAATGGCAGTGCATGGCCTAACTTGAATCAAGAAGTTTGAAACTGAGCCATAACATCTAAATCTTAATGGCAATTTAGATAGTGTGTACTGCTATAAGATTACCAATTTCACCTTAAATTAGGGAAACATTTTACAGTAGTCACCACAAATTCTCTGAAAGACAAAGACACTAATCAGCAAACTATAGTATCCTTTACAAATTCGGTCACAGAAGAAATAGGTTGTTTGCATGTAACCTACTCCCTGCGAAAATGCTCCCCAACGGATACAATGAATGCTTGTGTGCATGCGTGCAACACATAAACAAAGAGTTACGTCATAGGTCCGCCTCTCCTCAACTTGGGGAGTAAAGGATGTCAAAGGGACAGCCAGTTTCTGCTCTTTGCCTCCGCAGATGAGGTGAGTCATCACTCTCAAGTGCAACCGTGCGTAAAAATAACAGTTCAACATCAATTGTCTTCGACTTGTCATGCTGCAGAACTTTGTGAATGTTAAGGAGAGAAAGTTTTCACATGCTGCTGATGATATTAGATGTTAATACAGTCCTCCTCTGGTGCTTTGCATTAAAAGATCATGCATCTAATATCCTGATTTATTTCATGCTCGAAAATGATCAAATGCATAGAGAACAATTTTTACAATAATACTGTAACACTATGATGTAAGTGATCATTGATCATTGTGCACCATACTGAAACGTTGTAAAGCAGAAATAAGCTGTTTTTCATCTGCATTCCACACTATTTTCTCTCAAATCACTATCCTGAATGTTGTTTTCACAGTCTCATTCAAATATTTTGGTATTTCACAACTTTTGAAGGAGTGAGAGCTATTTTTCGCTGATATCTTGAGTGTTTGCATTGTTACACTGAATAACAAGTGGGTAAAAACAGCACCCATGCAATACAGTATGTTACAGATCCTCAAATACACTTCAATCAACTCTTACCTGAGGGTTAATTTTTTCATCACAAAATAGAAAAACTTTGATTATGCTTCCTGGACATATTTTGTGCACTACACTCTAACTTGATAAATTGTAAATAAGCTTATTCCTCTCAAGATAACTACTCTGCAAATACCTGCTTACAGAGCCTTTTTTATGGTCAGACTGAGCAAGATTATCTTACAGTTCATGCTTGATTTAGCACAGAGGTGTGACACCAAGCCTCTTATATCTGGAAGTTTTACTACAAAATGTAAACATTCTCAGTCAGTAGGTAACTATGCCTAGCAACCAAAGTGTTATGTGCAAAGAAATACAGCTTCCTTGAAGTTTCCATGAAAACTGAAAAGTTTCACCATTAAATTTGCCAAAACAACCTTACAACACTTTGATAGCAACCATCACTTCTTTTGATTAGAAAAAAGTAGTGTCTTCTGCCCCCACCCCAAAGAGCATGCTCTCAAATTCTCAAAGACATTGACCACTGATCAAGTCACATTCCCTTATTCTAAAGAAATTTTATCCACTGGCTAGTGTGACAATATCTCATTACATATTATATATTGAGATAATAATTTGTTACTTTCTTGTTGTGTACAACTCACATTACCTGCTTTGTTTCCCTTTGAAATTGGAAATGCTGATATGACCTTGAACACTCCTGTTTTCTTGTACAGCATGTGCAGAGAGGGCTTGTTGTAATCACATCACCCCATAACAGTAAGATTGCCATTACACTCTGACACAAGATGTAGTAGCATTCAGAAAAATAAATACAAAGACTCTTAAATTTGAGTAAAATAGTACAACAATGACATCACAAATTATTGCAAAATGATCCATTTCTGACTGAGAGAATAACTTCAACATTTCATATCTCAGGTAGAGGGTGTCCTATGAAGATGGGAGTTGGATTGTTTGAATTTATTGTCATGCACTGTAATATATATTTTTAAGATTTTAGATTCCAAGTACACTTAAAATGCTTATTGATTAGCATATGCATCTTTTGACTGGAATAATGCCACTGAAAAATTACACACATTCAACACTTTGCATTATATTAGAGACAACCCAGGCTCAGTTAAACTCCAAAAGTTACAGCAAACATTCAATTGGAATACAGCCTAATGTTATTTTCTGCTTCATGGGGAAATTTTTGTTTTGGTCTACTTCACAAGCATTGTGGTGCAAATGTTACATATAGAGAGGGAAGTCATGAAAATTGATTGCCCTCAAGAGAGTAGGAACCCTGTTGAAAGTTGGGCATAAACAATCACCCCAAACTTCAAGTGCTTTGAATAAAAAAGTACATCTCACAAACTTCCTCTCATTCTTTAACAAGTAAAGAAGTTAACCTTCTCAAATTTCACAATTCAGTGAGAAACATGTTGTCACATGATGCTCATGTATCAATCATGATAGGGTAGTCTATATGTATTTGAATTGGGGTGACTACATTCCTTCTATAGACAAATCTATTGTGATGGTCTGATTTTAGTCAGCCATTACAGGGGTCTATCACCTTTAATCTTTTAATTTCCTTCCTTACCTGTTCCATGGATGGTTGTAAACTGAAGTGTATCTTGATTTTGTCCATGGACTGTAAATAAAGACAATTTAAGGCTGATGGACCCCACTAATGGCTGCCTACAGTCACTAAAAACAAGCACTAATCGGATTCATTTATAAGCCTTAATATGTTATTTAAGTTAGGAAACATGAAATACTATAATAAGAACTATGTCACGAAATGGCATAAACTTCTTTCACACCAAAAGCTGACCGCATGGTCAAGTGGTCAGAGCATCGGACAGGTCTGGAGTTTGAGTCCTGGTGGCCTGGTCATATTGATGAGTTTAAAACCGTACCTTACTGCCATTGTGCTTGGTGCTTAGCATAAGAGATGGAGTAGGGAAACCAGGCCAATGAGCCATAACTGGAAAAAAAGCCATGGCCTCTCAACTGGTTGGACCTTATCTAAATAAAGTAACACACCAAAAGCGCTTTAAGTGTTAATTGCCATGTCAAGCATGGAAACTGGCAAACACAAGTGAGCAAACTACACAAAATCTTCAGTGTAGGTGACTGCCATGTTAACTTCCAGCAGAAATAACAGATGCAAATTAAGTTCACTTGCTTCACAAACTAAATGGGTCAACATTATACAGAGCAGAATGCAAGCAAACCACTTAAGATGCTTCGTTTTGCTCACTCACTGTTTTGAAGCTTTACACTGTTTATTGCATGGTCAGTCCAATCTAATTAATTTCCAGATTACAGTACCTTGCAACTAGATTTAATGACCAAGCCATTTGGACTAGGCTTATCATAGGTTAGCCATCCACAAATCCGGCTTTGGATTCTTGGTTGGGAGAAGAGGAATGTCTCCCAAGTTTCCCTGGAAGTCAGACTACTTAGTAGCTTTCTTGACTTTAAAAATATGGAATATACCTTTATGTAATTTCACATGTCCAAATGAAGTATTAAACCACAATAAATGTTTGCTTTTTTATCTGTTCCATCACCATCAGGTTAGAAGTCATTGTAGGCATTCGATTTCCTTCATAGAACTTTACAGTACATGTCTGCAAGTATTCAACTATCAGTCTGAAACCATTATCCTATCACCTTTTCTATACTGCATTTTCTGTATGTACTTGGGAAGGTCCAGATGAGATCCCAGAAACTCCATGATCTTCACTCACTTTGGCGAAATAAGCCAGCTGTGTCATCATGGAAGACTTTCGTCTGTAGAATATAGGTCTGAAAAAGAAAATGTAAAGTCCACAATGAAGTGAGGAATTCCTTGCTATGAAACCTTACCAAATTCTGCATTGCACACATGCCCCTCCTTACATCAATGTTATAGGGCTAATAGGTCAAACCATGAAATGTTGGAAGAGAATCATGAATGCATAACTGGTATTTAAAACCCTCCCAATGCAGGGCTCACAATAACCTGAGATCTTGGATGAAAAAATGTGTCACAATGGTGCAGGAAGAACATAGTTCAGAAGGCCAGTGGGTTTTGTGGATGCATAGTTTTTTGTGTAAGGAAACTGAAATCCAGAGCTGTAGACCAAAGTTTCATGACTTAGACTCAAGTCATGGTTTTGTAACTTGAGACTTGACTTGCAATTTCTAGATTAACTTGTGATTTGACTTGGGACTTGTCACAAAATGACTCAGTGACTTGACTCAGTCTTGCAAGAGATGACTTGTTACCAATAGGAGTCAGAAGTAAAAAAAATGACCCATAACCCATGGGAAAAATGATGAACTTGACTGATGAATGAACTGAAAACATTTAATTGAATTGAATATTTCATCAGCAGCGGATAGCAGTAGTATTGAATTTCACACTACGTAATTTTTAAAATAGAAATTTGTATAACATTGCAATATCTGCTTTGGATCTGCATGCAGTGTGAGTAGGATACATGCTCATACAACACCATTTGAAAAGCAACTTTACTGATAAATAACTAAGGCCAGCAGTATCTACTGTTAACTTTCCCAGTCAATAAGTTACAAATACCATAAGAACTTACTGGTCAGAAAGGTACAGTAAAATTTTCTTTCTGATTTAGACATTTAGGTCTGGACTTTTGATCTTTGGGAGTGACAGGCTCCCCATACCACCAGGTAAACTGCATTGGCAGGTGAACTGCATTGGGTTGGAGGCTATACTGAGGGTAGGTACTTCTGGAAAATTCTATCTTTTACTCCTCATGGCCCTCCTCTTTATGATTTCCCTCTCAATTTTTCCCAGCCTCCACTGGTTCAACTGTTATTGGAAAGGGTTTGTTCGCTGAGTTATCATATTTGCATACCACCATTTTATTTCAAGCAACACTGGAGAATCAACTAATTGTGTACTGAATTGAGCAAAACTTCTACATTACTGACAGCTGAAAACAAAAAGTGTCTGAAAACCCAGGATAATTATTTTTCCATCATGATGAACTTATCTTAACAAACTGCATATGCCACACATTTGATGTACAGGATAATACTGTACAGTATGTGACATGCAACTTAACATAGACTTACAAAACAACTTGTGACTTGATTTGCAAGTAAACAAAATGACTTGAGATTTGGCTTGCAAATAAATAACTTGTCACTTGACTTGAAGCTGGCTGCACAACTGAGACTTGAATCAATTGTCTTGACTCTTGAGACTTAACTCAGACTTGCATGAAATGACTTGTCTCAATCTCTGCTTAAAACTACCAACAGGGCTCAAAATAAGAACTGGGTTTTAATGCTATAGCATCAAAAGCTGTTCTGACTGCAGGCCCTGAATTTTGAGGCCTGTGCAAGTGTCGTTACTTTTGCACTTCTAGATGAAGAATGGGAATTCATACATCCATTTAAGTTTAAAAACAAAACACCAACCACACTCCTTAATTTCCTCAGCAGTATGATTTGTAACAAACCGGGAAAACCTAAAACCTAAAGTCCTGCGACTACACTGGTAAAGGGCTAAATTAAGTTTGTGTGTGACTAAGAAGCATCAGGTAAGTGTTGCAAGCGGTCACTTAATTAGTTAAAGTAATCTTTTTCATTAATTTTATTGCAATTTACAAGTAAGCAATATATAAAAGTTTCAGCAAGCAGTATGTTCATTGTTGGCAGTCTGGTCAAAGAACATATTGCCCCTAAAGGTAATGAGTGGTTTGCACTTGCAGTGGCATGTCTGGCAAAAAGGCATGGTACAGTGGCCACAGAACTGACTGTCAACACAAAAGAGAGCTTACATACATTTGACACAGACTGAAAATTCAGTGTTATAGTATAGGTTATGTGAGTAGAGGTTGTAAAAGGGCTCATAGCGAAGATTTAGTGCAAATAGCAGCATAAATTTAACCAATTGCATGATAAGGTATTTTTGCAAGTGTCTCAATGTCATCAGTGATAGATGCTTTTTCCATGCAGTTTTTTGCACAGAGACTGCAGCTTCCTTGTGCAATCATATCTTGTATTAAAGTCAAATATCTTCCCATGTACAGTAAAGGCAGCCACCCCAACATGAAGTAGTGAAGTACACCACTGTGCTTTACTCTAGACAATTGGGAGAAAAGGCATGGTAAATTCATGTCTGTTCTGTTGACTGTCGATGAACGACAGTAACAGTACACACCCATACTGCCACTGCAAAGACTGGAGTTCGCTAATGGACTTGGCTAAGGACCTTAGAATTCTGACAGGGACCTCCTCGTAAAAGAGTTCATTGGGTTAAGAACCTCTGGGTAAATTTAAAAAATTTAACAGAAGCCCTGAAAATGAGCATTTTAAGCATAAAGTCCAACAGAATCACACATTCTCTCCCGATGCCTGTCACTTGTACTGACAGTGGTTTTACATATGCCCAAATACTATCCAAGTGCTACTTGGTCCTATGTAGACTACATGACCCCTCTGAAAGGAACTGCATTAACTTAATTTGCTTGAATCCAACACATTCCAGTACCTGCATGGTAATGAGACAAAATATCTGACTTGCAGCAGGAATATAAGGTTTGACTCCTGGCCACATCATATGGAAGACTTAAAAAATTGAACCTGCTGCCATTCTGCTTGGGTCTCAGAATAAGTAGGGACAACAAGCCAATGAGCAGTTACGAGTAGAACAAGGGCTGTGGTTGGACTGACTTAAAGCAATTGGTTAGAAACTGAGCTGTAAATTTAAACCTCATCTAACTAAACTATACACACATACAAAGAATGGCATGCAAACTGAGTATGAAGATCATACTGTAACAGCAGTATTCAAGAATTCTTCAGTCTTTTTATGGTTTTTTTTTTTTTTGCAGTCTATGATACTGTACATGTCCCATAGACAACAACCACAGTTTCAGTACCTAAATAAATATGCAGAATAGCTTTGACTGACAATCTCCGTCCCAAGCACTGTGAAAAAAATTGGTGGTACAGGAGAAGTAAAAGGCAATTTCACTGAATTAGAGGGTTTGAAATTGATGCAGACTATTAATGAAGATGATTTAAGGCTGATGGACCTCACTAATGGCTGCCCATAGTCACTAAAAACAAGCACTGATCGGATTCTTCTATAGAGTGCTTTCACCAATGTAACAAGTCCTACTCCTTTTGCCAGGTAAGTTCAAATTATTGCACATTTAGTGAAGCCAGCCGAGAATCAATTGACAACTTAAGTGTGATTTATTGCACTAAAACAGCATTGATCTTTGGCCGAGAGTGGGTGTGGCTTAAAAATTTCGATTTAACCTAAAAGCACTCTATACATGTTATCTTGGTGTTGGGACAATGCCAAAGAAAAAGATGAATGAAACTCACTCTCCAGGATGATGTTTTTTCATGTGAGTCATGTATGTTGGACGATCCTTCCATCCTTTGTTACATATTGTGCAAGGAAAACGCCTTTCACCTGTATGAGTCGTCTCATGAACCTCTCGGCTGGAGTAACGAGAAAATGACCTGTCACAGTACCTGTAAATGATTTTGAAACAAGATATTTCATTCATAAACAATGGTATTACTGTAACAGGAAGGGTGTTGTACTTCATGAGATGGTAATGGGAAAGGTTGAGGGTAGAAATATCCACAAGTACCCACATGAAAAGTTCAGGGAACCACAAAAATATTATGCGATATTTTAGGCCTAGTGGAATCATAATGAGTTACATGTCAAAGCAATCCTAACTGTGGATAAATTTATGGTTACAAAAGTTACATTATAAAAATGTAAAAGGAGGACTAAGTAGATATTTATCAATTTTTTTGTTTTTGTTCTGAGCTTGTTACTCTTGTGGGAGCGACTGTGCTGTTTGCAGTATTCTTGCTTGCTCCAGCCTGATTGAGTGTGTCTAGAGGTAGTCATGACAAGCAAAAGGGAATGCAAGAGAACAAAATGTACTCACAATTGCGATGCAAATTACAATGTGATCATCAGTCTATATTCAAACAGGACGTAATCAGGAGCGTAGAAGATTAAAAAAAATCAGATGAAACTTCACTATGGTAACTGTTTTTACGTTTTTAGGGGACATCAATTGTACACAGAAACTTATCTTCATTGCAAATTACATCTGACTGTTGCACAGAAGAGGTAGACTTGTTTCCCTGTTTGATTGAACCAATGATCTTACCTGCATTTTAGAGGCTTCTCCCCTGTATGTGTCCTCATGTGTGTGGTCAGGTTTGTCTTGGTCTTGAAAGTTTTGCTGCACACAGAACATGTGAAGTTTCTCTTATCATTATGGACATTCATATGAGTGTACTTTGTGCTATATTTTACAATCTTTTTGCATATTGGACATGTAAACATTTTTTCTTTATGAGTATCCATGTGAGAAGGGAGTGATTTTGTAAGCACTACCTGTTCACAAATGTTACAGGTAGACGTTCCTGGATCGTCCTGGTTGACCGTGAATTCGGTGGTCTGTTTTCGTGTCACACCCCTTGGCTTCCTTCTGGTTTCACAGCCTAATTTTTGATGCGTTCTAAACTTACCAACCTCCTTAAACTTCCGTCCACACTTATCACACTGTCCAACATAAACATTAAAGTGAGCACGCTCATGCATGGTGCGACCAAAGACTGTTTTGTATTTCTTTGGACAGTATCGGCAGTTATATGATGGCTCTGAGCTATGAGATTCCAGATGGTGTTTCAAATTATTTTTACTATGGAATTTTTTTCCACACTGATCACAGATAAAGTTTCTTGGTCGAGACTTTAAATGAGTTTCCATGTGACGTTTTTTCACATTTTTTGTAAGAATTTTACCACAACATTCACATAAAAAGCATTTCCTACCCTCATTCAGCTGTTTACGATTTTTTTCATACATATCTGATCTGAACTTAAACATATTTTTTCTTTCTCCTTCTGTTAGTGATCTGATAAAATTGACTTTATTTGCCGTATTGTCTGTTCCATCTATTTCAGTTTCATCTAAAGATTTCCCTTGTTTTGCAGTTTGGGGTGCATACGTGATCCCTACAGGATATACATCCATGATACTGCTCATAGCACTACTCATTTCTGTGATCAAAGCCTGTACATCTGTGACTGTAGGACCAAGACCGGATGCAGATGTTACATGTGTTAGAGTAATTGAATCTTTACTCCTTTCTGTTACACCATCATGTGCAGTGGAAGGCAATCTTGTAGGAAGAACCTTCTTCTCTGAGTTATCATTCAAAGGTTCTGAATCTAGTTCATACATAAGTCCTGTACCAATCAAACCATCTAAGCCCTTATTGTCACAGGTGTTGCTATTGGCAACAGAATTGAGGGCATCTTCTGAAATGGTACTTCTCATTATATCAGTTTGAATACTGTCTCCCATCTGCTGGGAGTTATTGCCAGAGTCAACCTCAACACCAGCTGTTGTGTTCATATTAGAGACCACAGTATCTTTTTCAGCCTCCCCTGTACTGGATAAATCTTGCATACGTTTCTGTGACTCATCCTGAGCGTCTTCTCCTGATTCTATTGTTGTTACTGTTTCAAATTGTACCACTTCATTAGAATCGTAAGGAGGATCACAATCCTCCTCCATATCTTCTAATTTTATCTTTTGACCTGCCTTTTCAAAACCTGATTTTATCTTTTTCTCTTTTTGTTTTTTCACATTCTTCCTCCTTTTCTTTCCATGAATAGCATCTTCATCCTTGCTCATAACATCTTCCTCTTTGTTATCTTTCGTGAGATGGATGCCATTAGATATGCTTACACAGGGCTCTAATGAAGAAAATGAAACCACATCTGATAATTCCAGGGCTTGAGCAAGTTTTGCTGCCCATTCTTCATCACCTCTTACAAAAGCAGTGCTGCTATCATCATTATTTTCTGCTTCTTGTAAACCCAGCTGCTGACATGAACAGGTTATCAAGAAACTCTCCACTGCATGGGTGTGTTTATTTTCCCAAGCAAACAGGAGTGGGGCTTTCTTCAAAACCTTCACTTCAACTTGGAGTTCTCCCTGTCAACAAAAGAAAACAAGTTATATGAGAGTGAATTGAAAACAAAAGACAAGAATGTATTTAAAGGGCCGTTTACAATCACATCAAGTTTTGATATGTTAGAGGCCACTTATTCTAAGCATTTCAGGAATTTCGAACTGAAATCCAATGTGTGATTCGCAAAATATGAACAGGTAAAGTTATCACATTTTCAACAAAATGTGAACTTGAAGTAAGCACATACCTGTATGACACCACATCCTCACATGAATGGAAAGTGTTTCATCAAAATTTACAGCCAATTTTCTCTACAACAATCTCATATTATCAGTGCCATGGAAACTTTACAAACTTTGCTTTTAACACAAGGTGGTCCTTTACCTGTTAATGTCTAGGTCAACATAACAGTCTTAAAAAAGGGAAACAAAGGGACATTCCTTGTCAATTTTAGGGAGTACAGTCCTCAATATCACTTTGGACCACAGACCAGATGATTTCATTTACTGGTATCTCAAAAAATGCATGTCTGATTTGAACTGCAGTTTCACCACACTGTGTAGATTTGGTTCCTCTTTCATATATGCATATGAGGGCAAAACATGATAAATGGTGACATTATTTGGGCAAAAAATGCTCTTGCCCTCTCACAGAAAATTTCCCCCATACACCTATACATATATGAAAATTGTATTACTGTTGAAGGTGAACAACTTACTCAATTGCTTGATTCTGGCCAACGTCTTAATTGATAACTTTGATGGATTCAAGATGACCACTTCCAACGAGTTGAGAGTGGTCGTCATGTATTAGATACATGTATTATTAGTCTTCTGCAGAAGCTTTCCTTATCAGGAATTTCCTAGCAAAGTTTATTCAAAGGAAGATTTATCTAAAGCTTTTTACAAAGAATATGGGGAAATTGTTCTGAATTTTTGAAGAGTTAACATTTTTAAAAGGACGTGTGGATCCTGGAAGGGGAGGCAATTCGGTGCACACCCCTTTTTTTGATGTCCAAGCAAAGGCTTCGGCCTTTGATGCTTGATCATAGACCTTCTGCTGACGGCCTTATGCCCATGGCATCTGTGCCTCTTTCACAACATCCTGTATCCATACATAAAAAAGTCTGTTAAGTGCCTGTTTTAATTTGGACAAAGAAGAGGTGATGCTGTCATACTGCAATGCACCCATGATCATGAATGAATTAAAATTCAAGCTGTTCAACTAACCATTCTTCTTCAAAGTATATTGACACCACAGCAGGAGTCTTCAGTGATTTTGCAGCAACAGGAAAACCTAGAAACAAAGGGAAAACAGTAGAAAAGGGGAGAGTATAATAATGAAAGAATTCAAAACCCTGTAAAATCACAAGTGTGTTAAGGCATGTTAATGTTGCGTTGTTTAGGCCGATCACATCGTGAAGGCTAGGGGGTGGTATGTTAAGTAAAGGAGATTGAAGAAAGAGGACTCGAACCAAGTTTTACCACTGGCTAATGTTTATTCTAAGTCCGAGAGGGGTCCCTTTCTCTGATCCATCAAAGAGCTGCCAGGATAGACTTGATTAAACACTGTCACATGTTGAGTATGAATTGATTCTAATCTACATGATGAGTAACAAACTTCTACTCTAAACGGTGAGAAACGAACTTTCCGTATCAAAACATCAGGTTCCTTCCTTTAAATGTAAAAACTGGTTCCTATAAACTACTCCATGGTTAAAAGAAAATTGGAAGAAAGTTAGAAGTGCTGGCAAAGTCCAGCACTGCAGGCTTGGCCCAGCAGCAAAAGCACTTTCACACAAAACAATAGCAGACCGCCACCTTGGTGTGCTTTTTCTCACACCTACGGTAGCAACAATGTACCGTGCAGTATGCTCTGTCCATGTATAGGAAGTCCCTGGTTCCATCTCAACAACAGTAACAACTCTTCTATCACGTCATAATTTGTCTAGCAATGTAGCTAGATGATCATAACCTTGAACAAACCTTAGAAGCAGAAAGCAAGTAGCATAACAAAACAATTTGTCAGTATGAGAAACAATCAAAGAATAAAGTTATTTGAAGTCCGAAATAATAGACACAACTGAGAGTATGTCTCTGCACTGTTCAGCAGTGCATGCATGAGCCACACATGCACAAGGAGAGTTCTCTAACACAAGGGAAAACATACAATCCTTAGTTTACAGGACCGTTCCAAACAGCCTGGTATACACTAACATTAATAGGCCTAGCCTAGGCTTATAGGCCATTCTGCATTTTGTTCACTCTAACTGGAAGATCTGGCATTAGCACCCACTCCTTGGTGTAGGAGCAGGCAAGCTGTACTCCCAGTGTACCATTTAATTCCTGTCCTATGATAAAGGTACAGTATACTGTGCTATACAACCCTTGTACTGGCAATGATTGGTGTATGCATTTCATAAATCATGTATACAATCGCATGCGGATTGCTACTTGTGTTTACAAAATACTTTACAGGGACTGCCAATGTACGATGATCATGTACAGTACTGTACATGCGTCATTTAGACCTACACGTTAACTGTACTGTAGGTAAGTGTGCACGCCTGCCGATTGCTATGTAGCATTGTGTGTGCTGAGAAAATCCTGGTGCACGATCATAATAACCTTGGCATACCTTTCGCATGGCCTTCACATGGAATGCACCCTGGCTTATAGGCCAAACTGGAAAGTTTGTATCTGAGCCATTGAATTTTCACACCAGTCTTCCTATTTGTTAAATTTCATGCCACGCCAAATTGGCATTCTAATGCAAATAAAGTACAGTAGGCCTAGGCCTACAATGCATAAGGCAAGAAAATCAAGCCATCAAAATGGAGTGTTAAGTTTTAACAGCAAGCAAATGATATTGGGTGTAACATAGGCCTAGGCCTAGCCTCCAAACTCCCTAGTCTAGAGAACATAACAGGTTAATGGGCAAAGGAAGGCTATTAAAGCCTCATAAGATGCCCTGTAATCCAAAACCCCCCATAAAACCAAAAGCAAACCACCAACACCTAACAACCCCAGAAAGATTAGATTCTACCACAGTCATGGAAAAACTTGTCAATGTTTACTTTTAAGTGATGAACTAGTTGACATACCTAAAGAACACTTCCTAAAGCCAGTGACAGGGCAAGGTCTTTGGAGAACATGCACACAAAACTTCCATCAACCTGCATGCTGTACCAATGTTTACAAATACTCCTTTTCCCAAGAACTATTAAGGAGTGGAACAAATTACCAGAAGGAACTGTCAGTGCAACCAGTATTAATATGTTCAAAACTTGCTTTTTGTTAAGTACATACCCCCTCCCCCACACTTTTTTAAGAGCCCTGCCAGTTTACAAGAAGAAGAAGATGAAAAATGATGTGCAGTTAACAACCCACTCAGGTAGGCTATTCCACCCATTAACAACCCTATGAGAGAAATTGAACTTCCTAAAGTCAAGTCTAGCAAAAGACTTATCAAGCTTTTTACAATGCCCTCTACCCTGAGGATTACTTTGGACCTTTAAATAACTACAGGCTAACAAAGGATTCCTTTCAGAGAGAAATTTGAAAACCTGGAGCACGTCTCTCCTAATCCTTCTTAGCTCCAAAGTAGTTAGCCCAAACTGCTTAAGCCTTTGCCAATAAGGTAGACTTCTAACCTCAGGGATGAGTCAAGCAAATCTCTTCTGAACTTGCTCTAAAACAATTTGTCCTTTTCAAAGAAGCTACTCCATGCCTGTCCAGCATAGTTTAGATCGGTGTCCGGTCAACTCGGCCCCTGAGACATCTCGGCCTCTGGACGACTCGGCCCCCGAGACATCTCGGCCACTATTGACATGCTGTATTAAGTGAATTGTGAGATTGTATTCTTGAGGAAATTTGCACAGCCCAACTTTCAGCTTGAAGACATTGCTCAAAGTAAACCTAATTTCGAAAGTATAAGTGAAAATTTTTGAAAATGACTCACATATCTTACTTTGATATTTTTTTTAAATTTGACAACATCGATTTATGTCATTCAAAATTTCTCTTTAAAGGGGCCAGAATACGTGGTACTCAGTATGTACAGTCCTAATTGCTTCTCAGCCTTTTGGCTAAGTTCGTGTGTAGTATCTGTTCTTTCCATCTAGTCTAGAATAGAGCCATATATAACCAGTCCAATAATGTAAATGGTCTGACGTTGGTCATGTACTCTCTGTCCTTCAATGGACGTAATAGTAGTTTTTGGGAAGGTTGGTCATGATCAGGCCAATTGCAATCTCATTAAATTCAAACCCTGGCTTCCTTTATGAAAAATCCTAATTCTTTGGCATAAAATCCGCAAGTTGATTTTGGACCTTTCCAAAAAAATGTGCAAGGTTCATTGACTATGACAATGTCAGATGGTGCGCCTTCTTCCCTTCTTTTACTTGATTGACTGTTGATAGTCATGTGACAACATTTTTCCTCTTCAAATGTGAAACAGTTTACAAGAGAAATACTGCTTGGTTTCAAGTTACAGTACATTGAATATACAACTGCTAAGTACTACTAAGCGAGACAGTACTTGTATTTCTTAAGATTAATACTAATATTAATAAGGGCAGTGCTTATTCAATGGTAGCCTAGTTGTCTGGAGGGCCGAGTTGTCTGAGGGGCCGAGTTGTCTCGGTGGCGGAGTTGTCCAGGGGCCCAGATGACGGGGCCGAGTTGTCCCAGGGGCCGAGTTGACCGTAAACCATTTAGATCCAGGTCTAATCAGCTGCTTATACAAATAAAAAAAACTTACTTCTGATCAACCCAAGCGCCCCCTTTTCCCTTGAAAAAATAGCTGCGCACTGCCTAGATGGCTTTAAATCTCCTGTAATAAGTTCACCTAGCTAGGTTCTTAGAAGTCACTTCGTTCAAATTTGTACCACTCATAGTATAATCATGGCAGGGATTCTTAGAACCAAAGTGGAGGACTTTGCACTTTATATTGGCATTAAAAGACATAATTGCCTAGTCTGAGACCATGAAATATTAACCTATCCAGATCATTCTGAAGCAATAAAGCATCATACTAATCCCCAACTTTCTTATAGAGCTTAGTATCATCAGCAAATTTACTTGTACTGGAAGTGATAGAGCTATCAATATCATTTATGAAAATTAAGAAAAGAAGTCGGTCAAGAGCAGAACCTTGTGGTGCACCACTTAAGACTTCTTTCCAAGAAGAAAAATTGCCACTGACAAGTGCTCTTTGCGACCTACTATTGATCCAAGAATTGATCCACTGAGCCCGCTTACCTTTGATTCCTAACCTAGGCAATTTTACTATGTGTCTACCTGGAGGTACTTTGTCAATGGCATTTTGGAAGTCAATGTAAATGACATCAACACTGGAACCTGGATCAAGTGACAAAGAAACAGACTCAAGAAAGCTAAGCAAATTTGTTACACAAGCCTAGTCAAAGTCAATTGGTATCTGGGATGAACACCTTTCTTTGCTTTTGAGAACGAAGCATGTACAGTACGTCTATGTGCACTAGTCAAAGTCAAACCAGCAGACAAGGAACCCATTTTGAGGTGGATTCCTAGTTCTAGTAGAAGTTGAACCAGCTGACCAGGAATCCATTTTGAGGTAGATTCCTAGTGGAAGTCGAACCAGCTGATTTGATTTGAATGTGAATATGAATCCTGGATGAACAGTAGGAATAGTTTGGGCAGGGTATTCTATTCTATAGTTGGGTACTAATTTAGAATCAATATCAAGAAATGACATTATTTTAAACAACTCTCAGCCTAACGGAGGAAGCTGAAACTTTTTTTTTTTCAGAGAAAAACAAAGTTTTTTTTTTTCCTGTAATAAAATGTATTTTTTTTTCCACTCCAGAAGAGTGTTGATATATGTGCTGTGGAAAGAAGTGAATGGTCAATGCTGTGGAAGAAGGAAAAGCAATGGTTAAACATGGATTCGAACCCCTGACATACTGGTATACACAGTATAGCATATACAGTAGACCAGTGCCCTTGCGCAAGTTTTTTTTATAGGATAGCTTGGGGAATCCTACTGTATATACACACACATGTACCTGTGGCATACTGCACTTGCGCCTCAGCATACATGCTTTGGTATGCTGGGTTGTCCGATCCGGGAAAGTTTTCCATTTCTTGTTGGTGTTCCCCGTGCAGAAAAAAAGTTTAGTCTGGGTCTTGTGCACCCTTCTTGCTGCGTATGGACCCAACAGTGGGTGTCTTTGAACGGTGCAATCATATAGAGTGCTGATTTTAAGCATGTGGTGAACTGTTGCTGCAAATAAACGTGGGTCAAGCAGAATATTGTGAGGTTTAGAATGTAGAAGGCAGCCTACTACACACACTCTGATGGCACACAGGTTTCACACTACGAAGGTGTCGTGCAATTTGGTAGCTACACAAAACTAATGGGAGTGAGTGCCTGGGTTTGGTTTATGGATTAGAGTTGGGGTTAGATAAGGGTTTGGGTGAGGGTTAGATTACGGTTAGGGGTTAAGTTTAGGAATTAGGGTTAAGTTTGTGTTCCAAACATTCTGTGGTACCTTCCTTCACCCTCTTCAAGCCCAGTGCCGGTTTTAAAATGTAGAAAATGTTCAGCAGTCATTTACAAAGAGTGGCCGGTCATTTCAACCCCCATTTCTACAAACAAAAATAAAAGGTCATTGCAATTTACTGAGGCCTTCAACACACCACTATAATTTTCAATGGTTTTAGCATATGCAGTTGTCACAAACTCTTATTAGGCCTAGGTTGCACAAAGTACAGTAAAGACCAAACTTGGCTGAGTGACTCTTTACAGTAATATGCTTGACCCTCCCTAATTTGCGATATCATACCCAGTGTCACCATACGCTAGTAAAAACAGCCTTACGTATGGCTGCATTTGATTACGGTGCATAAAAATATTACGTGTATGCATCCCATAAAACTACATTCCATGGCATGTGACCCTTCAGTTGCATCCATTTATATTCACACATTTCCCTTGGCGTGTTCCTTCCAGCTAAAGCTGAGGATTTCGATGACGTATCCATGTATGACGTAAGTTCTGGCCCCTAATTCTAAATTAGTGCCTATCGTTGTAGCCTATAAAATGGACGCCAGGATGGAAATACTGACAGATGCAAATTGCAGTGACGTGATGCATTTACAATAGGCCTACTGTAGGTCTACAATCCCCTCCTAAAGTAAAGGAAACAAACCCCTTTCCCCCATTTCAATGTTGTTTTACTTAGGACTGGTCAGTTTTTCTCAACCAACATTGAAGGGGAAAGGGGGAGAGCAGCACCATCTGAGCATGGCTAAAAGGCAACGTAATATCTGCTACCAAAGGCTGATTTAGGCGAGGGCGCATCTGGCGCGTCCCCCCCCCCCTAAAATTGTCCAAAACTTTTTTTTTACTTTCACTATTAAATAGATCATTTAGCCTAATTGTTTCTACATAATGTTGTATTATCTTATATTTTCAAATTAAGTTATTATAATTGTTACAAACTAAAGAAATTTAGAGCACACAGTTTCAAGGTTTCTGACAAAATGTCAATGGAGTGATATCAAAGGTATCAACCCTATTTCAGACCACGCTTTATGTACAGTAGAACACTAAACTTCTCCTTACAATCCGTCTACTATTTGGGTTCGTCAGATGTGAAGTCAGGGTGTATAGAATGCATCAAAAGCGCATGGCCAAACTTCACATGAGCTTAATGTTTATGTTCACTTACAATCTGCGATCCCGTTTCTTCCTTTTTTCATGAACTAGAGAGTATTTTATATAAATTTATTTGGTCACAAAAACCAGATAATTAGGAGAAACGTTCTGTTCTAATATGTGCAAAATGTGAAGGTGGTTTAGGAATGGTTGAATTACAGTATGCTCTTTTGCTTATAGCTTAAAGTGTAAATGAGTGGAAAATTATTTTCAGGATGGCTTTGCTTTTTGGGAAGTTTTGTTTGATAGTAAGCTCATGAAATATGTTGGAATATATGTGTTTTAATCAGTGGCGTAGCTACAGGGAGGGGGACTTGGGGGCTTGACTCCCCCACTTAATAGCCAAGCCTCCCAGCACCCCCCCTCCCCCAATTGGCAACCTGGGCAAAAAAGTTATATTCATGCTGACCAATGATAATATTCAATTCGGGCTACCCGGCTACTATGACATAGATGGGCCTTCCCTTTCGATAGATCCACGCAGTTGCAGGGTATTCTGCAATTGTGCCACACTCTGAATTTCAGAATAAAGACAGGTAGACTGACAGGCTTCATATTTTTGGAATCTCTTAATGTTTCACTCGTCGGGTTTCTGGATGGACAATTTTCTAGCAGATTTAGAGTGGCTGAAATTGCCTACCTTGGTGTGGTTTAAAGTCCCCTCCCAGCATCTGGCCTGTTTCTATCTCCTGTAGGGGTTTTTCTTTTCAATTCCTGGGGATGCACAAATTTGTTCCAAAATCATACCTGGTGTGGTGGGTAGAATATTGAGTCAAATATGGTTGGAAGGAATTTGCACTTTGTACAGCCATTGATGCGAGTCATTGGTCAGTGCAACAACCAAACCCATGTTGGATCAATGCAGTCTGAAGGGTCCCAAACTTCTATTACCTCACAAGACTTCACTTAGCTCTTGGGTGGAGTGGAAATTCTCAGTTGCATTCGAGAAGGGGCACAGGGAAGACTGCCCCAAATTTCTGCAAAATCTAAATTCGGGCAGGAATTTGGGAAAATTCGGGCAGGATTTGGGAAAAAGTTCAGAAAGTCCTTTAATTTTGAAAAAAATGGGGTGGTTATGTATTGGAATAATTTAAGCCAAGATTCACAATAGAGTAAAATACAAAGCATGTTTTCAATTCCATTTTATGGTTTTCCCCCGAGAATATGAGGGGCCATTTCATTGATTGGTAGTGATACATGTAACATTCGCACTTCCTGTAGGATTTAATTCCTGACAAATTCTTAGGAGAGATTAGCTCCCGAACCTGGCATACCAGTCTATAGTTCTGCATTGTTTGCATGTATGCTATAGTATTAGTGAAGCTTACTATAAAAGGTTATAGCTAGGGCGTCTCCTTGTGCACTCCTCTACAAACAACACTTACAGAAGCAATGGACTGAGATCTGGCATATTACTTACACTATCTGAATTTACGCAAATAGGCCCACAGAGATCTAGGAAGGTACGTATATTTGTAATTTTGTATGGGACGTAGGGGCATTACTGCAATACAATATGATATGTTTTACTTTCCTTTTCTTTACAGGTTTGATAGTATTTTGTACGTCTAAATGAATAGTTTCGTATGTATTTTTTCCTTGTACATGTAAATCGTGTCAGTATTTTTGTATTCTACATGTTTTGATATTTCTGTTATAGTTATCATGAAGGAGACTGAAGAATTTGAAGGCTGATAGCCAAAAGACAGAAGAGAGAAAATAATATACCTTCCATGAAACTACAAACTATCTTTGGGTACTTTTTTCTGTTTCATCTCGAGCCTGGTGCTAATTCCGGGCCACCCCCTGTTACAGTGATAACTTCAGATTTTGAAGGAAAACCGGACTTGTGGAATTATCAGGCTAACAACATCAATGCCAATAGCATCAACGCCAACTCCCATCCCAAGGAACCTGAACCTCGACAATATTTGCCAACTCTCTCAGCCAAAATTTTACCTCGTAATTTACTGATCAAATGAGGGACTGCTTCAATTGCCCTATAAACCTGGGAAATGTCAGTTTCGACTTTCTCAGGGGTCCGATTTTTAAAAATTTTCTGTTCGCTCCAGGCCAACCAATGGTGGCGCTCTGAGTAGATAGTCTTCCCAGCAGAATTTTAATTTCAAGTGAACAGTTTTTTAAAACGGAACCCGGAAATAGCAACTGTTTAGACCGTCTGTAAGCATAGGAAATGACATTTTTGACTGTCTGAAGGGTCAGATTTTTCACGTTTATTTGAGGTTTATAAGTGCCAGCTAAGCAACTAGTACAAAAGAAGAGCAGAGCAAGCAATCACTATCTCTTCCAGCTCAATGCTCAGGCATGCACTGAAACAGCTGCTTGCAACATACAGCAAAATTCTGGATTTGCAATCCTAGGATACAAAGTTCAGTGGAGTAATGAACTGAGCTAATCAGTTTCTCAAAAGTGTGTTTGAATCTTAGGAAAATCACAAATTTTTCTCACCAGCATTAAGGACAATTAAACCTGGCTTATGCCATTTCCAGCCATTTGGGAGGTGTTAAAATCCAAAATTTTCTTAGTACGCTCCACGTCAACTGATGGTGGTGCTACGCTTAGATAGTAAACTCCAGCCTCTACATAAGTGTCCAGCCCCTCAATAGCCCCCGCTCCCACCAAAAAAATCCTACGCCACTGGTTTTGATGTAACCTTTGAATTTGTTATCACTGAAAACAAGTATTTATGATGTCTGTTGCACTTGATCTTATTTTATGTGTATGCTAATCAATATATTTTAAATAATTCTTTTTAAAACTGATAAACTTCTCTGTGCCAGAGCTCTCATGATCGAGAGTCGACTGAGTGCTTAAAGGGCAGCAGTATTCCCCCCAAAAGGAAGCTCGATAATGGATCATACGAGTTTTCCATTGACTGAACACTTCTTTGACGTCATTCATGATTGACAGTTAGTCTCCGTCTCAATTCAAAACGAAGGCTATACTGATTGGTGGATATTGGTCACATGATATTGTTTACAAATGTTCAAACGCACGGTGGTATGTACTGTACACACACATATACTCATACACAATCTCAACGGTACGTCGTTATATTACAGTACACTGTGCACACGGCAGTACAGCAGTCAGTACAGTTTACATTGCATTCATTGAACGCATTCGGGGAAGGCAAGCAAGTTACCACACAAACAGAACGTAAAATAACATGGCTATCGCAAGACAGAAACTTTCATGTGCTGTGAAATTGATAGTAACACTATCTGCTCGGAAAAGGCATAGAAAGACAACCGATAAGAAGTGCAGGTTGACCAAGTTGCGTTCTCCGAATCGTTCGTAGCGTCCGTGGAAGGAAGACAGCGCTAGCCGAGCATTCCTTCAATTTGCTGCCCATCTACACTACAGTATTGAATGTTATCGAAGTAACTTGGCGACAGAACCTGACAGCAAAGGGTGAGTAAGTCCTTTATTACAGGCTAATAGTTGAAACTTTTCATATTTAAGGGGGTTCCATCGAAGAACAATATGAACATAAGCCTAGGTCAGAGTTCAATTGTTATACATACAAAAATATCGTAGGCCTTGGCTAGGCCAACAGTACTAAATTAGCCTATTAACTTACGCAGTAGCCTAACGTTAGTAGGCCTAGTTAGCACTTTGGTCATATAAAGCTCAGCCTAAGCTAGACAGAGTACCTCTACTTACTTTTGTTGCTTACAGCCTAGTAGGCCAATACAGGGCGCACAAAATCACAAAAAATGACTAATTTTTTGTCTGCCTTCAGGTACGTTTGTAGCCAAATGCCTACAAGTAGTAATGTACTAAATAAATTCTGTTATCCAGTAGCTCAGGCCCATAGGTCCACCCTGTCAGGCTGCCAAACTCCAAATCACCAAACTCTGAGATTTAGATTTACATAAAGAAACCTGGAGAATGGTATCTCCAGCAGAGATTTATGAATTTTTTCTGCATCCGAACAGGTGGGACGTACTGTACAAATACATTGATTGTAGCCTATGGGTGCATACCACCAGCGTTGCAAAATCCAGGGGTGCGGCAAAGGTTTGTCCTGTACTTGGATTTGAAATTTGATGTTAAAAGTTATTTTTAACACATGTAAGTTCAAACATTACTTCCGGCCCCAAGATTTTTATGGGCGGAAAATAACAGGCGGAAACTACCTAGGGCCGAAATTGACAGACCTGTCGTGGGTGGGTCAAGCTTCCCAGCAGCATTTCAGTCTGAACCCATGTGAAATGCCATAAGTAGTAGGCTAGCTACTGTACATTGAGAATTTGAGATGGCCAGCGAAGGTGGAGTGGCACACTGATTTTTGAGTATTTCATAGCAAATATTTGCTGTGAACGTAATAATTGGACAAAACTGTGTTTGCAATGGCATGTGTACAGTACTGTACCGGCTGAAGATCAGTGGCCAGCTGAGCACACAGCAATTTGGAGGCTTTACACTATGCATCAGTACGTAGTACGTACTACGTAGCATAGCCAAGATTGTGTCATGGGGGGGGGGCTGTGGAGCACAGCATAAGGGGAAGCCCAAGGGGAGGGAGAAAAACTTCCATTTTAGGTGTTTTTTTTGCATTTCAATATTGAGTCATGGTGGGTTCAACCTCCCAAACCACCCACGTGCTCGACACGAGTTCGAAGGGAAAAGCAATTTTAGCCATCTCAAGCCTGCAACTAATAATCCAGAATTTTTCAGAGAACCTTTTGTTCAGGTATCTTGAGGTCAATATTAGTTAAAGGCATTTGTCCCCTCCAAAGACTATTTGCTCGAAAGAGCCACAAGGTTGGTTTAAACAAGTGTTAGACAGTAGGGCCAATTGTAGGAACAAAGGCTTAGGAGGGGATCTTTCAGTGTAGCTTCAGAAAAAAATGATTTAGAGAGTTCCAGTTGATTTAAAATGATTCATTCGTTGATTGAGTTCCCAAAAAAATGATCAATGAGCTGGTGAAAAAGAGATATACTAATTATGTTTGTACACAAAGATGACTGAATAATGACTAACATGCTTCTGCTTGAGGTCTGTTGCACAAGTGACCAGCTTGCAGGCTGAGAGCTTGTCTCAAACTTCCAAGCCACATGGGTTGTGTGAAAATCCTAGTACTAATTGCAACCCCCGGATTGGTTGAGGGCCAAAGCCAAAATTACCATATTGTGGTGGGACAGAATTTGATAGCCTTTTTTATTAGTGCCTGTTTACATGTAGCTTATGTGATTAATTCATTGGTTCCATAAAAAGTGGTCAGTTACAGAGTATACAAGGCACAATAGAAAGTAACATAAATGTCAAGCTGTTACCATAGTAACACAACTTTATGGATGTGGTGGGACGGAATGATACCTTTCACACAATCAGAAACATGTGACTAATATTTAATTATTATCAAAAGTAGAAAGATATAAGTTAAAATTTCAAGACTGAAATGAAGTCTGATTATTCTTCTTTCACTATGAAAACAATCGCATAAATCGCATTTCATTTGAGAGAGCTATGCAAATATTTCAAAAGTGTGTCAGTGTGGTGGGACGGAATGTGGTGGGACGGAACTAAGTGAAGCCTGTTCATTATGTATGGGTTCCATGGAAACCTGCTTAGATTTTCATGAAACTTCCTCAGAACTTTACATCACAGACAAAACCAACTCATGGAAACTTTCAGTGCCACAGCTTAACCTGTTTAATAGTTACCGGCCTTTCAAAAAGTATTGCGCAATGTGGTGCTTTTTCAGGTGAGAGCTGCCATTGCCATTTTGCATGATTTTGCAGGCCCATTACAGTTCACAGGAATAAGAAAAAAAGCTGAAAATTTATTTGCCTAGTGAGTTATAGACATATAAACAGAATCTGATGTAAAAACTGAAGTGCTGACCATATTTCTGAAAATACAGGTCTTCAAAAAAGCGGTTTTTCCTTTCCGAAAGTGATTTTTTCAAACTTTGGGCCCATGTGGGCCCTAGACCAAGTGGCCCGAGGCCCTCATAATTTTGCTCAGCATTATTTGGTTACATGGCAATAAGCAGGGGGCAAACATTACCCAAAAATGGGCAATGACCAACAGGTTTTAATTTTTTAGTTGGGAAAGATATACATTTGTTCTTAATAATTTCAAAAATTAATGTAGGTTTAATAGATCTCCTGCATGGTTAGGTGAGAGAAAGAAGGTGCATAATACACATACAAGTCAGAAAGAAATTTGACAAAAACCATCAGGGACCATATTTGGGGACCCACAAATTTTGGAACTATGTATGTCATATCTTCAAAACTAAATACAAGGTGGAGAAGTATGCAATAGTTTTTACAAAAGCTGTCAAAAACATGACTCTGACCACAAAGGTCAAGTTATGAGTAAATCTATCAGGGCATACTACTTAAAATAACCTTTAAAATTCCGTCCCACCACACTTGTTTCCGTCCCACCACAAAAATGTTGAGTAATCACCATGACTACCCAAAATACCATATTGACTTTTTTTGCACTCAGAAGTGTCACTTGCATTCACAGTTGATAGTTTGGAAAGTTTCAATAATTTTTTCAACTTTTGTACCATTGAAAATAAAAAAAGAATGTAAAAATTGTGGTGGGATGGAATTGGACATTTTCATTTTAATTTTTACTATAGATATTAAAAGTATCTTTAGTATTTTCTCAGTGCATAAATTGTGTTTACTAAAGCACTTTGACACAGAAAAAGAAGGGAATTCAAAATGTGTATGTTGTTATGTCCTTTTTTCCTAATTCCATCCCACCACATTTTGAATGATCAATTTGCTGCAATTTGCATCTTTGAATGACTGCATCTCACTGATAATGCAATTAATCGCAACTTATTCTTCAGATTTTATAACTTTGGACTGTAGTCTAAATTACCATGGGTGAATTGAACCAAATCGAAATTGCTCAAATTTTAGGTTTGGTGATGACCATTTTTGGCTTTGGCCCTTGATAGTTATGATTCACCAAATTAAATGGATATAAATGAGTATGCATTGCTGATCTAAATGTTAATGACCAAAAAGATGGTCGTAGAGGGTGAAATTGGCCATACCTTGAAAATATGGGTTACAGTGTACACATGGACTTTTTGAACTTTTTCGCCATTTTCTTGGGTAAAGTTGGCTATATTTAAAGTCCCATTCAATTCTAGCAGCATGGCCTTTGCCTCTGCTAAACATGCACACCCCCCACGGATGCTACTGTATTTTTTCAGATCCTTAAATACAGTTTGTAACTTACTGTAGTAACACAAATTTTGCCTCAAAGCGTAGCATTATCTGTGACACCAGACGTTAGAAAACCTAATTTCTGAAAAAAATTCAAAGAGAAAACATTGTCTCCTACTGATGCCAAATTTTTTAGGTCCAAAAAGTAGAGAAATTTTGTAACACTCCAAAATTTACTTTAAAAGGTAGCATAATAGCACCAGATTGCATTTTCTGTTAGGCCAACCCAATTTTAAAATTTACAAAGGCCTGTGGGGGATTGCCCCTCCCTTAGATCCCTGATCTCCCAGGCCAACTTCTCTCAATAAAACACATTGCAGGAGATTTTAATACCCATTATGGCTTCACAGCTGTGATGCATCCATGGAATTTACCATCACCGCTCACATTGCTTGTTTGCTCGTTAAATTTTGCCATCACAGGACTCCACCGCATTGTTCTGCAGTAGACTGAAAACCTATAAATACTCTAGAACTCATGCACACAGGTTTCTTCCAAACTAGTTAGTGTACACATATGTCAAATTAATACTGTGGGCACACAGTTCGTAGATACACTGCAGGGTTGTAAATAGTGGAAGATACAGGTTTTCTGCACATGTACAGTACGTCTGTAAATTGTAGTACTGCACACAGGTTGCTAACACTTGTAAATTGTATCGTAAAGAAATGCAACATGTACTGCTAATGTAAGGACTACAGAGTCACTACAGACCCCTTGCTTTAATGAAAAGAGGGGACGGGTAGTGGTTGGGGGGGGGGGGGAACATAGCCAACGGGCACACTACTGCATATACTGTACATGCTGAGAAAGACCATTCACCATCTGCCAGGTGCACAAGCTCCCTAAAGCTCCCTTGTTTTACTGGTCACTTTCTTGAACTGTACTAAAATGATAGCAGTTCACATTGAAAGGACCTACACAGTACAGTATGTTGATAAAACTGTAGTCTGTACTCTACAGGGTACAGTAGTTATGGACCACCATCTCAGTGTATATCCCTCAATCCTTTACAGTCATTCCACAACAAGTTTTACTGTAGTTTGGTCTGGTTTATTGCAGTTTCTTCCATATTTTCTGAAGAATCATGAAACCTTGAATGCACTTCACATGCACACTCTTCTTAATTTTTTTCCAGGTTTGCAGAGGGGCGAGAGGGGGATGCAGCATTCACAGAGACTCCACTTAAATTAACCTCCTGGGGTACAATAGAACATCATCCTTCAGGTAATCATACCCCAACTTTGATGTGTGTCTAGGGTATACTGTAGCACAAACCGAAAACGGAAAATATGACAATGGTTTCCACCAGAAAACCCAATACCACAACAAGGACCTTTTTGATAAACAGTTGAGGGGACACTTGCAACATCCTAAAAATTTGACTGAAGTGATCGTACTGTAGATCTCCACTTTGTGTGATGCTTGTAACATGAAGCTGATAAACAACAACAACAACAACAAAAGTGTAAAAACAAACAAAAACCAGACCTGTTTTATCTCCCAGTTTTATGAGGAGACCCAGATTTTACTCGGATGTTCTGATTTTCTTGTGTTATGTGTTACAGTGTACTCCCGGCTTTTTAGTGTTCCATTTTATTTGTGACTTTCTGAACATGGTGAATGCAGTCAGTGCTACCTGTAAGCATACAGTTTAGCTCATTTGAGCGATTGAATTGACCATGTAGACTTTTGGGACAACTCATTTTTAAGTGTGGTCTTTGCAGACACCCCATCAAGAATGAAACTTTGCTCTTTTGGAGTGAATCTAACTCTTTTTGGAGTGAATTTTTACTCTTTTGGGGTGGACGTTGTAGCCTCCAGATTCCAAAGAGTTAAATTTAAATCTTTGTCATTTTTAGTATAGGTCTATTGTACAGTGAACAGAGAAAAATCAATTCAACAGAGCAGGGAACTTGGTATGTTGATGCATTAAAATGTGAGGGAGAATCTATTAGTTTTAGCAAAGAACAAAGGTCGTCAGGGATCACAGGGGGCTCAAACTCTGAAAACCTTTTTTGCATAATATATCAGGTAGGAGGAAGTTTGGATTGTTTTCAAACTTGGTTTGTTGATGAATTATGATGAGAGGGTGGGCTGGGTGACCTCTATTAATTTTTACAGTCAAAAGTTAACATGGGGTTATCCAAGGTCAAACCTTGATAACCTTTCCTACTTATATTTTACAGTAAGGCAGGTTAGTAAGATACTGTAGCATTGAACTTTAGATGTGGTTGTGTGATGGTAGAAAGATGGCATCTGTAGCTATTGGTGGAGGTCGAAGATTATTTGGGGTCATCAGAGGTCAAACTATGCAGAATATCTTAAGGCACAGCTTGAAATTTGGCTTTTTTGAAAGTAGATTTGTTAAGATTTAAAGAATGACCAGTTAAATACTGGTGAAATCAAATCACTTTGGGTCACCAGGTTTTACAATAAAAGTATTATTCTTTTAAAAGAACATGGAATTTATGTATCATTGAAACCTCAGTGCATTTTTGCATTCTGGTTATTGTGTTGGGAGAGTAATTTCAGCAATGTTTCTTTCTTCTCTTCTGGATAGGTTTCTTGCAAAAATTTAGAAAGCAGCCAAAGGATTATAATCAAGCACCAGAATGTATCAGACTGACACCTGTAATAGTATCAGATACCAGGGTTCGACAAATCCCCTGCCCGACAGTCCGGGACAAGTAAAAAATGTCTCGGACAAGTGAACTGCTCAATATTGTAGCCCGCCAGGCAAGCAGACTTTGGGAATCCCTAGCCCGATGGACAAGTAATAAAAAACGAATTTGTCGAAGCCTGCAGATACAGTACACCAAGCGAAACTGTACCAAGAACAAGTCGACTTCTGGCCGCTAAAACAGATGGAATGAATCCAGTACATGATGACCATCTGGAGTAGGATTCCGGTTTTGCATTGCCCAAACAGCACAAGGGGGAATTTTGCCATAAAATAATTCTTTCTACAGTACCTGGATTTCATTATTTCCAAAACATGAAGTACCTGTACTGTAGCTTGCACGTGTGTTATTGTTATTGTTATTGTTCAGTCTGTCACTGCAGAGTAACAGCTATCACTTCTAGGGGATGGCCCAGGTCTAGAGACTCAGCTAGGATCCAGTATAAGGTTCCCAAATTGTAACTGGTTAGTGACACATTGCCGTAAACTAAGGCAGCAGCAAACATTCTCAAGTGCACATATGTCTACCTAGTTGCCACAGTGACACCATTCTGGTTGGTTTCCTTCAGGTTCATCAGAACTACCAGATTTATTTTCTTGCAACCTTGCCAATTCCTCGGGATGTCTCTGTAAGAGCTAAAAGCAATGGGCTCTTACAGTAGTCGACCAACTTTTTTACCTCCTACAGTAGTTATTCCTACATAAACAAGAAGGCTGAAGACTGATATATGACAAAAAGAGTAATAGTATGACAGCTACAGGTATATAGTATGAATGAACACAGGCCTTGCTGTTAATTGGAATGGTAATTATTTATCCTTATTTTATGTTCTTTTGTTGATACAAATGACTGACACTTGTTCTATTTAGTGTATACTGTAGAATTTTCATATTGAAATAAAGAATGCAACTGTATTCAGCAGAGGTAAAACTGACAATCTTGTAACTGTAAATGACAGCAATGAAAGACACTTTTCACATTTGGTATATGTTGACTTGCTATGTAAAGAGGAAGATGGTGGAATCAAAAGGTCATTGCTTTTGAGGTAAAATGTCGCTAAACTGGGAAAATCGTGGAAATGTATTAATTTATCGCAATGGAAGGAAAAACGTTTATAGTTTGTAGGGAAGATCAGAGGTTATGTCAAGTCAAAAAAGGTGAAATGGTACTGAACTGTAGGTTCTTGTTAACAATATACCTTTAGACTGGAAAGTTGGATACATTTTAAATTCAAAATGTACATGCAGTAAGCTATGGTTAAGAAGAGGTCTCTCCAGGGTTATAGTTGCATGAATTTCCCAAATTTTCCTCTCAGCAAGAAATCACTGAGCCCTTGGGCTTTGTGGTTTCTTTCTTACAATCTCAATATGCATAATTATGTGGTAATGTAAGTGTGTTGTGAATTTTCCTTGTTATGTGATGGTGGAGGGTTGAACCCTACACAGGGGTCATATTAATTTCTCAATCTGTTGATCATCAAGATTCTGCCAGTCTGTTATTGAGAACTTTTTAATACAAATCAGTCAGTTATTGGAGTTTATTCTTACAGTGTGCATTTCAAATCCTACCTATACTGTATGATGAACTACAGTAGTAGCAGTGTGGTTTGGTTCAATCATATCTTCTATACAAGCAGTTGAAAGCTTGGTTAAAGTACAAACCTGTGTGTATACTACCCCACTTACTGTGCATGAACAGCATTCTGGGCATACAGAAGCTCTTGTCCATCAGCACCTCCTATGCGATGAAATCTGGGTGTAGTGGAACCTGTCTAATTGGGCTTTTCTCCTGTGATGCAGTGTGCATCTTCTGTTTCTTCTTCTTTTTGTGAGATGGGATGAGCAAGTGAGATCAACATGTACAATCCCCTTTTTGAACTCTGCAGTTATTGGGGAGTGGGCAGAGTGTAAAATCTCCATTCTTGAATGGGGAGATGCCCTGAAAAAATTTGACCAGGATGTTCAATATATTGAAATGCAAAAGTATGCTCAATTTGAAACATTAGTAAGCCCATTTGTACAGTACTTACAGTATACAATCAAAAGATCATGGTTACATTGCTTCCGATTGATTCCCCCAAATGGCGGATAGCTGTGAATACTTTAGAGGTGGGGATGGTGTATCCTTCTCCCCCTCCCCCTTGGGCAAGTTACTGAATCACCACACATCAAGACTTAGCTCATTTATTGCAACTTATAGATTTTGTGTAAAACAAATGTGCATTTTAATTTCTGGGGAATAAAGGAAGTCCATGTGTATGTTAATGTGATGCGTTATAATAGTGTGCGTGGAACGACTACATGTGCAGCGGTTAATCATTGGAAACGGATTGTTTCCAGAAATTTTCAAAAGGGTTGACCCAATTTGTTGGTGTCTAGAAGAGGTTTTTCTGTCAGCAATGCCGAGTGGTTGTTTGCGATTGGCTTATATTACCCGCAGTACTTTTTGTCATGCCTTCGGCCCGTGTTATTTTTGGTCATTTAGTGTTTCTAGTAGTAGTTATAAAGTGGCATCTAGTGGTCATATGGATTCTACCTGCTTCGACTGAAAACCTCCCAAATGTTACTTTTTCTTTTAAACAAACTTAGCGTTTGAGAATTTTCTTTTTTTTTTTGCGGCATACTAGGCTATTTTGCGGAGGGAGCGATATGTTTTCCCCCAATATTCCCGCAGATAAATGCCCTGAAAAATCATGGGATGCATCCTCAACCCTTTTGTTGCCCGGGCCCTTAGACCACGGGCTGCTTATATGATGGCATGGTCAAAGAAGTTGGCCGAAGTACTAGACTAGATTACAGGGCAAACTAGGGGGCAGACTAGGGAGAAAGTTGAAGGAATGCTCACGTCGCCTTGAATATGTTTGCACTTTTTCTACTACACTCGTTCCCAACATATTCCCAAATAATTTTATCAAGGCCACAGTCTATCCAAAGTGTATTTGTCAAGAACGATGCTGACCACATTTTGGACCATCTAGGATTGCTTGTTTCATTTTCTGTTGGTGTCGCATTGCTGATGTATACCTTTTTTGAATTTTAATCTATTTCTTACAAAGTGAGTGATGACCAGTGGGCAAACTCTACTAATGTCAAAATTCTTCATCGCCCTTCGAGTGGGTATAAGGATGTATGTTTTCCCTACCCCGTGTGAAATTGCTAGCTGTCTCTTAGGGCTTATAGATTCTAAATGGTGCAATATTTTGTTTCCCTTTATGCTCAATCTTTATGCTGAAAATGTCCTTATCAGTCGTCCTTTGGTGAAAAGTTGTTCCCCATTTTAAGAAAAAAGGTGAAAACTTATTGTTCTGCTATTGTCTCATTTATTTTAGTTCTTGGTGTCACAAAAAGATAATATCCGTGAACCAAGTGTTCCACAATTGGCGAGTTTGGTAATAAATTCGTTGGCGCAGGGAATTGTGGGGGACAGCGTGAGATATACTAACCGAGCTCAGCACATAGCGTACAACGTTACCTTATTTCGTCCGTATGTGCATACAACCCTATCTCAGTGCCAAGTGAACTCTAACGAAAATAGCGGTCTCGGTCCTACTGTACTTTACGGCAGATTAAAATGCAAATTTTTACACCAAGAAGACAATTTAGACACAAACCACTGCACAAAACCACACTAGAGACTCCTCGTAATGCTATGGATGGATTGAGCGAGAATGATTTCACAAAGTTTTCTTGTAAACTCAAATTTCGGAATACATGCTCTAAACTCTGAAATGGTCATGTATCGTCTCATGAGAAAACTATACCCAACGGAACTGAAACATATGTTTGTGTATGCGACACTGCAACACTAATTAAAGGTCCAATGTTTTTGCCAAGGATAAGGGGGTCAATTAAAACCGATGAAAGGGTCCGTTGCACGAATTTGGGTCAACAGCACTGTGAGCTATTTTAGCACTTTTCATTCATTCTTCAAATTGAAACTGCAACAACGCAACCACCTGACCACAATCTGCCAAAACACCCCGTCACCCTCAACCACCTTGTGACTATGCGTATCGTCATTCACAAATACACGTCACACGATGGCATGTGTTTGATCTGTAGGGGAAAACTTTGGGCACCTTCCCGTCTGGCAATGGAAAATATTCTTGCGAGATTCTGCTATTTCGGGCGAAGTTGCTGCGCATAAATCTAAAGAAATAATCTGCCCACATGTGTCGAGAATTTTTAAAACCTTTTTTATTCTTCATTAAAATCAACGTGCTTGCATTGCGATGCTTCTTGTTTTCCTTCCAAATGTATTAAAGGATTCGTGTATTCGGTTTCCAAACTCCGAAAATCGTTGGCGAGACTAGAGTCTGTGCAAGAACTGTTTTTTATAAGTTTCTCACGCCCAACGTTCCTCGGAGAGCTATTGCAAATAACTTTTACGAGCAACCCAAACTTAAAAAGATACAGTGCCGTATCTTGAGGGGGGTGCACAAAGGGACACGTGCCACACGGCAGTGGCGTTGTTAGACTTTTCCAGCGGGGCAAGCACCAAAATTTTCCGATTTTTCCTAAAGTGTTAACACAAATGTATTAAGAAAGTAACTTCCTTCGACCGAGCAGAGCCTGCTGGAAAATGTGTGTTCTTTCAAACATATTTGTAAATATGGAACTTGTATTGCAGAACATAGAACTTTAGAATCTGGGTTTCCTGTGAGGATATTTGAAAATTTTGGGGACTATTGAATAATGTGCGTTTCCTATTAATATATTTAATTTTATTTAACGTTTTGAGGGTCAGGAAGCCATTTGGCTCATCGAGGACCCTTTGCCAGAGTGAGCGTGGATGAACACCGGCGAACTTCGCCTTCTCTTTTCGACTAGTGCTCAGCGGTAACGAGGCAGGCGTGTACTAATCGCTCCCAATCCTGCTCCCGGGACCGCCATTTAACGTTCCCATCCGATGGACGTGAGCGTATCCCCAGTCTTTAGCCACTTTCCCAAAGGCTGGGTGGGGTGGAGGTTACTTGCTCTGCACCACTGCTCAACAGCTGTACTGAGCAAGCGGAAAACTTCCTGAAACGGACAACCAAATACCCAATTTTGTAATTCACAAATTTTTTAAGCCCCCTCAGCATCACTGTGAACAGCTATGCTGAACAAGCCAATTTTTAGACCCCAGAAAATTTCCAAGTGGTTCCACCGGGATTTGATCCGGGGACCTTCAGTTTGCAAGGCAGTACGCTCAAACCACCGAACCAACTCCACCCATTAGCATGTGACCCGAAGATTGTCGTTGTTACATTATGTTTTCTAATAAATGAGTGCGGATTGAGGCTTATTAGCGACATCCAAAAAGCTTCCGAAACTTTGCTGCCTTTTTTAGAGTTAGGCTAAGTATTTCACCATATATTGAAGGAAATCTAGGGAAACGGTTCTATTGCGGCCCGGAGTTTTAAAAAAGTTTACCACTGGACTGATTTATGAGCGAACATTTATTGTATTAGAGATTGCTATTTGGTACGCGCGAAGCGATGCACGCGAAAAATTTTTTTGTTTTTCTAAACCAAATAATTACAAATATGTAGCTTGTACTAGAACAAATTCGTCGGAATTTTATGAAGAAAAATTGGGAATACCGCACTGTTCACTTAGTTGACCGATGTCTCAAATAGCAATTTCCCGAATTTTTTCACTTTTTCCAGTCCGGCGGGGGGAGGGGAGGGGCAATCGAAATGTAACTACGCTAACGGTACTGCCCCACGGTAAAGTCAGGACCTAAGGTGTCCTCATTGGAGTGTTTTGGAATGTACAGTTTCGTACCATGGTTCAATATTTCAAGAGGAAGAGAATTCAAACTTAAAGCCCCCTTAGAAAAGGTTTGATGTACCTCCCATAGCTCCCTGCTAAAGTCCTAGATGCACCAGCAAAGATATAAGGTTAACTAAGAGAGGAAAAATTCCCAGAAACAGCATAAACTTGAAGGGGTGGGTGGGTTTGGAGGTGTTTCCCTGTAAGTCTTTTACCTTCCCTGTTGCCTGTACTCAGTCCCAAAATCCAAATAATATTATCTGGCGACTTATTTTCCCGCCTCAATATCAGCCTCTTGGCCTCCATTAATTCATGCTCAGAGCTCTCGCTGGTTTCTTCCCCGGATCCACCCATGGCCTGACGGGGCTCTTTCTATGGGGGGGGGGGACTTCTTGCTCGATGCCAGATCCCCACCAGGGCATAATCTCTGCCTGGGGGAGGGAAGTTTGCCTCTGGACCCCACTATAATTTCATTTCACTGGAGCTTGTCCCTTGACCCACTGGTGTCCCGTAGATGGTTTTGTTTGTTTTCTTCTGTCCTCATTTTGAAGTCCCGCAAAACACACACCATCTAAACAACAATTTTCAAATCCAATAACTAGAGCCTATGAAAACATTTTTGGTATTTTGTCAGTGAGGTTTTCGGGGAGATAATTTTTCCTTCCGAGTCCGAAGCCTTAGGTATGAGCTTGCAGCAACTGTTTTCGTGCAGACTAGCCCCCAAATAAATAGCTTACTGGTACAATTATATTTCTTTCGCATTACCGTTCTAACAGTGAATTGACCGACTACCCCGGGGAAATGTTATCCTTTGGATAAAACAGAATAATGCTGGCTGCTCTACCAGTGAAAGGAGTGAAAACGTGGGAGAAGTGAGGAGATAAGGCTGTATCGCCTCTGTGCATGTAGCCCGTTGTATTACCAGTCCCTCTTCTAAATCTAAACAGATAGTTACCATCCCTTCTCAGTGCTTTATATGGTGACAAGTTATAAAAACAAATATAACAGCTTTACACAGTGTTCATACAGCTCTTTGGTATAGACAAGCACGCAATACTTTTACATTGGTTTCTCATAACAAAGCACAGATTTTACAGTAGTCAGCGCTGACCACTGCTGAAGAGAAGGTTATTAGGCAGACGCAGATGTTTTGATTTGGGTTTCAAATAACATGAATGAAAACTTCCTGACCAGACGCGTGTTGCACAGTTGTGAACTGGGCAAGCAAGGACAAGCAGAGCAGACTGTAATTGGCTGGTCCGCCCCAGGGCAAGCTAAGGACACACGATCCTCGGCTTTTATAGCTTTCGTGATCTGTGTAATGAGCTCAGTTTACCAAGTGGGTTTCCTCAACCAAAATGGGGAGGAGCTTCAAAAACTTTTCAGTGGTGGCAGCATATTCTTTTGGGGGGAATACTTCTGCGCTTTAATTAGAATGATTTGTGCCACAAATGTAATTTTACTAGTATTTTTCCTTTTACATTGTATTATGGAAAAATTCTGCTATACTGAGGGAGTTGAGACTGAATCTACATGCCACTAATGAAATCAATGATAACACAATGTGTTTAACAACGTTTATCTATCATGTACATGACAATAAAGTGGTTTATTTCATGAAACAAAAGACTTTAAAAGCTACTGCAATCTCAGATATGAATCTTACAGCAGTACATCATATTCTTGATCAGGTACAGTATTTTCACTATTGTCTTTGAAGCTGTTGGAAACTCCAAAACAATCAATACTTTCAGTTTTTAGGTGGAAAGAATAACAGGTTGTAACAAATTTTAATCCAAAATTAAAAAGGAAAGATTCTCCTCTTTGTAACTTGTGTAAGGATCCCCCTTATTTTTAGACCACTTTTTCTTTCTGGACCTATAACACTATGACATATTTTTGAAAAGATATTTCATCAAAAGTGTTTAAAGAGTGATCTTAGATTAAATCAAGATCAAGTAAATTTTGGTTTTAAATTAGTTCATGAAGCGAGCTTTTGCATTTTTTTCACTTTTAATTGAAGGGAACATTTTTTTGGTAAACAAAAGCTCAAAAGTAACGACTGCTTAGGTTCTTAGTTAACAATCCTGGGATATGCCATTTCTGGCTATCTATATTAGTGCAGGCAAATAATCGACTGTCAGCACGCCCCCTAACAAAAAAAATACTGCACAACACTCCCGGTGGAGTCAAACGTGCAGGGTTGAGTGTGCGCATGTACTTAGTCGTCCCGTCTGAGGATCCTCAAGGCTGCGCTCTTGAACTGCTTGGGGTCCTCGAGATCTGTAATGTTCTGGGGGAGAGGGATTTGTTTCATTTGTTTTGGCGGCAATTGTAGAAATATATATGGGTATCATTAATATGTGTCAATGGGATGCGCTTGAAAAGGACAAAATATTCATTAATAGGCTTACACGAAATAATGTTAATTTAGGTAAAGGGCCAGGGTGGGGGTAGTAAAATGTGGGTAAGGCAGCTGATAAGATAATTTTGAATAAAATGCACCGTGTGAGATAGAAATCTTGAAGTACTGTACAGCATTATTTTCTCAAAGATGCAGTGTGACCAAAGACCTGCAGTTTAGAAATATTTTAAGTTTTTTTCGGCAGTGGGAGGGGAGGGGGGGGCCGGGCAGAGACTGGAAATTCAGGTTCACCATTTATCTTCGGGAATGTTTTTGTATTCATTTACCTACTGTATAAACTGTTTCAACTGCTTATAAGCTGCTGTTTAGAGTAGCGGTGCTATTTTACATCCTTACGAGCCCCTACAATATTGGTTTACCACACAAGATTTCAGTTTACTAGCCAAATTTTAACTGGTTGTTGCAAAAATTTTCATAATGATGTCCTGCACTTCAGAGACTCGTGGAACAGTGTGGGATGTTATTTGCGGGCTATTTCACAGCTAACATGCAATATTTTTCCCTTAAAAACAATGGTAAACACAGTTGAAAGGACTACTCCTGATTCCTAACCTTTCCTCTGCACAAAGACAGTTTAATTTAACGCATGAGAATCACATGCTTTTGATACGGTAAAGGTAAATGGTAAAGGTACAGTAAAAACTGTCCTTGCTTGTTATATACTGTATCAATTAAATAACATAGACTACATAGTGAAATAAAAGAGTTATTACTTGTTTCATATGACTGTTTAAACTTTTTAATAATAAAAGTGAACATCAACAACCGCACAGCCATGCGATATCTTCCTCCCATGCTACTATTTATTTTTTAAATGATGTCTTTCAGCACACAGTAACAAATTATTTAGTCATGAGATATACTTTTAGTACAAAACTCTCTTGAAACAAATCAGCCTAGCCTACCCCAACCCTATGATGGCCTATCCCCTCCTCCACTTGTCACCAGTCCCCCACGGGGCCCGTTACTTTCCAACCAGGGTTCGATTTACCCGGGTGCACGCGTGCTCGGGTGCATGTAGAATTTCCTATGTGCATGTAACTGTGAAGGCTTACACGCACTTCGTGCACGTAGACTTCAGACCTAGCCTACAAACTTCACGGTCAAATACATGTTACAAGTCAAGTTGCAGCACAAAGTAATCCTAATATAGCTGTCCCAGTTGTCCCTCGCATCGTTATTTCTTGCATACTGTCAGTTAGACAGGCAGACATTTCACCAAAAAATTTTGAGCATGTCTCCTTTGGTACCGCAAAGTCAGTGTCAACCATCATCACTCTGCACATGTACTTCTCCAAGTAGTGTTGCTCCTAGCCTCCTACCAGGGTTTGCATTAGCAGCGGGATTGCAGGAATCGCGCACAAAGAATATTCAGAATAGTCAAGCTCACCAAATGCACGCACCAAGTCCGTGCAGTAATGCACTGTACTTGTTAATGGATGTACGTTCCGTACGTAAATCTCAAGAACGCTTCTTGCATGCACTGTCTAGTTAAACAGTAGTTATGTTGTGCTGAGAGAGCTTGACACTGGTGGTACAACGTAAACTCTGTGTACAGTTTGCATGTGGCTGCTTTCAACTTGAAGGTGACTTTTAACGTTACAGGCTAGGCTTTCCAAGTATTCATATAGACACTACGTTAGGATGGCGTGTGAGCTGGTGCCAGCAGCTCTAAAGTATGGTACATCAAAAGTAGCGTAGTAAAAGTTTTGAAAATGTTGGTAAAGGCAAATTTAAAGTATTTTACACATGCCTCACACATGTTTTGAGAAATAAATGCCAACAACATAATTTTGGCATCCTGTAATTTTCACGATGTGGTTTGCTTCTAAGCCTGCAGCCTTTCACATTTAGTGTGAACCACAGTGGCATTGAAATTTGAAAGGACTTGGATGATCGGAGACTTGAACCTTTTAAACCACAATGTCAGAATTTTAGTTGCATGTTAAACTGGCGAAACCTTATAATCAGCCTTAAAAAAGAGTTGAATAACCTGAAGATTGCGTAAAATTTTAGCTGTAGCTTATGGATTATTTGGCTATAGTTGATGCAAACTCTAGGCTTGGGACCTCAAGTACAGTATATAGCCTGGGCTTATCTGGGTAATAGGGCTGTGAACGTGTAGCATTTTAACTAAACGTTTAATCGCAAAAATTTGCGATCGTTTAGCAGTTAATCGCGATTAACTAACCTCACGAAGTCAACATGCTTACAACTATATTGTGTTCATCATGCTCCCAGTAGACCTATCGATGTATTTTAATTTGGCACTACATATGCGACATTTAGCAATCTTGTCAGCTTTATCAACATCGAAACAATCCCACACCACGCTTGTTTTACGTCCCATCCTGTACTACTTATATCGGATTTGATGCAAAGCAACTGCGGTTAAACTATTCTGCAACTGCCAGTGAACTCGGAACGTATTTATTACGACAGTAATTCCGTGCTCATCGCAAGTGAAACCGTACGTACGAAATCGAGACAATAAACATTGCACTCTTCATTACACTACGTAAGTACATGATATACGAACGCACGTGGTCGCTTGAGCACCGGATCGAACTAGTTCACTGTTGCCTGCATGGTCGACTCACGCAAAGTAAACAAGCAGTGTGCATTGTACTCAAAACTGTTAAGTGTTGCAATGACTACTCTGTGCAGCTTTTAAATACGCATTGAATGAATGTTGTAAGATGTAGGCCGCGTGGCACATCGAGGCTATAACACAGGTTGTACAACCTCCGTTCCGCAATCCGCGGGGAGTACTACGAGTTGCTCCGTTGTACGGCTAGGCAGCAGTTTACCTCTAGGCTGCTTACAGCGCCGGAAAAGTTTACATAGGGAAATTCACAAGACGATCGATCTGTGTGAATTGTGTAGAAGGAAAGGTGGGCAAAAATTCATAGGACATTGGAAAGAATATCGGACGAAAAATGGGTTTTGCGATTAATCGCCAGTAGCTTTGAACTAAACGTTTATTCCACATGCGATCGTTTAGCGATTAATCGCCACACGGTCACAGCCCTACTGGGTAAGGTCACTTGCTGCCTTGTGTTGCCCAGTGTACAGTATCTTCAAGCTTAGCTCTGCTAAATATACGTTGTCTATGCAGAAAACATGAGCTTTCCTTCAGAATCAGTGCTGATAGACAAGGTCTGGTTGTGAACTTGTGATGATTACTACTAGTAAATGGTGAAAAGTTCAAACTGGCTAACTTGGAATTGTACATTCAGTAGGAAGAAGTGGGGAGGAGTAGGGGTATGCATGGGTTACAACACTTCTGGTTTATGTCAAGGAGTGCATGTGTCATTTTTTTCCAATATTTGACTTTGCTCAAGTCTCCCTGCCCCCCACCCCACCCAAAGATTCAAAATTTTAAACCAAGGGGGAAATACTCCCCTGAAATTTTTGAGCTGGCCCTAATCCTGGCTCCTACTATCCTTTCACACAGTGAGGTAATGGGGAAATTTTGCCCTTGAAGCGGACAAAAACATACACTTAAGGCCCATTGACATTGCTCACGGCGTGTGAGCGTCAGTTTTGCTGATGGCACAGGCTGGTGGAACATGCCACATAAGAAAAGGTTGCAATAAAAATCTGCACATTTGATTTTACTCAAAATAGAAAAAGAAGCAAATTGTACTTAAATTAGACTCTTCCGAGGCCTATAGCAAAGGTGTTTTTCTCGTAGGTTTTCTTAAAATTTTCAGGTTATTTGGTGCATGTAGAAATTTTGCTGTGCATGTAGATTTTTTGACCTACATGCACCAGTGCATGTAGAGAAAAAATTACAAATCACACCCTGTTTCCAACCCTAAAAATCTTAGGGCAGAAAGCACCGTTTGAACTTACATGTGTTAAAAATAACTGTTAACTTTTAATTTCAAATCCAAGTACAAGAAAACAATGAAATTTGTGGATAGGCCTAAAAATTTTCAGCATCTTCATCGAAAAGAATGAGTTGTATGACCTTTTTTCTAAATGTCAAGTCTAGTCACAGACTCGTATTTTTTTACGTATAGGTACTCCGCTTGTCTACCGTATACCATATACCTGTACCTAAGTACGTATTAGTATTAGGGCTGTGACGGTTAATCGGTTAACCGGTTAACCGACCGACTCTTCGGTTACTCGTGCGTCATTCCTCTTCATAGATTAACCGTTTTTGTATTGCCAATAACTCAGTCGCCGCGGGTTGGCTTTGTTGGTAAACTGTTACACAAACATTGCGCAACAAACAGTGTCAGTTTCTCACAAATTACCGCTCGAACAATAACTGTAAAAAGAGTTTTAAAATCGGCCGTTCGATTGAACGGGTTAATTCCGCGGCAGCTCCCCGAATTAAGTACATTATGATGAGTGACAAGTGGCGCACCCATTGTTACTTTCGTTGGCAGAACTTCGTGTGCTCGTCTTCTAATCCCTTCAATAGCAACACCCAAGCACAACTTTAGAAATTAGCGGCATGTTTGAGAGTTTAGTGAAAGCGAAAAGAAAGCCACAAGACAAGCAGGGAGCTGTAACAAAAGTTACCAAGCCCTGTATTTCTACGGCAATTAAAACCTCAGCGAGACCATGATTAGGGCACAAAAGTATATTTGAATAAGTCTTCCCACTGTAGCTAATCGAAATATTTTATCATGCTACACCTCCGTAAATTTCATTATTTTTCATTATAGCAGTAGCAGTATTTGGAAAAAATTGTAACCTGTAAAAATACGATCGTAAGCACCAGATAATTCCCGCTATTTTGTTGTTTGCCAATATCATATAAAATGGAACATTCCATGTTGACTTTATGAATAAGCATACGCAGTTCGTTGAACCGACTGGGTTGTAGTTGCGATAATGTACTGTACTGTAGAAGTCAACCCTACGATGCACGTAAAAATAGCGATCTAATTTTTAGCGGTCTTGGACAGCAAAAAATGGACTCGATTAACGTTATCTTATGGTTTCTTTCCCATATAAATATCCCCGTAATTTTGCCACTTCTTGTCCAAACCTTACCGTCTTGTTTCAAAATAATCAGCAAATGAAATGAACTTAAGTCAGACCCCCGAAAAATCCAAGTACGCAGAGATTTGTGCTGCCGTTTCTTGGTGAATTTAGCACGGGGCTTGGCCGGCTGCACAGGCGGGCTATGTAAGCCTGTGAAGTGCGATCGTCATAACGCAAACTCAATGGGGAAATTCGTTCGGAGGTCTGGTATTTTCACACACTAAATCCCATAGGCGATGGCGCGAGTTGTGATTGACTGGCTCAGAATCAACGTATTTGAACCAATCACGATTCAGAGGCAATTCAAATTTTGCAATAGATCGTGTGCATATGATGTCATCGAGCAAAACATGGTCCCTTGTTAAGTGGTAAAAACGGATACGCACGCAAGTCTACTGCATGCATGGGACCACGTGCGTAATTGTTTACGTTCGTAACGACGTCATATGATAACATTCCATAAGTCCTACTGTAAATAACTTTACGGTAGGAATGCTGGGAATTCCTTAATTTATGCAGGAAAATAGGGCTTGGTTTTGCTGTTTGCGGCTGGTGGGCCGTTTACAGTGCAATTGTACAGATCGCTACTATGACACACACGTGAGCGGTGTACATGTATTGAACACTGCATCGCAAGCAAGCTGCATCAAAACAGCGGTGTGGGAGTGTTTCGTGAAATAACTGACAATATAACATAGGGTCAGGCGGGAATACAACAGTTAGTGGAATGTTAAAAAGTGCACGCGGTCTGAAGAAAGCTACAGTAAATGCGGGATGGGTTTTTACTGTAGAAAGATGATATAAACTCAGCGCAAAATACCAACATTTTTGCCACATACTTACATGGGCGAACATGACTTACGGCGCCATTTTAGACTTGCACTTTCCTGTACAAAAGTGATGGCGCTCTTTGGAAATGTTGACTTTTTGTTGTTGTGTGAACATTACGTCATTTTCGGTTAAACGGTTAACAGCCGGTTAATAAAATCGGTTAAACGGATAGTGAATTAACCGAAAATGCACAGCCCTAATTAGTATACTGAAATCTACAGTGAGAACGTTCCTTGGAGAGACGTCACCATGGCAGTAACGGGCGTCGCATTGAATAGTAAAAGGCATCGATGAAGTTTGAAGTTTTAAGAAAAAGTTGATGGAATCCTCATTTAACGAAAGTACCACTGAAAACATATTCCATACCATTACTTTTTGCCTCCCAAAAAGATGTTTTCTACTAGAAATTAAAGGGGCGGAAAACACAGTTTTAGAGGGGCGGAAAGTAGCGAGGGAGGAAACTAACTGTAACCGTCCCCCGCTATCCCCTCCTCCACTTTGCACCAGTCCCCTGCTACTCTTTATGCATTTCAACAAATATCACAAAAATGTCCCAAATAAGTACACAGGCATTCGAAGCATTATAATATTACTACACACCTAGGCCCTATATATATAGTGTGTGTGTGTGTAGTGCCTGTGAATTAGTACAGGTCTTCTGAAAATTACCGCCTCCTCAACTAAAGTAGCCTAGGCCTAGGCTAGGTCTAGCCTAGTCCTCAGTAAAGGACTATGTATGGAAGGTCGCGTAATTGCTCCCTATACATGTATAGGGAGCAATAACGCGACCGTCCATATATAGGCTAGTCCCCTTCGCTTTACTGAGGACTAGGCTAGGCCTAGGTCTAGCCTAAATAAAACAAACACTTTCATCCGTTTCAATGTTGTTTTACTCAGGACTGGTCAGTTTTCCCCAACCAACATTGAAGTAGGGGAAAGGGGGAGAGCGGCATCATGTGAGAATGGCTAAAAGGCAATGTAATATCTGCTACGGAGGGATTTGTTTCATTTGTTTTGGCGGCGATTGTAGGCTAGGCTACATAGGCCTAACGTTAGGCTAGCCTGCAAATAATATGTCACTGATCAAGTCCTGTTTGCAGTGTTCCTCTAGGCTAGGCCTACGTCTCTTTGGAAATGATTCTCCATACCTTTGCCTGCTAGCTTTAACGACTCCCTTATTAAAAGCTTTAAAACGGTCCCACGCTCCTTCGTCTTGCCTGGTCCTTGTTCATCACTCAGTTGACAGCATAGAGTAGGATGATAATTAATATCCTGCTCTATGGTTGACAGTGATAGCATAGGCTATACGCACTTTTAATTACATATGTACAACCAAAACAACCTAGAAATGAATTACCGAGAAAGCGATCACACGTGAAAGATAAAAGATGGCGTATGAGGTGTGAAATCTCGGGACCATAGATCTGAAGAACATAGAACACACAAAGCACTGATCTACATACCTGGATGTAATCATAGAGAGCGGATGTTTTTTATTGGGGGGGGGGGGGGGCAAGTTTTCGGCTGCCGACATAATGCTGACGCCCTAAGCTAAGCTTCCGGTTTTGCGCGATCGAAGCACAAACTGAAACCCTATCGGCGTGGGCCGGGGTCCAGGGGGCCGCTCAAGGGTCCCTAATTGTGGCGTTCAGGGACCAATTAATTGGCCCTGGTAGGGGTCCATAGGGAGGTTGGATACTTTTGTAGGGGGTGGCTGGAGTTAACTCTCTTAGCCTAGCACCGCACCATCGGTTGGCGCGGAGCGTACAAAGAAAATTTTGGATTTTAAAACCTCCCAGATGGCTGCCGCAATGGAAATGGCATTTGCCAGTTTTATTTGTCTCTACTCTGGTGAGAAAAATTTGTGATTTTCTAACATTAAAACACACTTTTCAGATACTGATAAGCTCAGTTCACTACCCCAATGGACTATGTATCCTAGGATCGCAAATCCGGAAAACTGCTGAATGTTGCAAGCAGTTGTTCCAGTGCACGCCTGAGTAAGGTATTTCCATAGGCGCGAGCATTTCAGTTTGGGACAGAAGATTTTTGCCCGAAAAATGTAATTCTGAACGTAAGACAGTCAAAGCGGAGCGTCCGACCACTAGTTGGCGCGGAGCGTCCAGAAAACTGGAAAATTCGTACCTCTCAGACAGTCAAAAATGACATTTCCCAGGCTAGGCTTGTTAAGGGGATCCAAGCAGTCGCTTTTTTAAGTTTCAATTGCACTGCAGATAAACGTACTTTCGTTCCAAACTAAAAAGTCAAAGAAAGACTAAGCGAAGGGCCACCGTTGGTTTGCCCGAAGCGTACAAAACAAGTTAAATATCCGACCCCTCAGACGGTTGAATATGGCATTTCCCGGGCTTAAAGGGGGATCTAAGCAGTCGCTATTTGATCAGAAAATTATTCATAAAATGAATCTTTACCAATCGATGAAATGGTACGGCATATTTTCGGGGGAAACTAAAAACCGGAATTGAATACGTGCGAATGAATTTTACTCTTTTGCGACTCTTGGCTATATTTAATATAAATTGGAAAAATTGTGTGCCCAACTTGACTTCCGACTATATCATCATGTGATTTTACTTTTGAAAAAAAAAAAAAATAGGCTTATTGGGATCCCAGCAGTCGCTATTTTAATCAGAAGAATCAGATAAAATGTATCACTACCATTGGATGAAATGAAGTAGATACTTTTCTATTAGTAACACTTGTTGACAGAATTGGCACGTTACAAGGTGTGTTGAAATGAATTTTCAAGCAGATTTACGGGAAGACATTCTCAACCTGCATCATTAAAGTATCGAAAAACAGATTACCCGATTCTCATAACAATTGCCCGTGTTTGGCTCTACTGAGAGCAGGATATATAGATGGCAAACTGTTGGGCACCTGAGCACCCCTTGTCTATCCGTTAAATTAATTTTGCAACTGAAAACGTCCCAGCATTTTTTAAACCTTTGCCCGAATATTTGACAATATCGGGCACTTTTTTGCAAGACTACAGTGTGAAGTTGGGATGATGAAAACCCTTTTTTCACATTCTCCCCAAATGTGTTGCAGATCTTTTTTATTTTCCATGAAAATTGTACTTTAAATATAGCGTCTTCTGTTTTTCGCAAAGATTTGAAGCTATTATTAACATAATCGGCCATTTCGGGTATTGTGTTACACAAGATTTAAAAACAGGCTCAAGAATAATTGTTTCTATAATCCCAAATGTGTCGCAATTTTTTTTCATCTCTTAACCTTTTGTAAGTAAGTTACCCTTACTATGATACTTTTCCATTTTCGGTCAAATGCTTGAAAGGATTTGGATATTCGACATTTCGGGCATTGTTTTGAGATTATCTGTGAAGTAACGGTCATAGCTTTTTGAGCTAATAGACCCAAATATTCTACCCACCACATTAAGTATGAATTTGGAACGATTTAATGCATCCCCAGGAACTGAAAAAAAAAAACAAGTAGAAACATGGCAGATGCTAGGAGCACACTTTAATCCACACCAAGGAAGCCAATTTTAGCCACTCCAAATCTGTTAGAAAATTATCCATCCCGAAAACCGACAAGTAAAATGTCAAGAGATTCCGAAGATATGAAGCTTTGTCACAGTCTACCTGAATTTATTCCGAAATTCAGAGTGGGGCACAATTGAAGAATACCCTGCAACTGTTTAAAGGGCAAAAATAAACTCTCCTACAGGTTATCGCTAATGTGGGGGTACAGGGGCGAAGCCCCGGGAAGCTTTGCGAACCGTTAAGAGGGTTGGGGTAATAAATCAACATTGTCCCATGTGCGGACAACAACTTGAAAGTAGAAGTAACAGCTGAAAAATTTCTCGTAGATCCCATAGAATGTCGCTTTGGGAGCACAACTTACACTTGTTAAAAGCATGGGCGTCCGCAGAAAAAAGTCATGGAGGGGGGGGGGGGGCAAAACCTCCGAGTCACCATGAATTGACATGAAGCGTGCGAAAATTTCAGCCCAACATGCCTACCAGATCGCCGGAAATGGCATTTCTAAAGCCGAATTTTCGCATAGAAACTTGGAAAACACGTTTTGTTCCGGGTTTTTGCTTTGATTTTTATACGTTTTTTCAAATTTTTGATTTTCCAGGGGGGTGGGAAAGTTCTCCCCTTGTCCTTAGCTGCGGACGCCCATGATTACAAGGGCCTTTAATTGGCCGTGATAAGATTTTGGGGAATACATATTTGTAAGTTGAATGAAATGCCATTTAATTATAGGCCCGTTCATAACAGGATGGTTTTGATAAGTATGCCGTAGACTGTAACAATTCCCGGCGGGTGTTGCCTTTATTACCGGTAGTGTGGAAAGGGAGTGTAACAGTAAATTCTGTATTCTCTCCACAGTAAATTCTGTTGACATGAGACAAAGATCCCACGAGATACATTTTACGACAATCTTTATAATGCCTTAAAGCTTTCTAAGCAGGAGTTTAGGATCGTCGCTCTCAAAAAGTCTAATCCCTCTGATGCAATAAACCAAGGGTTAGGTGTCGTTCTCTCAACGCAACCCCTTTTAAGTTTTTTTCGGGGAGAGTTAGAAAACAACACAATCTCGTAGGGTTCCACAAGGCATGAGGTTATGAACTTGATAAATTCGGATAGTCTCGGGTTTGAGTCTTAATTATAATCGAGAAATTAATCGTGAAGTACTTGGGACTCTTTCGCCATTTAAAGGGTTATGGCAGTTTATGACTATACGTATAGTCTGTATTATCCAAGTGAAGAGAGGTCTGCAGTTATTTAATAGTACTAGCTGAATGCCCGTGTTCGGTGGTCAATAAACCGTAAATGGCACAGTAGGGGAAAGTCACTCAAGTCGCCCCTTAAGCCACTGCTGACAGAAGTCGCGCGCTTGGCCAACAAAGCCGCCCGTAACAAAGTTGTCCTTAGCAAAATCGTCTCCTACCTGGCAAAGTCCACGGTCCTAAAAAGTGTTATTAAAAACGTGCTATATCAAACAAAGGTAGTAAAGCTATGGCCCTTATGGGTAAGTCTCCCTGTGGGCTGGCCGGGGTTGTAGAATATGCCCCAGGGTATTCCCCGCGTGTCGTAAGCGGCGACCAAACGGGAGAACTTGCACTACATTTGACATATATGACTCTATATATTTATAACACATTGGTGTTGGCGTGTCGTTAAATCTCATCTAACTGACCCTTATGCCGGGGTATATAAGCCGTTACCGGTAGGGGGAATTTGCCGAGATTGATAAGGGCCCATATGGATAACCCACATGCACAAGGGGTATTAAAGGATTGAAGTCAACCCATATTTTCTCACAAACTATCAGAACTAGTTTCCCATGGACATTTGGATTAACTTAAGGGGCCGCCCATGTGCATCTTATCATAATTCGGGGTTCAACACCATATGGACCATTAAAAGCTTATGACAAGGGTCCCGTAAGATTCCCTTATGAGAATGTTACCGGTAAAATGGTTATTTTTTTTGGGGGGGGGGGATGAGTCTTTGGGGGCAATCAGTATAATTTGTCAGAGACGACAGAATTAGTTAGCCTCGGGGAAACCTGCCTTGTTCGTCAGGGGACTTTTTCAATGTCAGACTTTGTTAGGAGGCGTATTTACAGGAGCAGTGACGTAGCTACGGGGGGGGGGGGGTGGGGGCTGGAGCCCCCACTGAATCGCCCAGCCTCTCCCCCAGCATCCCCCTCCCCACTGGCCACCTGTTCAAAAATTATATTCATGCTTGCCGATGATAATAATCAATCCGGGCTACTAGTACCAAGCTACTATGACATAGATACACTTGCGATAGATCCACGCAGTGGCAGGGCATTCTGCAATCGTGTTCCACTCTGAATTTCAGAATAAATTCAGTTAGACTGTGACAAGCATCATATCTTCGGCATCCCTTTACTTTTTACTTGTTGGGTTTCTGGATGGATAATTTTCTAGCAGATTTGGAGTGTCTGAAATTGGCTACCTTGGTGTGGATTAAAGTGTTCTCCTAGCATCTGGACTGTTTCTATCTAGTGGCGGAGCTGCCATATGGTCAGGGGGCGGTCGCCCCCCCCCCACGGACCAGAATCGTCTGTCGGCGCCCTTTTTAGATTTTTAACATTCTTTACTCTTGCACCATTATTGGCAAAAGACAATTTAATATCGTTGTTTTCCTTTTTTGCACTTTATTCTGATGAAAAGGGTCATCTTCTGTTAAGGGATAGGTTTAGCGGAGATGTGCGGCTTCATGCCTTCTACGCAGTTATGAATACTGTCACAGCGCTAAGTTAATTGTTTCCACACAAGTATGATTACAAGCTTACAAAAGACACATACTGACATTAAATTCACCCTCCCGGCCAACGAAAGATGTTGCTAAGGGCGCAACAATCATTCTAGTGCAAATAGCCCTCTTGTTGTCGGGGATAATTGTCAACATAGGCGACAATAAAAAGAGTTTATAAAGACACCAAAATAGCTTCCACAACATTTTTCAAAATAATTTGAAGAGAACACTCAGGTTAAAATAAAATAAAACTGTTATCATCTGATCATGGTGGTAATGGTTTAAAGAGTTTCAATGAACAGTTTCCATTTTGCTTTTCTTCAAGTGACCATTCTCATGATAAATGACTATTTCTGATACCACACGATCATCCCATGAAAATGCTTATTTCTATACTTGTGGTCTCAAAAACCAGAAAAATTGCATCTAATAAGGCTAGGTTTGGGCTACCTTTATTATGTTCATACAGTGTTTTTCCTATTTATGTGCGGTAAATAGGCTTTAGAAATATACATTTCCAGCGACCTGAGCGGCGTTTTGGACCAAAATTTCCTTGCGCTCCGCGCCAACTCATGGCGGCGCGGGGCTTTTCCCCCTAAAAGAATTTCCCCCAAAAAATTGCTTCTACGGAGGCCAAAAGAGAGAAACTTTAAAGATGTTTTAACAATTAAAAGAATAGCTTGCTGATGAGAAATGACAAAGTAGTCTTCTATCAGGTGCGGGAAATTGAATGGAAAGTCTGAAAAGCTGTGGCTTCGATGGTGCTGAGGCTCAGGATATTTACTCCTTCGGAACACCCCTGGAGACCATTTTGCCCCCCCCCCCCGACCGAAATCCTTAGCTCCGCCACTGCCTGGGTTTAAGTGTGTTTGTGAGATATTACAGTCGTTATTTAAGGGTATTTTATTGACTTAACCCTGATGGTCTAAAAGTTGCCTCCAAGGTAATTTCAAGTTATGTTAAGTAAAACTTTCGGTAAAAAACCACTGATTCAACTGCCAAGATCCGGATCCGGGTGACATTTTGAAAAGGGGTAGATGAACTATAGAAAAAAGAAGTTTATGGGCACTTCAATGTGAGTCTTGGTGGGGTCCAGGGGCGAAGCCCCCGGAAGCTCCTGGGTTTTTAGCGTGTTTGTAAGGTTTAAAGTTGTTTTTAAGGGTTGTCTTTACTCTGGTCTAAAAATTACAGGGAAACTTCTAAGTAAGATTTTATTTTTGGTAACAACACTAACGTTAGTGAAACTACTCTCAAGAGCAGATCCGACTGACATTTTGAAGGAGGCAGTGGTGTAGCCACGGGGGGGGGGGGGGACCCACAGAATTTCTCCAGCCCCCCTCCCCAGATTTTTCGGTCGATCCTGATGGAAATGTGTAAGAACTGAGAAAAAATGTAGAAGTATATCTCAGATGACCCTGGTCAGTATGACATTTATTGTTTCTTTGGTTAGTATGTCACTCGTAAATTCTCCAGAAATACTAAAAATAGGTATTTTGAAAAATGTATCGTGCTCCTAAAAAGGGAAATCCTAAAAGAATGCGTATAGTCAGTTAAAAATTTTGCCAAAAATAGCACCATTATGCATCTAGGCCGGGAAATCTAAGGCAAATGAATTTCTTCAGAGGGGGACACAACTACTTTTGGTTTTCCTTTTTAACTGTTGAAACTAAAATTTATTCAAATATTGCACCATTTGCGATCCACACCCTGCTGAAATTAGAATCTTTCCCTCAGGGAAAAGGAGACATCGGTTCCCCCCTTTTGCTCTTCTATAAAATATGCAGTCGATTTTCTCCTTAACACTAATTTCATATTATCAGAATGTGATTGCACCGCTTTCTTTTTCCAAAGTCCTCCCGATCCTCTGGCAAATTCGGGGCTGTTCGGTGAAACCAAACTTTAACTGCTTCCGAATTGAAGAAGCTATTACGTCCCCTTAAAGACAATGGGTATAACCTACAAAAAATTGAGTCGGTTGCTGGGTAATTTGCAATTGTGCCCCAGTATGCATTTCGGAATAAATTGGGTTGATGCGCACTGCAACCACCAAACGGATGTTGTGTCAATGCAGTCTTAAGGGTAAAACTTTTAAATTTTCGAAGTCCTCCTGACCCTCTGGCAAAGGGCTATTCGGTGAAACTAAACTTAAAACTGCTTCCCAAGGAAGCTATTCGTCAACTGAAGGACAACACCTGACCAGCCTCACAGCCTTCAGAATATTTATATCATTGGTCTGTCATGTATAGCTCCATTCTAGACTGCATGGAAAGAACAGATACTACAAACTACCTTAGCCAAAAGTCTGAGAAGCGATGAGAGTGACGCCTGAACTCTTGGGACCGATAAAATGACAGTACAATATGTTGTGTGAACCATTGGGATTTCGCGAACGTTCATTCACTTTCGGTTTCGCCGACTTTCGGTCTGGCGAAACTTAATGAGGGTATAACATTGGTCAAAAACAGTTACAGCTTCTCCCATAAGTTGCAATGCAATTTGCGACTGCTCGATTTAAAGCTTTGGAGGAGTCCCTATCACTATAAGGTGCCTCACGATCTCAATTGTAAATAGAAACAGGGACAGGAGGAAACCATCGCCTAAGCTCCGTGAAAATTTGTGGGGAGGCTTGACTGTTCTCTGAATCCTACCACAGTCCCTGATGCTGTCCATGCCGCCTCCCCAGTGGCAGAGCTACCATATAATCAGAGGGGGCGGTCGCCCCCCTTGACGGACTCAAATTGCCTGTCAGCGCCCTTTTTACTCTTTTTACCGTATTATGGAATATGTATCTACGTACATAAGAGCGCCCCTACTGCCTATTTGTCGCCCCCTCTGACCGAATATTCTTGCCCTACAAACTTTGAAGCGCCCCTACAGGCCATTCTTGCCCCCTTTGACTGTATTCCCTTCCCTTCGCCACTGCCCTTCCCTCTGCCATATAGTTGCAGCCGTGACATAGAAAACATGGAAATAGATGGTGTAGTTCAGATTTTACATCAAACATCCATAAACATAAAACAATCAAGGATAAAATCGCAAGTGAGAATAATGTACAATTTAATTCCTTTTTGTACAACTGTATCAATTCATTAAACTTTACAAGAAATGGTATGTAAAACAATTTATATAAACTATTTAGGCACGTAACATAGAATTATTATGGTGTCCCCATCTTCACAAAATGGATATGTATTCCCACAATACTTTAACAACGGTAGTGCACCCAGATACTTTGCAGTTGGGGGGGGGGGGGAGGTAAGTAAAGCATCATGGTCAGCAGTAATTTAAGTAGAGAACGAAAAAGAAAAATTGACAAAAATGCTTCTCATAATGTCAGAAGTGGCACTTTCTATGCAGTTCAATTTGTGTCTGAAACAACCCTCCTGCCAAATACTTCAATTTTTTTTCAATTACTTGGATTTCTTTGAGGGATACTTCCGCTGCTCTGTTTCCCCCTTCTCTCCCCCTCTGGTCATGAACATTTATCTCCATGTTTTGAACTGCCCCTAACTCATCTTAATGTAGTTACAATGGTCCCTGATGGTCATTATTGTGTCTTCTGAAACTACCCAATGCTAGTCATGCAAAATGCATGCACCTCCTTTTACAAGACAGTGTATACAAGATTATCTGATTATCTTGGACCCTGAAATAACAGTTTATATTTAATGATTTACTTTTACTCCCCTTTAACCTTTCCACCATATGTCCTTCTATCCTTCTAAAAAACCAAGGCAAAGTTCCATGAAATAATTATGCTGTAAAACATTCTCCCATAGACCTTTTTCCAAATAGCAATTACAATGAATTGTGGGATGAGTTTTGGGTGTGTGTCAATTTTCACCACAGTAAAATGCCATTGACAAAAATGACAAACACCAAAACTCTATCCCACAATCCTTTGTAATTGCTATTTGGAAATAGGTCTATGTTTACATGTAACGTTTAAAACATACAACGAATGTGTCTATGCAACATATATACATATGAAGAACTTATATAAATTGAAGTCACACTGACATCGTATTTGAAAGAATACAACGAGCACATGACTGTACACAGTAGAATTTCTAGGTGTAACTTGCAATAACAAATGTATTCATTATGTCACTAATGTTCCTCTGCTCCGAAGGAGGATGCACTTTTAACTCTGCAACAACATATGCATAAGGTCTATAAAGGATTTCAGAAAAAAACATCTACCCCTTTTCCTTATTTTAATGTATATCTTCTTTTGAGCAATGGAGCATGTGTCAGAATAGTAAAAGTGTATTCACTTGTAATATATAATATGGTATCACGGTGCATTCACAAGATGGCATAACTTTACAACTTGAAAATAAATATTCTTGTCAACTGAAATGATGGTCAGAAAGCTATCTCCATTTATCAAAAAGGAATATACCATCTGAAGTCAAGTAAACTGTTTTGTAAAGTGTTATTCCTCTCACTGTTAGTAATAGTTAGCTTCAACTGAAGCTTTGTTTCCAGGTAGACATCACTTAATCCAGCCAATCCCTACTCAACTCTCAGTACAAATGTCTCTCCATTAATAAAAGAAACTGTCTGAGCAAACATCCATTTTGATATATTAAAGTGGAACTTTATCTTAGCATCCTGAAAAAAATTGTTTAATTCTAATGTGTTGTACTTGAAATAATAATAATATAAGATCGCAGACTTGCAGGCTAGCTGGGTTATTACATGTAAGAATAGGAGGTAATGAAGAGTGACATAGATTCAGTAATTAAGTTACTACACAAGCTGTGCCCTAAACTGCTGAAATAAAGTCAGGATTATAACATCTCACTATGTTTTTTCTTTAATTCTGTTGTTTGACCCAAGAGGTTCCTAGCAACATGAGATTCCCATAAGAGATCTGCCAGTTGTAAATTTCCCATTAACTTTATGCTACTGTACACTTAAGTCAAGGGGGTATGAGGGAGGAGATCTCACCCTCCCAATCCTGGCAGCAACAGTTGGTCCATTTAGGCAAAACATGATAAATGGTGCCATTATTCAGGCAAAAATTGTTCTTTCCCCCCTCATATAAAACTTAGCCCTGTATGCCTGTGTGAAAAGATTATGGAAGAGAAAACTTGTTGCAAAAATTTATGAAAGCCAAAAGAAGTTCCTGCAATGCTATGGTACCATATGTGTTTGTTCCAACTTCCGATGGGGTAAGAAACTTCACAAAATTTCTGCTGAGATCTCAGGAGCCACTTATTCACTTCACATGTAAATTTCATCAGAATGGTAACCAAACACTCCAAAAGCATCATGTTTTGTAATGTGAGGGAATGAGGGGTACACAGAAAGCTTTCTCTCCCAGCCAGCTGTCTTGTACATATTACACACTGATTTCTGCTTCCTGTGAGAATGGTAATTCTGCTTAACCCTTTACCGTTGTGCTCCGATAGGGGCATATTTGCGCGGCTCGGGAGTGGGCGGGAAAGCGGACGTAGCACGCCCCGCATCAGCTTCCGTAGGCCATTGACCCCGTGACCTTAAACTATTGTCTCTCTCGTTGTTGTGGCCGAATTTTCAGGTAGCTACTTGCAGTTTCGAGCTCCGTGTGAAACAGTAAAGATGGGTGACAGCCGAGCTCTCCACATGGGTCCAAACGGACCCAAACAACGGTAAAGGGTTAATAGACCTATTTCCAAATAGCAATTACAATGAATTGTGGGATAGAGTTTTGGGTGTGCATCAATTTTCACCACAGTAAAATGCCATTGACAAAAATGACAAACACCAAAACTCTATCCCACAATCCTTTGTAATTGCTATCTGGAAATAGGTCTATTGCTGTACTTGAAGTAAAGCCACATCTTTACATTGGCTCTTCACCTTTGGAAATGGTTTAAGTGAATAGTCAATTCTTTTAGGAGAAAATTCTTACATACCCTGGGCATTAAAAAAGTTTTTTTGTTATATTCTGCCTTCCATCAGCTATTATTATTATCAACTACTATCAACCTATTGGGCCTACTTTAATGATTTATGGACATGAACATACCCCCAAAATGAAACTGGTCTTACAATAACCTCCATAGTCATGAACACATTCTTCTCAGAAATATCATATTAGAGAGACATTTAGCTTGAGACTTACTTTTGTAAGAACATGAGCTGTATAACTTCATGGAAAACATGTTATGTTCATTATTAAAACAAATCCATTAGGTGAAATGCCCATTAGCCAACCACTGATCCTCCTAACTCTGTGCAGCCCAAGTTCCTGGGTGACATGAACCTCATCTTGACTCCTTAAAACTTGCAATGTTGAAAGTCACCCATGCATGATACACTGAATAGCTGGGATGGGCCAACAGGAGGGCCTCCCCAATAAATCAATAGGAGTGGCCTGATCCTTTTACTCTAGTTGCCATTGGCAGGTCGGGAAAGAGTAGCTAATGGAGAATGCATGTCATGTATTGCAAAATACTTCATAAAGATTTTATTTGCTTCATTTATAATTTTTCTTTGTTGTACAATCCTCTAACACTGAAAATGTGCATTTTTGGCACCAATTGATACTAAACATGTACCTTAAGTCTAGCATTACAATATACAGTATTTCAGAGGTAGGAAAATTAGATGTTCATCCAACTTGTAATAACTCATATTATCTGCATTTCTTAAATTCTAAATTTTAAATACTTGTGACATTAGATGTACTACTGTTAATGTGCATTATATATTGAAGAATAAGTCTTTATCTTACATATCAGAACTAGATTTGATCTTGGACCATTCTTTTAACTCTGTTATGAACATTTTAAAACTATAAACTTATGGTTCACTTTAATATATGTTTCTTCTAGATCAGAGGGTAACTACAAAACATGTAGTGTATTTCTACTTAGACTTAGTGCATTAGAATAACTACATCTAGGTAGAGAGGACCTAGACAACCCCCAAGAGTGACAGATGAATCATTTTCATAAAAACCTACCTTACTTTTTTACTGTGCCTTCATGGAACAGACACAATACTTCTAGGTCAAAAATGTTTAATTAACTTAAGTTTCTTTCATTAATACTGTCAATATCTTGCATGGCAGCTGTGAAAATATCCCCTGGAAATTTTTCTACAGACTGATGATAAGAATTTGCCTCATCATTCATAAATCGTCCCCCTCCCCCACCTCAAAGTGCTTAAAAGGTAATACAGAATAAAAAAAAAAAATGGTTCTCTCCACTGGAAACAATGAAAATGGGATATGCTACTCAAACAAAATACAGGTAGGAAATCAATAATAAACATATCAAAGGAAGGAAAGAATGAAGAAGGAAATTTAAGATCTATTCAGCAATGAGAAAATAAGCAGAGAGATGGTCCAAGGTTTCCAGGTCCAGGCATCAGTCCAAAGTCTACACTTTTTGTCTTTACATTCCCTGAAAATTTCTTCATTTACCTCTTCTAGGTACACTAAGTTGGTGATGTCACTTTGATAGTGCAGCTATTAACTTCCACACAGGTGATGCGTGAGGAATGTATGTATACAGTTTACCGTGTCACCTATGCAGGAATATGTCAAACTGCTGCCTCTGACTCACATAAACTGTTCAGACAGTTAAGAGTCTTCAACAGACTCCATGTCATCCTGTTTCTCCTTTAAGTTTTGTAAAGATATCAGCTGATTTATCTGTGATGACTTCCTCTTGTAGAAGACAGGTCTGAAAAATGCATACAAAACATACGCAACTGAGATAATGGATACGGAACTCATCTCACAAGCAGAAAAGGGTTTCAGGGTGGGGGGTATGGATTAAAACTAGCATATGAGGAATAATAACCTCAGTGGTATGGTACAAAACAATTTAAGAGGAGTGTGTCAACTGCGAAGAAGTTAGCATTTTCAATGGTGAAGTCAGAAATAAGTAGTAAGTTGGACTACAAAATGAGAGGAACTATTCTCGCTTCATTGACGGACAAATACTGGAATGTGCACAAGTTTCACTACTATGCCATACACATTGTCAGATTTGGAGGCACGGTAATTTAGAACAACCTCCAATATTGAAGATAGGCACTAATGAGGGGATCAGTGTTGAAGACTGGGAGGAGGGTAACTTTGGAATATTCATTCTGTAAGTTTAATATTTTGAAAAATACTTGACATAGTGTAACAAAACTGAAGGAAGGGATGGCAACCTCCCTCAAGACTGTACATGTAAAGTATGTAAAACAGTGTCCTCAACTTTCTGTCCCTCCAGTTCCCATGTACATCTGATTAACTGCCTCTAAATATAAATAAATGCAGAAAAACTAACCTCCCCCCCCCCCAAAAAAAAAAGAAAAAAGAAAAATTGATGGAAACAATCACACACTATGTAAAAGACAAACAGGCCTACTTTCTCATTAATTACCTGAGGGATCTCAATTTGGTAAACAAAATTACGAAAAGTTTGAAATATTTTGACATTCTCATGGATTTGATTAGGTTTCGACAGCTTTCACTGGAACAGCAACAACAGCTGTTGTCAAGCACCACCAGTTTTACAAATGCACAAACCAAGTATGCAAAGTATCCTTACTGCGACATACTGTACTGTATCACTCCTACCTTTAAAGTTTGAAGTGAGCTCCAAACTTCGAGTGACCATAAAGAACAAAATCCAGAATTATGTAGACAGCAAAGACTTAGTGATTCCTTGTCGAATGGAAAATTTGGGAAATTTCTGATTTTTGACCTCTGGTGATCTCAGATGACAATCTTGAGAACTCTTGGAGAATTTTCCTTTTTAACCAACCCCAATGCAATAATGCTCTCTCTCCTTTCAAACAAAATGCATCTACATACTGTACTATGAAATTCATCCCATGTTTCCCAAATGAATTATCTTGTTTTGGTTTAGAAGAAAGAGAAACCGTCATGATGGCATGTGTGTGTATGTGGATGTGTGTGTTTGTGTCACTTAGGTTCTTCAAACAATATCTCAAGATAGGAATATCAGACAGTTTTCAAACTTGGTACATAGATGTCTCATATTGAGAGAAAGAACCCTACTGTTTTCCCTTGAGGTTGAAGGTCATCTGGGGTCACCAGGGGTCAAAGTCTGAAAACCTTGTTAATGCCATATCTCAAGATAGGAAACTGGGATAGATTTCATACGTGGTATGTAGGTGCGTTATGGTCAGAAGATGATCCCTATTGTTTTTGGTGGAGGTCAAAGGTGATCTGGGAAAACAAAATTACTTTTTGAACATGCTAGTTTAATATTTGGGTGAGTAAAAGGTGGCATTATTTGAAAAGAAACATTTATGTATCATCAAAACCTTGATGCATTTTTGCATTCTGATTAAGATTTTGACCACTGGTAACTGTAAATGTTCTTTGTGAACTACTGAAAACAATGAGTTCCTTCTCTCACCATCACAAATCCTGTATAGCACAGCATATGTGGGACAAATACTCACTTTCCAGGATGGTGTTTTTTCATGTGAGCCATATATGTAGCACGATCCTTCCATCCTTTGTTACAAATAGTGCAAACAAAAGGTCGTTCACCTGTGTGAATTGTCTCATGAACAGAGCGGCTTGTATATCTGGAAAAGCCTTTTCCACAGTACCTGTACAGTAAATGATAGTAATAAAATCGGAAATAAAATATGCTGAATGTATACATCTTCAATGAACAATAAATTTTTGTGTTTGGTGTTACATTCTGCAAATGAAAATAGGTACAGTTAATGCTATATTTTTCCATGAAAAGATCTACTTCTTTTCCAGGGACAAGAAATTCTTAACTAAATACTTTTCTGACTCTTAGGAAACTTATATCCTTCAGCAACACCAACCATTACTATTAAAGTAAAACATAACTGTATCTTGCATCAATCTATTATTACAGTTTAAATTTAAGCAAATGAAGTTGCCGGACAAAGTCTAGTCTCCCTGAGCAAATTGAAGGATGCTATTTTTTTTTAAGCTGTGGTCACAATATTGTCACTACATCAATTTGCCACAGTTCTCTTTGAATTACAAAATCATGGGAAGAAACAGATGACAATGAATCACTTTATTCCTAGATTGTACTTTTAATACAGATCAGTATCCACCAAATGTTGTACAGTCATTTTAAAACAAGAATTTGGTCATGAGATTCTCATTATACTTTAATGTGCTGTTGGAGTCACAGGATTATCACAAAACAGAAAAGGTAATAACAAAAATTTCTGCACTGGAATGGAGCATTGAAGTGATATAAATGGCATGTTAAGGGCTGTGATAACCATGCATAAACATGCAATCACAGTACAGTTATTTTCAAATGGTACAATTAGGGTCACAAAAATGAGAAACAATTGGGAGTCACTTTTGTTAAACTGCTGCCAAACTGAAACTTGAAACTCTGAATTGCATCCCCTATAGGGCTGTGAACGTGTAGCAAAATAACTAACTAACAAAATAACCTCAAAAATATGCGATCGTTTAGCGATTAATCGCGATTACCTTATCACAAAAAAATTTATTTCAGTATGCAGGGATTGATACTGAATGTAATGCAGAAATAATAATAGTTGTTATCTTGCATGGTAAAATCAAATTATTCTGAAACTTTGAAGCCTACAAGGTTCAAACATGCCCAGAATGTTCCATTTAACAAAAAACTGGGGTCATCACAGTGTAGAGATGGATATTAAAAAATGTCAAAAACAGGTTTTGCGATTAATCTCTTGAGGCTTTGTACTAAACGTTTATTCCACACGCGATTGTTTAGCAATTAATCGCTATACGTTCACAGCCCTAATCCCCTTCAGTAACTGCTTTGAAGAGAATATTTACTCTCCAGCATCAGTGTCAAACTATTAAACATTCATTTGTGTGACTCTCATGTCATTGAGATGCAATTATTATGTTGTTTTGCAGTATGTGTTTTGTGATTGCAAATGACATCTGAAAAGGTGTGGACCAACTTTTATACAGTAGGCAGGGAAATTTGACATGGTGTACAGTAGAGTATGGGTGTTGCAGCCTGGATCAAAAATGTCATACATACTGTAGTCATTATGAGTGTATTGTATTGTAGCCTGGATACACTATGTCACATATACTGTAGTAGTTATGGGTGTGCTGAAGCCTGGATCTATCATGTCATACCTGCTGCAGTACTGTAGTTGATATTGCTTCAGCAGAAGTATGCAGATCCAGTTTAGCTGTTGTTGACAGCATTTAACAAAATTTACATCACATATTAAATGGCTTTAGTGAAGCACATGTGTGTCTTACGTTTTGTGTACACTTCGAATGATTACAATTTCATGTTTCTGGCTGAAAGCAGAAACAGGAACAGGAAGAGATTTCACACAGGGGTCATTCCATGCCAATTCAAGAATGGTCCCTTGGTGACCATCTCAGATTTTCATACTTTTCTCATATTATGTTGCTGCATAGACAAAAGGCACACACTGATATTTTGGGGCCTATAACTCAAGTGGTTTGGGAGTTACGGCCTTCTAAAAAGTATTGGGCAATACCATATTTTCATGCCATATGTTGCTTTTGAGTTTTTTCATGAATTTGAATGCTGATAACTTTTTACTAAAAAGAAGTATAAGGCCCAGATTTGATAAATGAGATGTCTGGTGACAATATAAATATAATCTGATTTCAGATTAGTAGTACTCTGTTGATTTTTTGGATATGTGAGCCTTTAAAAATGCAATTTTTCACTTCCAGAAGCATTTTTTCAAATTTTTGAGACCGCCTGGGCCCACTTTCAATAGTCTAAAGGGCCTTAATGTTAATATTTGGACACTTCACTATAAGCAAGACCTGGGGACTTTCCTGAAAATTGATTTGGCTCGTAATGACCCAAAGGTTCAACTCTTCTGCTGTATTTGATTCGGTTGTGATACCAGGAGACATGAAAAAACCGAAGTCAACATTGTCACGGAAAAAGTGCATCAACAATATTGCCATCACCGTGGCAGCCCTGGTGTAGTAGCAAAGGTTTTCAGAATTTGAGGCAGGTAAACTTACTATATGATAAACTTTGGAAGCAACGATAGTTTTGTTAAGTACAGTAGATGAGGTTAAACAGCTTTGTTTCAAACCAATTATGTGAAGTATGGCTGGCCACAACCTCTTTTCAATTGTGACTCACTGGCTTGTTTTCCCTAGTTCACTGCTTATACTGAGTACCAAGCACAACAGATAACATTTTGAACCTTTGAGTCTATGGTATGACCCCACCATGAGTCAAACTCCAGACCTTCCAACTGCAAAGTGGATGCTCTCACCACTTGACTATGAAGAGAGTCAATAGAGATAATCATATCGTCCATGTGTATGCAGCACTCCAAGAATAAATATAATCTAATGTACTGAACCTAATGAACTACATTGGACATGTCAAAATTTGTGAGAGTATGCTAGCCTCACAAATACACATACACACAAAAGAATACACCACTATAAACTTGTGCAGTATGATCTAAAACTTCATCAATTACAATTATTACAAAGCAAAAGTGTACTGAAAAATCTGAAGACTTCTTACATGTCCTAAGTTTTCATTACAGGCTGATGGTGGTCAGGTGGTGTTGAAATGACAGAATGCCACAAATGGTTACCACAATCAGGGAATAAATCATCCAGTATTGCATCGCAATTTGCTACACAAACAGGCCAAGTTGCTACACAAATGAAAAATTGGGTAGCCATTTTTTGTGTGCACCCTTGCATTTTCACAAACAATGTGTAAAAGACCTCAAAAATCTTCAAAACTGCTATGCAAAATTTGAATGCTAAATTATTCCCTGACAATTACTTACCAATGGTGACAAAAAAGAAGTGATGAAATTCACAAATGGGTTACTGTGAATCCAATGTCTTCCATAACTATGGGATGAAAGAATTACAAATGAAGAACAAAGATGTCTTAACTATATGATTCCTTACCTACATTTCAGAGGTCTTTCTCCAGTATGTGTCCTCATGTGTGTATTCAGTACTGCTTGTGTCTTGAAAGCCTTATTGCATACATTACACACATAGTTTCTCTCCTCACTATGAATTTTTAAATGAGCATATCGTGATGAGAATTTCACTGACTTGTGGCATACTGGACATTGAAACATTTTGCCTTCATGAAATTCCATGTGTGATAGCATGGAGCCAGTACGAAGGACCTTTCCACATAGTTCACATGTGGACGTTCCTGGATCCCCTTCTTTAAGATAGCCTTCAAATTCCCTTCTGCCTTTAAATGTCCTAGTACGCCTACGAACACCTGCACATCCTAAAGTAAGATGTTCCTGGTATTTATTGTTATTTAAAAACTTACGGCCACACTGACTACATATTCCAGCGTAAACTTGAAAGTGGGCTCGTTCGTGCAAGGTCCTGCCAAACAACGACTTATACTTCTTTGCACAGTAACGGCACTTAAATCTTGGTTCAGATGAATGTGTTTTCATGTGGTGACTTAAGCTAATTCTGTCAAAAAATGATCTCCCACATTGTTCACATGATACATCTCTTGTCCGTGGCTGTGTGGAGTGAGTCTCCATATGCTTTTTGCGTCTGCCATTTGTGATTACTTTACCACAGTGCTCACATAAAAAGCATCTCCCACCTGCTTGCAACCTTTTCAAATTCTCCTTTACCACATCTGACTGAAACCTAAACATGGTCTTTCTCTCTTCTTCAGTAAGAGCTCTTATGAAGTCTGGTTTGTCACCACTCTGATTCATCTCTTTATTGGCATTCTCTGCTTGTCTTTTTTCATGCACAGTCTCTTGTACATCAATGACTGCTCCAGGATATATTTCCATGATGCTCGTTATTGCTTTCATGATTGAGTCTTCTTCACTGGTTGGGACATCTGAAGCCAACGTAACATGTGCAATGGCACTGTGATCTTTATCTATGGCATTAACTAAGCCATGAGGCAGCGGCATGGGTTCAGAAATGGTATGAATCTGGTCCTCAGAATGATTCACATCTTCCTCGTACTTACTTGTTGATAAATCCTTAGTGTGATCTTGGACATCATCAATACTTGAATCTTCATCATCATGATGAACATCACTGCTTGCAACAGATGGAGATTCTTTGGAAGCATTGTCCAGGTTTAAAACAGTCGGGTTATTGTTATTTGCCCCCACATGACTACCAGGCTCCTCTACAGTATCAGGGTTTTCATTAATTGCCTTGGAGTTATCAAAATCAACTTTCTCTTTGGGCAACTCCCCTGAACTGGTAGACATGTCTTCCTGTATGCTACTTTGTGATTCATCCTGTGTTTGCTCTACTTCAGGTTTACCTGTCACCATTGATTGCTCCTGTACTGCTACTCCGTCAGAATCAATATCCCCGCCTTCTTCTTTATGAGAGGCATCTGAATCAGATACTCTGTTTACCCGATCTTTTAATTTTTCCTTCTTTTTAGAGGAACGCTTTGTTTTTTTCCTCTTTTTTTTCTTCCGACATCCATCATCAGGTATGACGACATCATCATCATTCGTCATGTTATACCATACATTGCTGCATGACCCCATAGAAGAAAATGATACCACCTCTGAAATTTCAAGAGCACGGGCAAGCCTCTTAGCCCATTCTTCATCACCTCCTTGGAAGACACTGCTTATTTTAGCATCTCCTGTTGCACGTTGCAAACCAAGCTGTTGACATGGACATGTTATGAGGTAGCCATGCACTTCATTGCTATCTTTATTTTCCCATGCAAATAAAAGAGGCGCTTGCTTTAGCACTTTCACTTCCACTTGAAGGGCTCCCTGCAGAAAAAACAAAGAGGGTCAATTACTGTAAGGAGGAAAACAAAGTTAAGCAGAGTGCTGTGCTCGCAGCATATTACAGCGTGTTTAGAGATTATGAAATATTTTTTAAATTGGCATCACACAGTATTGTGCACTCTACCATTTACTGAAATAGTGAATAGTTTCAATATTTTATATATCAACAACAGAATTAAATAAATAAACATGATGAATGAAATTATTGAGCACTAAAATATATACGAAGTATTCCATACAGTGGCTCTTTACAACCCTAACGAAAAGCTAACTTGTCTAAAACGGGACTAACTGTGCAAGAGAAGGAGAACTTCTAACAGAATTGGATAGATAGTACCAGAGGTTTGGTCTAGCTGACAGAAAGGCACAATCACCACACAGTTTTAAATTAGTTCTAGGAACAGCCAGCATAAGCATATTGCTAGAACACAAAGTTTCAAGACTGACCTGGAAAGTCAGATTATCAGACAATAGGAGGGTGCCACAACATGTTCGCTTAAATAAACAATGAGTAGCACTTTATAGATTTAATTCTGATTCCACTGGCAAGTTGTAGTAGTCAACAAACATGGTTGAACTATTCTGCAGATGTTGCAGTCTCTGAATTAAATGCCCTGTTATAACATAAAGCAGGCTTTTACAATAATCCATATGGCTGTGCATAAACACATGAACCAAGGTGCTAGTAGTTTAAGCAGACATGTTTTTTTCTCATATTCTTGAGATAAAAGATATAGTAGAAATCTGTCATCTTTCAAACTTGACTGGTACAATATGTTTATAAATCCATTTTCATGTGTTTATCAAAAATAACACGAAGATTAGATTGTGAACTTGACCACAAGTAATACTGTAGATCATCGCCAACTTTCATGGAATTACTGATAACCTTGGTGAATAATTGGATAGGAGTTTCAAGAATGATGAACTCTGATTTAGAATCATTTACTTTCAATTTATGCACAACCATCCAATCTCTATAGCAGAGATGTACACTTTTCCATGAGATTGAAAGCATTGACCTTAGTGGCATTATATATGTAAGTGGTTGGAAGCAATGGATCAACTAAGTATCACCAGCATAAGCAAACCTTCTTCAAAATAAATAGAAATGAATTTTTAGATGCAGTGTTGAGCAAAAAACACAATGGATGATGAGCCCTGTGGAACTCCATACTTGACAGAGGTTAACTGTGAAAAAGAATCAATTGAATTTGTTTTTCCAAACTTAATTTCATACATCCCCCCCCAAAAAAAAAGATATGTGCACTTAAATTCTGATGTCTCAAAGTTCAAGTCCTTCAGTATGCTTGCCTATTGTGATCAGCAAGCACACCCTAGGGCTACGCATATTCTACAACCCCCCAAGAGATTAGAGAGACTGACAAGAGTGACCATGGTAAATTAAAGCACTTGAAATGTGCAAAAGGTTCCATGGAAACATTCTGGAAATCTCCTTACTTGACCTACTGCATGGTCAAGTGGTTAGAGCAATCACAAAATACAGTCGGGGTGTTGGGATTTCAAGTCCTAGGTCATACCAGGTCATACCAAAGACTTTAAAAATGGAACCTACTGCCACTGTGCTTGGTGCTTAGCCTAGGCAACAGATTAGGGAAAAGAAACCATTGAGCCACAACTGGAAAAAAGCTGTGGCTGCCTTGACTTGTACCAATTGGTTGAAAACTGGGCTTTAAACCTCCATCTAACCTAACCTTACTATACTGCTCCAAAGCAGTGTCAATTACTGGTTTTTAATTTTACAAGTTCATGAATAAATTGCAAATATATATACATCATGATAACCATCTGACAATGTTTTGTACATCAGCCTTGCAATTTAAGCAAATATGGTGAATAAAAATGATGAAAATATGGGCTGCAACATCGAGAATGTTAGTTGCCCAAGTGTTTTTTTACTTGTACCAGGCTGTCAGACGGGGGATTTGTCGAATCCTGCCTTGCAAATAGCCTTGGCATTTGGCAATGGGAAAGTAAATGCCGAGGCAAATCAATTTGACATTGGCAAAAATTTTGCTGAGGCAATATATTGGGTGACATTGAATGGAGACGTAACAGTACGAAAATTGCACAATACACTGCTCAAAATAATGACCTTTAGATTTAAGAACCAGGTATTTTAAAGTTTTGACATGTAATTATACAGGAAAAATTCTCAAGGCAACTGTGTTGGTTTTATCAATGGAATTCCAGAACTTCTGGAACAAATTACATTTATGTACAGTACAAAGTAAACAATTATCGGTAACTTGCCATACACATATACGTAATTGCATTTTGACATGTGTTTGCATTGATAAGTTACCAAATAATGATACCAAGGTAAAGTGTATTTTCGCCGAAGTCAGCCCCTTTTACTTCAGCAATATTTTTGCCATAGCCAATATCTTATTTGCCAGGGCTGGTACTGTAAGTGCTGCCTGGTTTAGTCTGCATACTCCCTCCCCAATATTGCACTTACCATTGCACTTATTCAAATCAGTAGTAGTATCGTAGATATTTCGATGTTTGAACTTGCTAAGCACAGTCAAACTACCTGGAAGGAAGACACAAGAGAAAAGTAGGTTAATAAACTTAACATACTTAAATGCAATGAATGGCTGCTATATAGTACACAACCAGTACAGTAGGCATGGGTGGAAAAAGTTGGGAAACTGGGAGGCTCCTTCCCGGGAAATTTTGCCATTTGGAGGGAAATTTAGGCAATTGGAGGGAAATTTCCCATTTCTGTACATGAAAACATAGGGGGAATTGTGGGAAATTTAACTCCCTTCTAGGGAAATAATTTCACTTCCTTCCTGGGAAGTAAACATTTTTTCCAGCCATGACAGTAGGCCACCCTTAAAGGAGGAAGCAACCCTAGATTTTCGTTCCTAAAATCTTTTAGTGTATGCTTTTTCCAAAAGAGGCATATACAAGTTTTGAAAATGGTTTAAAAATGGTTTAAAAATTGATTTTTCAATTGCCACAGGTTTGTGTCATTGTTGTTTAAATTCTACTAGATCCCGAATGTACAATGACAAAAGTGGCCCACAAATCTTATTCAAAAGGGAAAATTACCAACCCACATTGAATATTTAGAACTGTATTTGCATATACAAAATGTTATGTACCCTCTATGCACATAGAAAAAGAGATAAAATTTTTAATGGGTAATTCAAATAATTTATATCACAAATTATATAAGTAAATTAATAAAATATATCTGACAATAACATGAAGTAATAATTTTGGGGATTGCCAACATCACTGTGGTTCACCATACTTTGATTCACACTCTAATAGTCTGGGAATCTGATGTAAAATATGGTTTCATTTGGCCTACTGTAACACATACCCTCCTGCAGGGTGACCTCGATCAATCATACAAAGGGGAAATTGCTTTCCACAGTGACCCTGCTTGTCCACTCACATGTGCATGCACTATGCACATATGAGATCTCAAAACTCACAATTAGACCCAACAACTCACATTCACAGCAGGATGTTGTGGTGCCCATTGTTCATGAATATACAGGAACTAATTATTGTCTGTTCCAAAAAAACATGTATGTAATAATTTTCAACTACAAATTCTTGGAGTACATAAGTACTAGACCAGTTGGTAAATTGGTAAAGAAAGATTGTTTTTGACAATGGCTTTCCTTCATAACAATGTGAAGTTCCTTTTCTTTTAGTTGTAGGAGTCGAAGGTTCAGCCCCAATGCAGGTTTAAGTCAAATGTGGTTATGTGTGGGATTGTTCCAGACAACTATCTCAAGAAATTACAGTGCTCTGAGTATCACACTTACAGAGATACTGATCCATAAACTTGGCTAATGGTGTGATGAAAATAGTCAAAAATGCAAATTTGGGCCAATTTAGGAAGCCATAACTCCACAAAACAACATTTGAAAAGTTTCATATCTGTCACAGGTAGGGTGAAGCATTAACATCCAGATGAATGATCACACCTTAAAGTGGTTATCTTGGATCTCTACTTATTAAGTTTATTGCACATAAAAAAACCTGGAATATATGTAAAATAATACAAAATGTATACAAGTATTAACAACTGAAAACAATACAATTCAATGGTAGTTTAGATAGCTGTAACCTAAATAATATAAACACAAAACAATGAAATCGACTGTTTTCTTATCTATCTTGTCTTTGAAGCAAAACATCATTTTATCTTTACTTACAGTACCTCTTGCTGTCAGTTCATATTTACAACTATTTACCCTTACATTTGACCCTTAATAGCTTTCTCTGCAAACTGTCAACAATCTACACTTAATCGTTACTCTCTTGTTTCATACAACCAGCATACTGCTTTGAATAACTGGAGTACGGAAGGCTTTTAAAGACGGTGACTGGGACATGTTGAAAAACTGGTAACAGCGAGGAGCTACAACTGTCCCCTAAAACTATGGGCTGGCTCACAAAGACGCTAAACAACTGCTGCAGGCTAAACCACAACGGACATCATGTCAAACTGCTATCGGTCTGCAGTGACGACTGTGGACACACACAGCAACCCTTGCACAGCCAGAACTTGTTTAATGTCACACCCTAGCTTTTCCCCTGGCTTCCTTCCTGTAATCACCCCAGATTCTACATTTTATGCAAATAAAAGCTTGACCGAATACATACAGTAATGTGAAACCCTGTAATCAGTAATCATGCCCATAACAAAATCAGTGAAGCAAATAAAGTGCATTAAAGTTTTGAATGTACCTGCAGTGAATTTTATCCCAATGCTGACAAAACATGAATATCCATGAGGTAAATTTTTACAGCTGCACAATATACTTGACTCAAGTCTCTTTAGCCTTGGTCCAAGCATACTTAGACTTGTGCTAAGCATACTGGTGACAATATTGCAGAGGCCTGTTCTAAGGGCTAGTTTCTTTACAACATTACAAGCTGGTGGGTTATGTATTTGCTGAGACATTAGACAAAAAAAGCCAATATGCCCTTTTGCCACAGATTTGCAACAAAATTTCAATGAACTTTAATTGGGTCAAATTTGAGCAATTTGGCTAAAATTTTTCAGGATATGCTTTCTCCACAACTGTCTACACAATACACATACAAATATTTTGGGAATTTTATGAGTTGGTCAAGCAATAACTTTCTCAAAACCTATGCGAATTGACATGGAATGACCCAGTCCACATTTTTCATGTAAAGTTAACTTTTCCTTGTTTTTGGTCACGTGTGTGACATATGGACCCTGTTAATTTTGTCTGCTAATTAGATCACAATTAGTAAATTCTGACGATTTGATTTTTGGTGTAACATGCACAATGGGTCTTCATTATTACAAATAAGCAACAAACATTCACTTATATAAAAGAATAGATTTAATTTAATGGCCTTATGGCAAGGGGGCAAAAGGCATTGACTTTCCTAATAATACAGCAGTATGTAAATTTATGCAAAATAGTATATCTTGTATTATTGAAAAAAGAAGTATGATTCTGATAACTATGGTCAATGGTGTTTATCACCATATAGGTGTAGTTTTGTAGGAACTTTATTTTTTTCAGAAATTGGTTCACTTTTCAAAGAATGGCCCAAAAGATGATTTCTGCTAAAGCTAAAAAAGGCATAAAACACCGTTTGTGAGGGGTGGAAAATAAAGAGGGCAGAAACTAACGTAACCTGGGGGGGGGAGGGGGGAGGATCTATGTCCACCTATGTTCTTGAGATATTTAGGCTAGTGTATAGTGCAGAGGCTGTATGTAAGTTACAACATTGTAAGGGACACCTGTAATTGTGAAATTGCCCTTCCGACATTAGGCCTTAGCGTTAGGTTAATTCTAAAGTTAGGTCTAGCCATTACTTTCTGCCCCCAAAAGTCATGGGGTGAAGAGTAATGTTTGAACTTACATGTGTTAACCCTCTACCATTGTGCTCCGATCGGGGCATATTTGCGCACCTCGGGAGTGGGCGGAAAAGCGGACGTAGCCCACCCCCCATCGGCTTCCGTAGGCCATTGACCCCGTGACCTTAAGCTATTGCCTCTCTCGTTGTTGTGGCCGAATTTTCAGGTAGCTACTCGCAGTTTTGAGCTCCGCGTGAAACTGTAAAGATGGGTGATAGCCGAGCTCTCTGCATGGGTCCAAAAGGACCCAAACAACGGTAAAGGGTTAAAAATAACTTTTAATTTTAAATTTCAAATCCAAGTTTAAGACGACAATAACATTTGTGGATAGGCCTAAAACTTTTTCAGCATCCTCATCGAAAAGAATGAATTATATGATGTTTTTATAAACATCAAGTACAGCCTATTCACTGAGTTCTATTTTTTTAGGCTATGTATAAGTAGCCCTACAGTAGGTCAAGGGGTTCTGCGACTAGTGAGTTCTGCATTGGATTTTCTGATTTATTCTTGTAACTTCCAAGATACACAACAGAATCATTTCTCTTTCACCAAATACAAATGGCAAACTGCCAGGTTACTACTCTGAAAATTTGGTGGATATACATATTCCGTGGATGAAAAGGATCAAATCCAGAATGACCATTTTCACTATCAAACTTGTTAAACATTTAACTGAGAGTTGGTGGCATGAGTTTTTCCACTCCTTCTTTCGTTTTTACCTTATCCACCCCTTCATCAGGCTTATTTGCGACGATAGGGTGACGTTTAATTCATCTTTAATCTATTCCGTTCACTGCTTCATCCATCGTTGCCACTAAATTTTTCTTTCAAAGATATTCTGCTTCAATATGAGTGTGGCATACAAAATGTCCTGCTTCTAAATTAGATTCCCATTGAAAGTGAACTGACGTTTGTACTGTATGTACGTATACATATACTTTATCGGTACCATAGCGCTATTGTGAATGAACACTTGACTGTACTGTCAATGCACTGTCCGTGGAAAGGCTTTAAAAGGGACCATTCCATTTTTATTCAAATACAATCCCCAATAGGGTTATCAGTTTTACATACAAACGTTTTCTTGAACCAAATTTCCACACTTTAAAATATAATGGATCTTGATATCAACCCTTACTGCCTTTAACCTTCAATGTTCTTGTTTTGATGATCACCTATTTGGCACATTCCATTTCTACAATGGAAAATACCACACAGTGGCATCAGAATGTACTGTACATGAACAGATTTATTCACCACCCAGGTAACTGTTGTTGGAACAGCTAGGTTGGAGCATGCAGAGCAATTACCCTGCTCTGTGCAATAATGCTTTTGGACATCCACGGGAAAGGGGAAGGAAAGCAAATTCCCCCCTTGGAAATGAAAAATTTGGCACAAAAATGTTGAACAAGGGACAACATCAAGTTTTCATTATGGTATCACCAGAAAATCTCTTAAACATAATATTCCAAAATAGAAAATATTTGGCCATCGGGGAAAACTTTTTCTAAGTAGTCTTAAATCCACTCCACAGAGCTACATAACTCATATGACATATGTAATCACAACTACCCTCTGGTAGACCAGTCAGTATGTTTGATTATTCTCAGAGTAAGGGCAAGTTCTTCCATGAAAAATGCAAAGTTTCTTGAGATTTCTTCTATACCACATAAAACAACACAAAACATGATTTGGGGGAATACATGTATGTAGGGGGTGGCTTCAAATTGACATTCATGTTTTTTAATGCCCAGTTCTCTCACCCCAAACAGTACCAATTCTCCTAACCTTCTTACTGAAGCCCCTTCCACAATTGTCTGAAATTCATCCTCATCCAGATACAATCTCAGTTTTTGCTTCAAGGTGAGTATAGAAAAACTCAATTTACATAATCAAAACACTCTCAATACTGTTCATGCTGTGTAATATATAGGCTTTGGTACTCTGCATGAATCTGCTTGTTTGAATTAGCTGTCAATCAAAGAGCTGAGCCAACTGAGAATTTCTGTATCCTCATACCAAAATTGTACTTTGGGGTGAGAGTTTTGGCCATTTACGTATGGTCCAATGTTTCAATAAATGCTTGTGTTAATGCCATGAATTGAGCCAAATCTGGGCATGGGTTGCCTGCTTGTTTGCCAGTCAATTTCATTGAACAAATTTTAGCGGTGGGGCCTCAAATATGCAAGAGTCAGTAACTCCTATCTTGAGATATTGTGTTTACAAGCCACTTTTGACATTTTCCCAATTTTACCTACAGGTAACCTCAAATGACCTTTGACCTCTACCAAAAACAATAGGCTTCTTTTTCTCATCATGACAAATCTATATGCCAAGTATGAAGAGTATTGTCACTCCTATTTGAAGATATTCTGTTTTTTCAAGCCATTTTTGAAGTTTTCACAATTTTACAGCTGGTAACTTCATATGACCTTTGAGCTCTACCAAAAACAATAGTCTCCCATCTCTCAACATGACAAATCTATACACTAAATATTAAGAGTATCATCCACTCCTATCTGAAGCTATCGTGCTTACAAGCCATTTTCAAAATTATCGCAATTTCACTGTTGGTGACCTCAAATGACCTTTGACCTCTACCAAAAACAATATGCTTCTTTCTCTCAACATGGCAAATCTATATACAATGTGAAGAGTATCAGTCACTCCGATCGGAAGATATCGTGTTTACAAGCCATTTTCGGTGAATTTGCAATTTTCCCACTGGTGACCTCAAATGACCTTTGACCTCTACCAAGAACAATAGGCTTCTTTCTCTCAACATAACAAATCTATATACAATGTGAAGAGTATCAGTCACTCCGATCGGAAGATATCGTGTTTACAAGCCATTTTCGGTGAATTTGCATTTTTCCCGCTGGTGACCTCAAATGACCTTTGACCTATACCAAAAACAATAGGCTTCTTTCTCTCAACATGACAAATCTATATACATTGTAAAGAGTATCAGTCACTCCAATCTGAAGATATCCTGTTTACAAGCCATTTTCAGTGTTTTTGCAACTTAATGCTTGTGACCTCAAATGACCTTTGACTTCTACCAACTAGAAAGCCAACAGGCTTAGTGATTCCTTGCCCCATGATATATCATAGCAAACATGGAAACAAACATGACATGCATGAGATCCCATACAATTATCCTACTTAACTGAGATATAATACTAGTAAGGTCAAAACTTTTTGACCTCATGTGACCGAAATGATCTTTCGACCCCTTAAAAACAATAGTGATCACCTTACCAACACGTCCATCAACATGGGCAATTCAAAATTAAGCTTAGTACAGTATGAGTATGGAAGTACTACCTCCATGGTATGAGACCCCTCACAGTTATCCCCCTAAAAATATTATGTCTACAAGGTTTGATCTAATTGTCACCTCAAACCTTTGATCTCCACACACACAAGAGGAATTTCTCACACAGCTTTAATATGCCAGAAAACTGTCTCATTACATGATAAAGTGGTACTTTGAAACCATTTTTATCAAAAGTTTGGTCAATGGGGACAGCTCTCCATTCTGAAGTCTCTATGTTCCGATGCCTCTATGTTTCGAAAAGTCTGCATTGAGGTTAGTGTTTAAACAAGCCCTCATCGACACACTCTCCTACAAGCATTGGATCAAATACTGTGTTCTCACATACCCAGCACTCGAGGTAACACTGTGTTACCTCATGCTCGAGTAACGTGGGAACACGGGTTAACACGGGGTCGGTGTTTAAATTTCGATCCACCTCAAATCGCAGGGTTAAGCAGTTTTAAACATCGTGTTTGTTTTAATCAAGCAAGGTCACAGGTATTTATGGCACTGATGACGGGTATTTTCTTACATTTTGCTGTAATCGGTGTGTGAAATATTTGGCCTCATTACTATGGTAACACTATCCAATCAACGAAACACTGGGTACGTGAGAACACAGACTGGAAAACACGGGGTTAGCCTGTGGTTTTGTGTGATTGTAAACACGAGTTAACACTGCGGTGTTGCGGGGTATGTGAGACCAAGCCTAAAGAGACATCTGAACAGAGATGTGTTACCTTGGCTATTACTGACGGCAATTTTTGCTTTATGGGGGAAATGCCCCACCCATTGTCTATGGTATCCTTTGCAAATTAACAAAAGCTGATATCCCTATTAATCCATAATTTAACAAGACTTTTTATTTGCCTTTTGTCTACTTATACTGTAGGTACATCATAACATAGAGTACAAGTTTTCCTTGTTTGATACACAGTATACAACATTGTGCTTGCTCTTACTACCTGAACTACTTTTAAACGACAGCAGCAATGCAAAATAAAATCTTAATACTTTTGAAAAGTGTCATAAAGGGTAATCTTGAAGCAATGGTTCTATGCATTAAGCTTAATGGTACACTTTTTTTTTGGGGGGGTGGGGGGTAGTGACATGGATAAAAATGAAATGTGAGACAAGAATTCCCACTCGATGATGATATTTGACATAACTATATAATCCTTCATACAGGGGTTACTTTTTTGGTGCGGTTATCCAGATATATGCAGAGATGAGGCAAGTAGTATGCTGATACATTTTATGCTATCAAAAATTTAAAACAAATTCTAGAATGAAACTAAGTGACAAATAATCACTGTAGAGCATATTGAAACTGTAAAGCAGAAACACCAATCTAGACAGACACCAATGTTTAAAGTTGTGTTCAACAAAATTCCTTATTCAAACACACTATTTGTTCAATTCCACCAGCTTCTATGTAAAGGACACTAATTTCTGAAGGGTGTCAATCTACAGTATTTCTAAGATGACTTTCAGTTTAGAAACTTGATCAGTGTACATGAACTTCTCCATCTCCAGACAATGGTTAGGCAAACAACTTTTATTTGTGGTCAGATGAGACAAGATAATGTGGACAGTTATTTTATGCTGGATTTAGCAGAGGTGTGACTTTCATGGAGGTCTGACATTTTGACCACAAATAGAGTACTGAATGCCTGCAGGGAATGGCAGGAAATAGGAGTATATACAAACAATGGGCTGTCACAGTTATGTACTGAGATAAAAATAAGCTTTCTTCAGAGGGTTTATAAGAGTCAATTAACACCACTTATACAGTAAAAAGCTTATGTCAATTGAGCTGTATGTTTGGATGAGGTAATCCTTCAGGACACTGTGGGGATAACTGGCAGTCAACTGTGAAAAATTGGGCTAGATAACTGTGACCAAATTGCAAAGAATGGATCAGTCACAATTTGATTCACTCTTTTAGGCAATGACAGTTCATGTGCGCTGAAGGGTATTTGATACCAAATGATCAGTGTAAATTAGGTTCTTTTTTGTAAAACTAATTAACTGTGGTATATCTAATTAATCAATTCCCATTTCCAATTCATGCATGCTTGCATGCACATGTCCTCATGAGGACAGTAGGCACAAGGTTTGTCAAATATTAGCACTTTTTGCCACTAAATTTAATGTTTTCTTCAGGTTTTCTTTAAGGTTATTGAAAAAGCAATGCAGGTATGTTATAAAAGAGATTCTTGTGCATCACACAGAGTACTCTCTGTTCAAAGTTTACACTTAAGAAGTTCCACATCAGTCATCTACTTAGTGTGCATAGAAGCATCTTCTAATATTTTCAGACTATGTCCCTAAATGACCCTTATGCAGACTGTTTAAACTCACATGTTCCACATCAGTTTCATGAAAATCTATATACTTGTGGCTGCAAAATCAGCATACCCATGAGCATTGAAGCATGTATGCCAGCCTGATGAACAGATTTTGCCTTTTAAGATTTTATATTTTGCTCTGCCCACTTTTTCATGTATTAATACCTGGAACTTAATGTAATAACAGGGCACAATTTCATGCCAGAATCAACATACTGTACAGTAACTGCCATGTGATGTGCCTTTTTGTGCACCTTAGACCTTCTTCCTATGAGTTTGCTTCTGTACTTTACAAATACATTTTCAAAATTACCTCACTAAAGAATTTACATAGTGAAGTTAATAAAACTGTTCCAAAAAAATTATATACCCTATGCCTATTACATTACCCATGCCAAATTATTCTTACCCTTTCACCCTAACCGCTCATGGATATTAACTTCAACACTTATATACTCTTTTGAGATGTAGTGTTTGCAAGGTTTAGATGTTTTGAACTCTGATGACCCCAAATGACCTTTGACATCCAATAAAAACAATAGGGGTCATCCACTCAATATGGACAATCCACTTAGTAAATATGAGATTCCTGGCAGTTACCTTTCTTGACATATGGTGTTTACAAGTTTTTGAGCTTTTCATCTCTGATGACCTGATATGACCTTTGACCTCCACCAAAAATAATAGTGATCATCTACTTAATATGGGCAATCCACCTGCTATGTATGAGATCCCTCACATTTACCCTTCTTGAGATAGTGTTTACAAGGTTTTGACCTTTTTCCCTCTGGTGACCCCAAATGACCTTTGACCTCCATCAAAAACAATAGGGACCATCTACTCAATATGGGCAATCAGCATGGTAAGTATGAGATTGCTCACATTTTTCCTTCTGGAGATATCGTGTTTACAAGCAATTTCCAAGGTATTTACATTTTGACCTCTGGTGACCCCAAATGACATTTGACCTCTACCAAAAAAATAGGGACCATCTACTCAATGTGGACAATCTACATGCCGAGTTTTGAGATCCCTGGGGGTTACCCTTCTTGAGATATTGTGTTTACAAGCAGGCGTCACACACACACATACACACACACACACACACGACATCACCATCGCATAGATTCCTTGCCTGCCTTCGGCAAGGAATCAAAAACGATAGGGTTCTTCCTCTCAACACGAGAAATCTATATACCAAGTATGAAAAGTGTCAGTCACTCCTAGCTGAAGATATCATGTTTACAAGCCATTTTCCAAGTTTTCGCAATTTCAGCCCTGATGACCTCAAATGACCTTTGACCTCTACCAAAAACAATAGGTTTCTTCCTCTCAACATGACAAATCTATTTACCAAATATGAAAAGTGTTGGACATTCCTACCTTGAGATATCATGTTTACAAGCGAGTGTCACAAATACACACAGGCGCACACACACACGACATTGCCATCGCATAGATTCCTTGCCTGCCTATGGCAAGGCATCAAAAAGGGCAAAGTTAAAATTTTGAATTTTGGATTTAAGAATGGCTCACTCCCCCTCCCAATATGGGTTTACATTATAAGAAAACTACAAACAGCAGTGTTAAGCCCAGGATGGAGGAGATATTAACTAAAACTCACAAAAATCGGAGCAAAATCCAATCCAATATTGCTGTGGTGTGACCTGGCCTTTACAAATGCAGTGTAATATTAGTTCAAGGGGTTAATATGTGAGTACAGTAAATAAAATGCATGCACTTTCAAACAAATGTAAAACTTCTGTTATTGAACAAGATCAGAAAATCTTTCTAAGAGAAACAATGGAGGGTTCTTGTCTTCCTATTTGTAAGGTGAAATAAAAAGCTCTTGGTGAAAACCAAAGCAAAAACAGTACATAGCATTTTTTTGGCTTGTTGGGATTTTGACAATTGTCTCTTCTGCACCTGTGGAAGACAGTAAATAGAAATTGAATACTTGTAATGTAGACGGTAATGTAACAAAGTTCATTTCAAAGACCTACAGGTCTTCTACTGTAACTAACTGATCTACAGTAGTCACTGTAAGGTTCTTATACCAAACCAACGACTCTGAAAGTGAAACGCAAACCTGGCCAAGGATCATTTTATAACAAACCCTAGGCATATATTTTGAATAATCAAATTTCGTATTTGGTTAACCTATGGCATTTCTTTCAATTAGACTGTAGGCTTACTAGCTTAGCTCTAGCAATGTAATCATGATTTCACTGAACTGGTACATAAGGTTCAAACACTTAACAACGTTAGGCCTGCATATGGAGTTCTTTTGCCTAACTGGCCAATATTTTACGTGAAAATGATACAAAATGCATCTCACATTACTTGAATATGACTTTTACATCATATTATAGATCACGCATGACAAATCTAATTTTTCTTGTTGAAAAGGTAAAATAAATACCGCCATTTTTTTTAGCACAACTCAATCCCAAACATTGTCACTTCGAATTCCACTACTTGAAGTCAGTCCAAATTACTTTAATTCAGAAAAGTTAAAAAAGAAATCCAAACCTTACAACTTAAAGCACATTAGTTGGTGAGTTATACATCCCAAGTAAGTTCAGCAGAATTTTATTTCAGTGAATTATCAGCGATCTTTTGTACGGTTATACGCGGAAACCCTCTACCTAGGACTACTGTAGGCTGTGTGTCTAAAGACAGGCTTATGCTAAAAGGGCGAACAATTGTTCACAGCACTGAATGTCGTATACCTGTACATAAGTACATATTCATATTCTAAAGTCTAGAGTGAGAATGTTCCTTGGAAAGACCATGGCATGGCAGTAACCATTGTTGCACAGGCTTACCAGTCGAAACGTTCCCAGACCAAAACGTCCCCGCCATTGGTCAAATTGTCCTCGGGTCAAAAAGTCCCCGCATCATAACGTCCCCATTGTTTGTTTTAAAATGAACTGAGTTGTTTAGTTTAGTTGAAACAAGTATATAAGTTGTTTGTAAATTTGGTAAAAACTTGAACGTATATTATGTATTGTGAAATATTCATATCGAAAACAAGAAAAATTGCTTAGACCTGTAGCACTTGCACTTCAAATGATTTCATTCCAGTGCAAAATATACATATTCATAGGTTGTCCCAGTGCAACTTGTTATTTACATAAGCTACGTGTGCAGTGGACTGGACTGACCAATCACATTCACACCTACAACTTTCGTGGTGAGCAGGTATGTAACGGTCAGGAGGTCCTCACTAGCATCAAGTCAGCGACACAGGAAGGACGTGAATACCAACTCTGCTGAAGTTCCGAATTAACTGTCCTCGACTTTGACATGACAGTACTTACTGCACTTGGAATTACCTACCAAAATCCCGGATATCTACAAGAAATTATTTGTGTCACCAACACATCAGTCCTGTGTAGTCGGGCAGCAGCTGGCAGCTTGACAATTTTTTCTTGGGACTGAGGTGTTGCGTGCAGCGATTATACCAGTTCTACTACATTGCCGAGCACAAGGTCCTTACAGCGACGCCATTGTGTTGCGGCCCTAGCATTAGAGTTTTTCGTAAATGGAGGTGAGACCATTTCGCTTCACTTCTCAAAAGGCCTATAGCCTACCTGTTGCATGTAATTTATCATAAATAAATTTATTTTACATGACACCTATGCATCAAAATGTTCTTTTTTTAAAATATGAGAACAGAAGTCTTTTCAAATGGTACGTCAATTATCTAACCCTTTGCTATAGCCCATTTTCCTGATTTTCCTAGTGAATGTAATCATCCAATAACAGTAAAGACTCATCTTGATTCTCACTCAGTTTCTAAACACAGCTCAGTTTCAATTTAATTCATCTAAGCACTGGTCACAATTGAAAAGACTAGGCTATTCCCTACATTCCTAGGCCTATTTCTAATTCATCTCTCAAGTTTCCATCTTATGTTACCAACATGCAACTGGACATTCAAACTCTTTATGCAGGGATGTTTTGGTATACCATATATAATATCATGGGGTCATTTCAGTAAAAAGCGGGGCTGTTTTGGCAGCAAAAATGCAGGGATGTTTTGGTCTGGGGGCGTTTTGAATGGATAGGCCTAGGCGGTTACAGTTAGTTTCCGCCCTCGCTACTTTTCGCCCGTCAAAAACTGTGTTTCCCGCCCCTTTTGCTTTTAGCAGAAAAGATCTTTTTTGGGAGGCAAAATGTAGTGGAATGGAATATGATTTCAGTGGTACTTTTGTCAAATGAAGATTCCATCAACTTTTCCTTAAAGTTTCAAACTTCATCGATGTCTTTTAGTTACTATTCAATGCGACACGCGTTACTGCCATGTTGACGTCCCTCCAACTGGCCCTAGAGGAAGGTACAATTCATTCTTTGCTATGAGGATACTGAAAATTTTTTAGGCCTATCCACATTTCATTGTTTTCTTGTACTTGACATTTGAAGTTAAAGGCTCTGTCACACTATTCTGGGCAAGCACTGCATGAAAGTTGCAGGTGACAATTTCTGCTGCCCGCAGGTCCCCGCATTTAGCACAGAACTGGCAGTATCTCACCCGGATCTTGCCCGTACTTGCCCGCAGGTGCGCACGCAAGTCCGAGTTGCCCGCAGCCAAGTTTTGCATATGCTCAAAACTAGAAGGTTGGCGGCGAAGCTGTGACAATTTCGTGCAGAGCGCGTGTCAGATGCTTGCATGGGACGTGCGATTTACGGGCAAGGAACGGTGTTGGTACTGACAACTTGACTTCATAGTGTCAATTCTGCGGATATGGAGCGAGGAAATTGAGGGCATATTGCGGGGGGCAAGTTGCTGGCATTCTGCGAAAACATCTGCCATGTCAATATGCTCGCAATCGGCACGCGTAAACTTCGCACATTGCAGGTAACTCCCACGCAGGTGATATGTACCTGGCACGCCGGTAACTCGCAAGTGTCCCTGAGCTAACACAGAACTCACCCGCTGGTTGCACGCATTTCACACGGAGAACATGCAAAACCCATGGAAGTACCATGGGTTAAATATGCAAGTTCCACATAAAACCCACCCAAATCTTGACTTGCCCGCAGAACTTTTCCTGCGTGCGACAAAATTCTTGCCCGGAACAAGCCCGTAGAGCCTGCCCGGAAAAGTGTGACAGGGCCTTAAAGGGGAGCAATAGTGGCCATTTGAATCCCCACATATGTGTAGTACATATATAAACATTAGATATTAACACTACTGCAGGCTGTTGGATTTCACGGGAACGATCGTTCTCAGTCGCGTGTCGCTCCGGTGACAATGAAATCACGGAACCGAAAAATCGGTTACCACACAAAAATCCCAACTCCAAACATTTCATCTTGAAATGTCTGAGTTGGGAAATTACCTGACATGTGTATCTTTTCAACTTTTATGAGTTTTTACACTACTAAGATTTTTCACAAATGAAGATGGAGGCCTATGTCAATCCTGATAAAGTTTTTTGTTGTGCGATACGAAGCACTACGCAAGGCCTAAACTGGACAATCTTACCTGCAGTGTAGACCAGCGCAACTGTACGTAGCAAACAAACTCGTTACTAGTGTCAATCCCCATTCATATCTATGTACATCTGTTCTAGCACAGTGTGAACAGCATACCTTTACGTAACCTAAAACCTGTGACAAAAAATGTTTTGCAACACAAAATGTCGTTGCGGATTTATCTGTAGTCATTTTGGTATGTACTGCTATGCTAGCATAACAAAAGCCGATACCGCGGTACTGGTGAGTGACTGGGGGATAATCAGATCACATACCTCAAAATGTGCTGTCTTTCTTTCTTAATAATCAAGGGACTAGCATTTTCCGTTTTATCCAGAAATTTTATCTTGATTTGGCGGGCATATTGTCTAGCGTTAGGGGAACAAACTGTTACCTAAAACAAGGAAGATAGGTTGATGGGATCGAATACAAATTTAGGAGCTCTTCATTGCGAAGAAGTGTTGTATTTTGGCAGTTTGAAGTATGCTCTTTGGTTGGTACTGCGGTGATACTGGGAATTCCCCCATTCATGCAGCCGTGAGCTTAGCTAGCTAGCTAGCAATGCAAACACATTCACTTTTACGGGCCATTGGCAGGCAGCAGCATCGTGCCTAGTCTTTACGTTATACCAGTTATACGTACGTATACGATTAGGGTCCCACAGCCAACTTTACAAAAACCATGGAATCAGCATCCAAAAGATTAAAAAATCTGAGTCTGTTCAGATTAAAACTCTCAAAAAGTGGTCATTTTCAGATGCTTACGGTACCTACACAAGTGTATGTAGGCCTAGGCCTAGCCAAGGATTAGTTTAAAGAGATAAGTATTAAAGGTCATAGCCACAGATATTCCCATGAAATATCTCAAATTTCAGTTTTTAACTATTTAAAATTCGACAAAATTTCATTTCAAGCATAGTCAAATTCCGGAAATTTTCATGTGGGAGTCTTTTGTGTATGAGTGACTTATCCTAACACACTATTCCATATGCAAATTGCAGCCTATACCGAGAAAATTTTGCCGATTTTCAGTAAGTTGCTTCTCCTTTTTGGATCGTAACTTTGAAGGATTTTGATAATTTAAGGGGTGAATTGCCATCATTATAGATGGTAAAATGTTTGTGTATCTCTTTAATAAATACAAGTATCCCTTTGACATGGTTTTGGTCTTTTGGAGAATAATTAAGGTCAATCCTAATTCCTATGGGCCTAGGCTAGGCTAGCTCAAAAGTTACATGTATTTTGAGCTGGATAACTTTTTGCAGAAATCCGATGAGAATCGCCTGAGTTCCGTTTTTTTTTGGGGGGGGGGGAGTGGGGGGTTTAGATGTAATGATGGTATCTACGTGCATGCATATCCAGTGCTTCAACTGAGTTTAAGTGGAAGGCATGTATCATCTCACTGGTTGGCAATGATGAACAGTCCGATTTATTCAGTTAATCCAATGCAGGGGAGTGATGGAGGGTGTTTGAGAAGTGTCTGTCAGCAAAGAGGCCTGCTATGTTATTTTTCTTGAAAAATAAACTACACAATGAAGAACACTGCAAAACTAAATTTCTTTCGATACACAAAACAGTGCTTTGGTTTATTAAATTTTATAGTGTGACAATTATGAAGGTTAACAAGGTTAGGTGGTGGTTCATAGAAAAATTGCAAACCTGTTCTTGATCAGCATCACTACGTGTACTTCTTAAATTTTATATAAATGTAATTGCAGGTGTTCAGTAACTGCAGCTTCATTTTAATACAAAAGTTTTGATTCACAGACTTAGGTATTTGAAAATTGTTAGTACCCAGTGTAGCTTGAGAGTGGAAAATTTCCAAACGAACACCCAACCCTTAAACCCCTGTAAAAGACCAGCTTCACTTTCAATATGCACAGAATGGGTCCCCATGATTTTTCAACAGAACCCGAAAAGTGGGTTACCATGGGTTACCATGGTGAAAAATGACGGAACCCGCAAATGGGTTCCCATGATTTTTGAAATCCAACAGCCTGTACTGTGTTGTTTTTCCACAAAAAACTCATACCGAAAAAAAAGTTTCAAATCTCCCGCTCTTCAAGACATGAGTATTGCCATACTCGAAGAAACACGACCATGGATCAGCTGATTGATGACGTAAAACCTGCACCTGATCAGATTCCACAAAAGTGGTTACCAACTTACGTACACTTACAGCAGAATTTATAATTACCCTTTACGAAGCTTAAAAAACTTCATAGTTGCTTTTGCTTTACTGATAAAAATTTTTGTTAACCCAATAATTTTTTGTTCTTCTTTTTGTTGCATCCTCAAATAAAAAATACTTGTTATTTCTGACTGCTTTTGTACAAACCAAGATAAGTTACTTCCGGTAGACCCTGAAACTACAAGCTGTAACGACAACAACCTGTGACTAGCGAGACCGTATTTTAGCATGCTTTTCTGTGCAACAGTTAGGTTCATTTTAACTTATTTTCGCAAAGATTCAATTTAGTCGAACCTTTTGTAATTCTCGTAAGTAATATTGGATATTTGTGGACACTTAAACGTTAAAAGAAGGCAATCGCGAAGAGAAATCGGCTAAGACACATCGACCGGTGTTATTGTTATACGGCATAGGCTACATATTGCTATACTAGATACATAACGTACTGACCCTTGGTCTAACGTTAGCTTGTATAGACTGTGGGGCTGGTTCACTGTGGGTGCTGGTCACATCGCTCGCAGGTGCACGAGTTTTCCTTGGTCGAACTGGCTCAAAATCATATGCACTTGGCCCGGAAGAGACATCCATATTCTTTTATGGAGTTAATCTTTTGATTTCTGAACCTTTTTCTCAAACTCAACTGTTGAAACGTTTGTAAAATGAATTAAACGATGGGCAGTTGCGCTAGTCTTCAGTAGTGTTACGAGCGTTCGTGCAGTATTGTATATATAACATAACACATGATATTCCGCAATAGCAAACAAAAGTATACATTGGGTGCAGGTTTTACGTCACTGTTCTGTTGCACTTTGGGTGATTTCGGAGAAATATGGTGCTTTGCTTGACTGCCTTTCAGACTTGCCTCGGAAAAACTCATACTACGTTTGACTTGGGATAAAATTGGTCTTTAATGATGCTACATTGCTTGGAATAATTATATTGAATTTCTGTGCTGTCTAGAAGGCTGTACAATTGCTTCCCTTTAACAGTTATTTTTAACACTTGTAAGTTCAAACATTACTTTCCGCCCTAAGATTTTTAGGGGTGGGGAGTAACAGGCGGAAAATAGCGAGGGCGGAAACTGACGGACCCCCGGCCTAGCCTAGGCTACCGTTGCAGAGAATAGCATCAATGATGTTTGAAACATAAAGAAAAACTCTTCATTTGACACAAGAATCACTGATAATGATCTCACATATATCTCCAAAAAATAGAAGGGGCGGAAAGCACCGTTTTATGAGGGGCGGAAAAAAACGAGGGCGGAAACTAACGTTATCCTAACGTATACCTAGGCCCTATATAGGCCTAGACCTGTTGTTCAGCCTAGCCTAACGATTGGGCCTAAGCCTAACTGTAGTCTCCAGAAAATTTTGCCAACAAAGATAACCAAATGAACAATCTGATTTAGAATCAGCACAAGACTTTTTGTCCCTTTAATCATAAAACCGGAAAATGTAATTTTACCATTTCACATGAAGACATAGCCTAGCTGGGTTTGTAGCCTACGTTTTACACATGAAACTGGAACCTTCCTCGTTCCGACTGCGCTTTTGTGTATACATAGAGCTAGCTAGAGCTGGCCTTACAATTTGGAGCGCGGCCATCCGGCCAGACGCGCGCTGAATGAAGCAGCAGACGCGACCATCAGAGGTAGCGGACCACTAACTCCAATACTCGTGACTGGGAAAATGTTTACTGACAGACAAAGCGCCATTGAAGTTTTATGGGATATTGTTTCTGACTGTGTTGATTACAAAATATGATCATTTTTGCATTTGGATTTTGTAGACAATGAGTTGAAATACAGACTGTGCAAAATTCAAGGTAATCCGACCATATTTAGTGCCATTTTGTTTGTGGTATTACTCCGCTCTTTGAAACAGACCGACACCTGGCGATTTTTACAGCTATTTTCCATTTTCTTTTTTTATTCCTCCTTTATTTTATCGCTTCCTTTGCATTCCGACTGTATTTTTGATTCTTGTTTTCTTCACGAGGCTCTCTTTTCCTAATTATGGCCTGCTGTAAACTTTTAAATCATGTTAATAAAGACGATATCATATAAAACTAACATGATAAGGTCGTTCAATGTTACCCCCCCCCCCCCTCCCCCCGAAGAAAGTGTTTTTGCTGACTATCATAAATGTTTTTTAAATAAATTCCCATTTTAAGATAAATACTATTCCATATTTACCGTAATTAGCATTTGATTCGAAAGGCCTCAATATGATCAGAAGCCCCGGCTACGAATGTAGCCGGGGCTTCTGATCATATTGAGGCCAAATTTGTATATCTTTCGGGAGCAACTCTTGCTTTTAGTAAAAAGCGCTCTGGAATGAATATTCATACTAACTCGTCGATGCGAAAAAGCTTTTTTTCTATGGTAACTATTCATTAAAATTGTTAGGGGGTAGGCTTAAGCACCTAGGTGCATATTGTCGTCGTGGCATGGATTGCTGATTTGTAACAAAGACAGTAGTTCTTTTGAACTTGACCAAGTTTTCCCCCGCGTCTTTATTGCCGTCTCAATATTATATACGCCGTCATCCTACCAAAATATTATCAAAAGGGAACATTAGGACACCTTTTGCAATGTATTACTAAATGAGATGGGGTCTATCGTCAATTTAATATCAAAGTTGACTAACTGAAGTGCCTCTTATGCTTAAATGTAGGCCATCTAAAGCAATTTTGAGGCAATTGTGGGGTGGAAAACTGGCGAGCATATATCAGCCTAGTGTTTGATGAGTGAATAAAATAGGCCTGGAAAAGGGTACGGAAGCCAAGTTGAGCTCTACTAGCAAAACTTCTTTGGGACATGGTTGTAATAAATGGAATTGGTATTTAAGGATAACCTGTCAGCTTGTTGCGCAAGGGTGACGTATAGACCTTGTGAAACTTCGACGAGTGTTTGAGAGGTCATTTTACTGGTTCAAATTAGAGTGTAAGTCATTGAAGATTTTATTGCAAGTTCGCTACCTTAAATATTCGGGAAAATCTTTCGAAAGAAGTCCTATAGCAATTTTAAATTTTAGGTAGACCATAAAGCAACCATCAGCCCCTCATTAATTCACGTTCTTGGATTTGGTCCTTCTAAAAGATTTTTGAAATTTGTGGCAGCGATAGAGTCAGAAGTTAAGTACTTATAAAGCAAGAGTTTTCGCAACACTTATTTTATTTCTCTTGGAATTACCCACTAAATCAGGCCCCTTCCTCGACCCTTAGTTTCTTGTCCAATTTTTCACACCTGGAAATACCAACCCCTTGGTTAAAACCCAACCAGAGGATGTTGAGGTTACGTACTTTAGGTAGCGGACCACTAACTCCAATACTCGTGACTGGGAAAATGTTTACTGACAGACAAAGCGCCATTGAAGTTTTATGGGATATTGTTTCTGACTGTGTTGATTACAAAATATGATCATTTTTGCATTTGGATTTTGTAGACAATGAGTTGAAATACAGACTGTGCAAAATTCAAGGTAATCCGACCATATTTAGTGCCATTTTGTTTGTGGTATTACTCCGCTCTTTGAAACAGACCGACACCTGGCGATTTTTACAGCTATTTTCCATTTTCTTTTTTTATTCCTCCTTTATTTTATCGCTTCCTTTGCATTCCGACTGTATTTTTGATTCTTGTTTTCTTCACGAGGCTCTCTTTTCCTAATTATGGCCTGCTTTAAACTTTTAAATCATGTTAATAAAGACGTTATCATATGAAACTAACATGATAAGGTCGTTCAATGTTACCCCCCCCCCCCCCCGAAGAAAGTGTTTTTGCTGACTATTATAAATGATTTTTAAATAAATTCCCATTTTAAGATAAATACTATTCCATATTTACCGTAATTAGCATTTGATTCGAAAGGCCTCAATATGATCAGAAGCCCCGGCTACGAATGTAGCCGGGGCTTCTGATCATATTGAGGCCAAATTTGTATATCTTTCGGGAGCAACTCTTGCTTTTAGTAAAAAGCGCTCTGGAATGAATATTCATACTAACTCGTCGATGCGAAAAAGCTTTTTTTCTATGGTAACTATTCATTAAAATTGTTAGGGGGTAGGCTTAAGCACCTAGGTGCATATTGTCGTCGTGGCATGGATTGCTGATTTGTAACAAAGACAGTAGTTCTTTTGAACTTGACCAAGTTTTCCCCCGCGTCCTTATTGCCGTCTCAATATAATATACGCCGTCATCCTACCAAAATATTATCAAGAGGGAACATAGGGACACCTTTTGCAATGTATTACTAAATAAGATGGGGTCTATCGTCAATTTAATATCAAAGTTGACTAACTGAAGTGCCTCTTATGCTTAAATGTAGGCCATCTAAAGCAATTTTGAGGCAATTGTGGGGTGGAAAACTGGCGAGCATATATCAGCCTAGTGTTTGATGAGTGAATAAAATAGGCCTGGAAAAGGGTACGGAAGCCAAGTTGAGCTCTACTAGCAAAACTTCTTTGGGACATGGTTGTAATAAATGGAATTGGTATTTAAGGATAACCTGTCAGCTTGTTGCGCAAGGGTGACGTATAGACCTTGTGAAACTTCGACGAGTGTTTGAGAGGTCATTTTACTGGTTCAAATTAGAGTGTAAGTCATTGAAGATTTTATTGCAAGTTCGCTACCTTAAATATTCGGGAAAATCTTTCGAAAGAAGTCCTATAGCAATTTTAAATTTTAGGTAGACCATAAAGCAACCATCAGCCCCTCATTAATTCACGTTCTTGGATTTGGTCCTTCTAAAAGATTTTTGAAATTTGTGGCAGCGATAGAGTCAGAAGTTAAGTACTTATAAAGCAAGAGTTTTCGCAACACTTATTTTATTTCTCTTGGAATTACCCACTAAATCAGGCCCCTTCCTCGACCCTTAGTTTCTTGTCCAATTTTTCACACCTGGAAATACCAACCCCTTGGTTAAAACCCAACCAGAGGATGTTGAGGTTACGTACTTTAGGTAGCGGACCACTAACTCCAATACTCGTGACTGGGAAAATGTTTACTGACAGACAAAGCGCCATTGAAGTTTTATGGGATATTGTTTCTGACTGTGTTGATTACAAAATATGATCATTTTTGCATTTGGATTTTGTAGACAATGAGTTGAAATACAGACTGTGCAAAATTCAAGGTAATCCGACCATATTTAGTGCCATTTTGTTTGTGGTATTACTCCGCTCTTTGAAACAGACCGACACCTGGCGATTTTTACAGCTATTTTCCATTTTCTTTTTTTATTCCTCCTTTATTTTATCGCTTCCTTTGCATTCCGACTGTATTTTTGATTCTTGTTTTCTTCACGAGGCTCTCTTTTCCTAATTATGGCCTGCTGTAAACTTTTAAATCATGTTAATAAAGACGTTATCATATGAAACTAACATGATAACGTCGTTCAATGTTACCCCCCCCCCCTCCGAAGAAAGTGTTTTTGCTGACTATTATAAATGATTTTTAAATAAATTCCCATTTTAAGATAAATACTATTCCATATTTACCGTAATTAGCATTTGATTCGAAAGGCCTCAATATGATCAGAAGCCCCGGCTACGAATGTAGCCGGGGCTTCTGATCATATTGAGGCCAAATTTGTATATCTTTCGGGAGCAACTCTTGCTTTTAGTAAAAAGCGCTCTGGAATGAATATTCATAGTAACTCGTCGAAGCGTAAAAGCTTTTTTCTATGGTAACTATTCATTAAAATTGTTAGGGTAGGCTTAAGCACCTAGGTGCATATTGTCGTCGTGGCATGGATTGCTGATTTGTAACAAAGACAGTAGTTCTTTTGAACTTGACCAAGTTTTCCCCCGCGTCTTTATTGCCGTCTCAATATAATATACGCCGTCATCCTACCAAAATATTATCAAGAGGGAACATAAGGACACCTTTTGCAATGTATTACTAAATAAGATGGGGTCTATCGTCAATTTAATATCAAAGTTGACTAACTGAAGTGCCTCTTATGCTTAAATGTAGGCCATCTAAAGCAATTTTGAGGCAATTGTGGGGTGGAAAACTGGCGAGCATATATCAGCCTAGTGTTTGATGAGTGAATAAAATAGGCCTGGAAAAGGGTACGGAAGCCAAGTTGAGCTCTACTAGCAAAACTTCTTTGGGACATGGTTGTAATAAATGGAATTGGTATTTAAGGATAACCTGTCAGCTTGTTGCGCAAGGGTGACGTATAGACCTTGTGAAACTTCGACGAGTGTTTGAGAGGTCATTTTACTGGTTCAAATTAGAGTGTAAGTCATTGAAGATTTTATTGCAAGTTCGCTACCTTAAATATTCGGGAAAATCTTTCGAAAGAAGTCCTATAGCAATTTTAAATTTTAGGTAGACCATAAAGCAACCATCAGCCCCTCATTAATTCACGTTCTTGGATTTGGTCCTTCTAAAAGATTTTTGAAATTTGTGGCAGCGATAGAGTCAGAAGTTAAGTACTTATAAAGCAAGAGTTTTCGCAACACTTATTTTATTTCTCTTGGAATTACCCACTAAATCAGGCCCCTTCCTCGACCCTTAGTTTCTTGTCCAATTTTTCACACCTGGAAATACCAACCCCTTGGTTAAAACCCAACCAGAGGATGTTGAGGTTACGTACTTTAGGTAGCGGACCACTAACTCCAATACTCGTGACTGGGAAAATGTTTACTGACAGACAAAGCGCCATTGAAGTTTTATGGGATATTGTTTCTGACTGTGTTGATTACAAAATATGATCATTTTTGCATTTGGATTTTGTAGACAATGAGTTGAAATACAGACTGTGCAAAATTCAAGGTAATCCGACCATATTTAGTGCCATTTTGTTTGTGGTATTACTCCGCTCTTTGAAACAGACCGACACCTGGCGATTTTTACAGCTATTTTCCATTTTCTTTTTTTATTCCTCCTTTATTTTATCGCTTCCTTTGCATTCCGACTGTATTTTTGATTCTTGTTTTCTTCACGAGGCTCTCTTTTCCTAATTATGGCCTGCTGTAAACTTTTAAATCATGTTAATAAAGACGTTATCATATGAAACTAACATGATAAGGTCGTTCAATGTTACCCCCCCCCCCCGAAGAAAGTGTTTTTGCTGACTATTATAAATGTTTTTTAAATAAATTCCCATTTTAAGATAAATACTATTCCATATTTACCGTAATTAGCATTTGATTCGAAAGGCCTCAATATGATCAGAAGCCCCGGCTACATTCGTAGCCGGGGCTTCTGATCATATTGAGGCCAAATTTGTATATCTTTCGGGAGCAACTCTTGCTTTTAGTAAAAAGCGCTCTGGAATGAATATTCATACTAACTCGTCCATGCGAAAAAGCTTTTTTTCTATGGTAACTATTCATTAAAATTGTTAGGGGGTAGGCTTAAGCACCTAGGTGCCTATTGTCCTCGTGGCATGGATTGCTGATTTGTAACAAAGACAGTAGTTCTTTTGAACTTGACCAAGTTTTCCCCGCGTCTTTATTGCCGTCTCAATATAATATACGCCGTCATCCTACCAAAATATTATCAAGAGGGAACATTAGGACACCTTTTGCAATGTATTACTAAATAAGATGGGGTCTATCGTCAATTTAATATCAAAGTTGACTAACTGAAGTGCCTCTTATGCTTAAATGTAGGCCATCTAAAGCAATTTTGAGGCAATTGTGGGGTGGAAAACTGGCGAGCATATATCAGCCTAGTGTTTGATGAGTGAATAAAATAGGCCTGGAAAAGGGTACGGAAGCCAAGTTGAGCTCTACTAGCAAAACTTCTTTGGGACATGGTTGTAATAAATGGAATTGGTATTTAAGGATAACCTGTCAGCTTGTTGCGCAAGGGTGACGTATAGACCTTGTGAAACTTCGACGAGTGTTTGAGAGGTCATTTTACTGGTTCAAATTAGAGTGTAAGTCATTGAAGATTTTATTGCAAGTTCGCTACCTTAAATATTCGGGAAAATCTTTCGAAAGAAGTCCTATAGCAATTTTAAATTTTAGGTAGACCATAAAGCAACCATCAGCCCCTCATTAATTCACGTTCTTGGATTTGGTCCTTCTAAAAGATTTTTTGAAATTTGTGGCAGCGATAGAGTCAGAAGTTAAGTACTTATAAAGCAAGAGTTTTCGCAACACTTATTTTATTTCTCTTGGAATTACCCACTAAATCAGGCCCCTTCCTCGACCCTTAGTTTCTTGTCCAATTTTTCACACCTGGAAATACCAACCCCTTGGTTAAAACCCAACCAGAGGATGTTGAGGTTACGTACTTTAGGTAGCGGACCACTAACTCCAATACTCGTGACTGGGAAAATGTTTACTGACAGACAAAGCGCCATTGAAGTTTTATGGGATATTGTTTCTGACTGTGTTGATTACAAAATATGATCATTTTTGCATTTGGATTTTGTAGACAATGAGTTGAAATACAGACTGTGCAAAATTCAAGGTAATCCGACCATATTTAGTGCCATTTTGTTTGTGGTATTACTCCGCTCTTTGAAACAGACCGACACCTGGCGATTTTTACAGCTATTTTCCATTTTCTTTTTTTATTCCTCCTTTATTTTATCGCTTCCTTTGCATTCCGACTGTATTTCATTCATTTCCATGATACAAGTCATGCTCTTGTGGAGACAGTCAACTGTATTCGTACCTACCTCGATAGTGGTGATAATGCTCTGGGCCTTTATCTTGACCTTAAGAAGGCTTTTGATACAGTCAACCACACAATACTCCTTGATAAATTAAAAAATTATGGCATTCGAGGTGAAGCCTTTAATATTATGCATAGTTATCTGAGTAATAGAAAACAATTCTTGTATGTAAATGGTATTTATTCTACCTGTACCTTCGTTAACGTAGGCGTGCCTCAGGGCTCTGTGCTAGGACCACTACTATTTTTAATCTATGTAAACGACATTAAAAATGTTGTGCCTCACGAGTCTCTAAGACTCTTTGCCGATGACACGAATCTATTTGTCCATGATAGTAATTGTGTTACCCTTGTTGATAAAGCTCATTTTGTACTCAATCAACTTAAGACTTGGTTTGATGCTAATAGACTTACTTTACATCTTGGGAAAACCAACTTTTCGATTTTCCATGCTAATTCACATATACCCCATTTTTGTCCAGACCACTTTGTCATGAACGATGTAAATATCCTCAAAACAAACTGTGTTAAATACCTGGGTCTATTGATCGATGATCAGCTATGCTTTAAGCAACACATTGACGATCTCTGTAACAACCTCGTAAAATATAATGGAATTTTTTATCGCCTTAGGGCATCACTTACCCCTGCTGTAGCAACCCAGTTATATTACTCACTCGTTTTTTCTAAATTGTCTTATGGTATGGAAATATATGGCATGTCTAAGCCTTCTTCGCTCAAACCCCTGCAAGTTCTTCAGAATAGAATTTTAAAAACTCTTACTTTCAAAGACCGGCGCCACTCCACGAATACCCTGCATAGAGACCTTAGCATCCTTAAGATCAGCGATATTCATACTTTCAAAATGTGTTCTTTTATCTATAAGTATATTAATAATCGTCTTCCTTTTGTATTTAGTAAAATCCTTAACCCTAGCTTTTCTACCAATGCTCGACCTAGCACTAGAACTAATGCCCTCTTTACGGTTAGTAGGCACCATACTAGGCATGGTAAATTATTGTTAAATAACTATTGTTATAAACTTTGGAATTCTCTCCCAACGAAATAAGAAATGTTAGAACACATGCTACTTTTAAGAGTAACGTAAAAAATTACCTAATCGCCCAGTACACTTGTTAAGCATCCCTTTCTCTTTTGCTTTCTTAGTTGACTTTGTTGTTTCTTTGTTCTCCTTTTTCCTCTTATTTTGTTTTTTGTTATTCTTTGTTGTATTGTCTCTTTATGGGCACTAGCTCGTTAAACTATTGTTTTTCTAGTGTCCTGTACGTCCGGTTATATATTTCAGTTTAAATTTGTACGGACGAAATTAATAAATGAAAATGAAATGAAAAATGAAAATTTTTGATTCTTGTTTTCTTCACGAGGCTCTCTTTTCCTAATTATGGCCTGCTGTAAACTTTTAAATCATGTTAATAAAGACGTTATCATATGAAACTAACATGATAAGGTCGTTCAATGTTACCCCCCGAAGAAAGTGTTTTTGCTGACTATTATAAATGATTTTTAAATAAATTCCCATTTTAAGATAAATACTATTCCATATTTACCGTAATTAGCATTTGATTCGAAAGGCCTCAATATGATCAGAAGCCCCGGCTACGAATGTAGCCGGGGCTTGTGATGATATTGAGGACAAATTTGTATATCTTTCGGGAGCAACTCTTGCTTTTAGTAAAAAGCGCTCTGGAATGAATATTCATACTAACTCGTCGATGCGAAAAAGCTTTTTTTCTATGGTAACTATTCATTAAAATTGTTAGGGGGTAGGCTTAAGCACCTAGGTGCATATTGTCGTCGTGGCATGGATTGCTGATTTGTAACAAAGACAGTAGTTCTTTTGAACTTGACCAAGTTTTCCCCCGCGTCTTTATTGCCGTCTCAATATAATATACGCCGTCATCCTACCAAAATATTATCAAGAGGGAACATTAGGACACCTTTTGCAATGTATTACTAAATAAGATGGGGTCTATCGTCAATTTAATATCAAAGTTGACTAACTGAAGTGCCTCTTATGCTTAAATGTAGGCCATCTAAAGCAATTTTGAGGCAATTGTGGGGTGGAAAACTGGCGAGCATATATCAGCCTAGTGTTTGATGAGTGAATAAAATAGGCCTGGAAAAGGGTACGGAAGCCAAGTTGAGCTCTACTAGCAAAACTTCTTTGGGACATGGTTGTAATAAATGGAATTGGTATTTAAGGATAACCTGTCAGCTTGTTGCGCAAGGGTGACGTATAGACCTTGTGAAACTTCGACGAGTGTTTGAGAGGTCATTTTACTGGTTCAAATTAGAGTGTAAGTCATTGAAGATTTTATTGCAAGTTCGCTACCTTAAATATTCGGGAAAATCTTTCGAAAGAAGTCCTATAGCAATTTTAAATTTTAGGTAGACCATAAAGCAACCATCAGCCCCTCATTAATTCACGTTCTTGGATTTGGTCCTTCTAAAAGATTTTTGAAATTTGTGGCAGCGATAGAGTCAGAAGTTAAGTACTTATAAAGCAAGAGTTTTCGCAACACTTATTTTATTTCTCTTGGAATTACCCACTAAATCAGGCCCCTTCCTCGACCCTTAGTTTCTTGTCCAATTTTTCACACCTGGAAATACCAACCCCTTGGTTAAAACCCAACCAGAGGATGTTGAGGTTACGTACTTTAGGTAGCGGACCACTAACTCCAATACTCGTGACTGGGAAAATGTTTACTGACAGACAAAGCGCCATTGAAGTTTTATGGGATATTGTTTCTGACTGTGTTGATTACAAAATATGATCATTTTTGCATTTGGATTTTGTAGACAATGAGTTGAAATACAGACTGTGCAAAATTCAAGGTAATCCGACCATATTTAGTGCCATTTTGTTTGTGGTATTACTCCGCTCTTTGAAACAGACCGACACCTGGCGATTTTTACAGCTATTTTCCATTTTCTTTTTTTATTCCTCCTTTATTTTATCGCTTCCTTTGCATTCCGACTGTATTTCATTCATTTCCATGATACAAGTCATGCTCTTTTGGAGACAGTCAACTGTATTCGTACCTACCTCGATAGTGGTGATAATGCTCTGGGCCTTTATCTTGACCTTAAGAAGGCTTTTGATACAGTCAACCACACAATACCTCCTTGATAAATTAAAAAATTATGGCATTCGAGGTGAAGCCTTTAATATTATGCATAGTTATCTGAGTAATAGAAAACAATTCTTGTATGTAAATGGTATTTATTCTACCTGTACCTTCGTTAACGTAGGCGTGCCTCAGGGCTCTGTGCTTAGGACCACTACTATTTTTAATCTATGTAAACGACATTAAAAATGTTGTGCCTCACGAGTCTCTAAGACTCTTTGCCGATGACACGAATCTATTTGTCCATGATAGTAATTGTGTTACCCTTGTTGATAAAGCTCATTTTGTACTCAATCAACTTAAGACTTGGTTTGATGCTAATAGACTTACTTTACATCTTGGGAAAACCAACTTTTCGATTTTCCATGCTAATTCACATATACCCCATTTTTGTCCAGACCACTTTGTCATGAACGATGTAAATATCCTCAAAACAAACTGTGTTAAATACCTGGGTCTATTGATCGATGATCAGCTATGCTTTAAGCAACACATTGACGATCTCTGTAACAACCTCGTAAAATATAATGGAATTTTTTATCGCCTTAGGGCATCACTTACCCCTGCTGTAGCAACCCAGTTATATTACTCACTCGTTTTTTCTAAATTGTCTTATGGTATGGAAATATATGGCATGTCTAAGCCTTCTTCGCTCAAACCCCTGCAAGTTCTTCAGAATAGAATTTTAAAAACTCTTACTTTCAAAGACCGGCGCCACTCCACGAATACCCTGCATAGAGACCTTAGCATCCTTAAGATCAGCGATATTCATACTTTCAAAATGTGTTCTTTTATCTATAAGTATATTAATAATCGTCTTCCTTTTGTATTTAGTAAAATCCTTAACCCTAGCTTTTCTACCAATGCTCGACCTAGCACTAGAACTAATGCCCTCTTTACGGTTAGTAGGCACCATACTAGGCATGGTAAATTATTGTTAAATAACTATTGTTATAAACTTTGGAATTCTCTCCCCAACGAAATAAGAAATGTTAGAACACATGCTACTTTTAAGAGTAACGTAAAAAATTACCTAATCGCCCAGTACACTTGTTAAGCATCCCTTTCTTTGCTTTCTTAGTTGACTTTGTTGTTTCTTTGTTCTCCTTTTTCCTCTTATTTTGTTTTTTGTTATTCTTTGTTGTATTGTCTCTTTATGGGCACTAGCTCGTTAAACTATTGTTTTTCTAGTGTCCTGTACGTCCGGTTATATATTTCAGTTTAAATTTGTACGGACGAAATTAATAAATGAAAATGAAATGAAAAATGAAAAATTTTTGATTCTTGTTTTCTTCACGAGGCTCTCTTTTCCTAATTATGGCCTGCTGTAAACTTTTAAATCATGTTAATAAAGACGTTATCATATGAAACTAACATGATAAGGTCGTTCAATGTTACCCCCCCCCCCCCCAAGAAAGTGTTTTTGCTGACTATTATAAATGTTTTTTAAATAAATTCCCATTTTAAGATAAATACTATTCCATATTTACCGTAATTAGCATTTGATTCGAAAGGCCTCAATATGATCAGAAGCCCCGGCTACGAATGTAGCCGCGGCTTCTGATCATATTGAGGGCAAAGTTGTATATCTTTCGGGAGCAACTCTTGCTTTTAGTAAAAAGCGCTCTGGAATGAATATTCATACTAACTCGTCGATGCGAAAAGCTTTTTTTCTATGGTAACTATTCATTAAAATTGTTAGGGGGTAGGCTTAAGCACCTAGGTGCCTATTGTCCTCGTGGCATGGATTGCTGATTTGTAACAAAGACAGTAGTTCTTTTGAACTTGACCAAGTTTTCCCCGCGTCTTTATTGCCGTCTCAATATAATATACGCCGTCATCCTACCAAAATATTATCAAGAGGGAACATTAGGACACCTTTTGCAATGTATTACTAAATAAGATGGGGTCTATCGTCAATTTAATATCAAAGTTGACTAACTGAAGTGCCTCTTATGCTTAAATGTAGGCCATCTAAAGCAATTTTGAGGCAATTGTGGGGTGGAAAACTGGCGAGCATATATCAGCCTAGTGTTTGATGAGTGAATAAAATAGGCCTGGAAAAGGGTACGGAAGCCAAGTTGAGCTCTACTAGCAAAACTTCTTTGGGACATGGTTGTAATAAATGGAATTGGTATTTAAGGATAACCTGTCAGCTTGTTGCGCAAGGGTGACGTATAGACCTTGTGAAACTTCGACGAGTGTTTGAGAGGTCATTTTACTGGTTCAAATTAGAGTGTAAGTCATTGAAGATTTTATTGCAAGTTCGCTACCTTAAATATTCGGGAAAATCTTTCGAAAGAAGTCCTATAGCAATTTTAAATTTTAGGTAGACCATAAAGCAACCATCAGCCCCTCATTAATTCACGTTCTTGGATTTGGTCCTTCTAAAAGATTTTTGAAATTTGTGGCAGCGATAGAGTCAGAAGTTAAGTACTTATAAAGCAAGAGTTTTCGCAACACTTATTTTATTTCTCTTGGAATTACCCACTAAATCAGGCCCCTTCCTCGACCCTTAGTTTCTTGTCCAATTTTTCACACCTGGAAATACCAACCCCTTGGTTAAAACCCAACCAGAGGATGTTGAGGTTACGTACTTTAGGTAGCGGACCACTAACTCCAATACTCGTGACTGGGAAAATGTTTACTGACAGACAAAGCGCCATTGAAGTTTTATGGGATATTGTTTCTGACTGTGTTGATTACAAAATATGATCATTTTTGCATTTGGATTTTGTAGACAATGAGTTGAAATACAGACTGTGCAAAATTCAAGGTAATCCGACCATATTTAGTGCCATTTTGTTTGTGGTATTACTCCGCTCTTTGAAACAGACCGACACCTGGCGATTTTTACAGCTATTTTCCATTTTCTTTTTTTATTCCTCCTTTATTTTATCGCTTCCTTTGCATTCCGACTGTATTTTTGATTCTTGTTTTCTTCACGAGGCTCTCTTTTCCTAATTATGGCCTGCTGTAAACTTTTAAATCATGTTAATAAAGACGTTATCATATGAAACTAACATGATAAGGTCGTTCAATGTTACCCCCCCCCCCCCCGAAGAAAGTGTTTTTGCTGACTATTATAAATGTTTTTTAAATAAATTCCCATTTTAAGATAAATACTATTCCATATTAACCGTAATTAGCATTTGATTCGAAAGGCCTCAATATGATCAGAAGCCCCGGCTACGAATGTAGCCGGGGCTTCTGATCATATTGAGGCCAAATTTGTATATCTTTCGGGAGCAACTCTTGCTTTTAGTAAAAAGCGCTCTGGAATGAATATTCATACTAACTCGTCCATGCGAAAAAGCTTTTTTTCTATGGTAACTATTCATTAAAATTGGTAGGGGGGTAGGCTTAAGCACCTAGGTGCCTATTGTCCTCGTGGCATGGATTGCTGATTTGTAACAAAGACAGTAGTTCTTTTGAACTTGACCAAGTTTTCCCCGCGTCTTTATTGCCGTCTCAATATAATATACGCCGTCATCCTACCAAAATATTATCAAGAGGGAACATTAGGACACCTTTTGCAATGTATTACTAAATAAGATGGGGTCTATCGTCAATTTAATATCAAAGTTGACTAACTGAAGTGCCTCTTATGCTTAAATGTAGGCCATCTAAAGCAATTTTGAGGCAATTGTGGGGTGGAAAACTGGCGAGCATATATCAGCCTAGTGTTTGATGAGTGAATAAAATAGGCCTGGAAAAGGGTACGGAAGCCAAGTTGAGCTCTACTAGCAAAACTTCTTTGGGACATGGTTGTAATAAATGGAATTGGTATTTAAGGATAACCTGTCAGCTTGTTGCGCAAGGGTAACGTATAGACCTTGTGAAACTTCGACGAGTGTTTGAGAGGTCATTTTACTGGTTCAAATTAGAGTGTAAGTCATTGAAGATTTTATTGCAAGTTCGCTACCTTAAATATTCGGGAAAATCTTTCGAAAGAAGTCCTATAGCAATTTTAAATTTTAGGTAGACCATAAAGCAACCATCAGCCCCTCATTAATTCACGTTCTTGGATTTGGTCCTTCTAAAAGATTTTTGAAATTTGTGGCAGCGATAGAGTCAGAAGTTAAGTACTTATAAAGCAAGAGTTTTCGCAACACTTATTTTATTTCTCTTGGAATTACCCACTAAATCAGGCCCCTTCCTCGACCCTTAGTTTCTTGTCCAATTTTTCACACCTGGAAATACCAACCCCTTGGTTAAAACCCAACCAGAGGATGTTGAGGTTACGTACTTTAGGTAGCGGACCACTAACTCCAATACTCGTGACTGGGAAAATGTTTACTGACAGACAAAGCGCCATTGAAGTTTTATGGGATATTGTTTCTGACTGTGTTGATTACAAAATATGATCATTTTTGCATTTGGATTTTGTAGACAATGAGTTGAAATACAGACTGTGCAAAATTCAAGGTAATCCGGCCATATTTAGTGCCATTTTGTTTGTGGTATTACTCCGCTCTTTGAAACAGACCGACACCTGGAGATTTTTACAGCTATTTTCCATTTTCTTTTTTTATTCCTCCTTTATTTTATCGCTTCCTTTGCATTCCGACTGTATTTCATTCATTTCCATGATACAAGTCATGCTCTTTTGGAGACAGTCAACTGTATTCGTACCTACCTCGATAGTGGTGATAATGCTCTGGGCCTTTATCTTGACCTTAAGAAGGCTTTTGATACAGTCAACCACACAATACTCCTTGATAAATTAAAAAATTATGGCATTCGAGGTGAAGCCTTTAATATTATGCATAGTTATCTGAGTAATAGAAAACAATTCTTGTATGTAAATGGTATTTATTCTACCTGTACCTTCGTTAACGTAGGCGTGCCTCAGGGCTCTGTGCTAGGACCACTACTATTTTTAATCTATGTAAACGACATTAAAAATGTTGTGCCTCACGAGTCTCTAAGACTCTTTGCCGATGACACGAATCTATTTGTCCATGATAGTAATTGTGTTACCCTTGTTGATAAAGCTCATTTTGTACTCAATCAACTTAAGACTTGGTTTGATGCTAATAGACTTACTTTACATCTTGGGAAAACCAACTTTTCGATTTTCCATGCTAATTCACATATACCCCATTTTTGTCCAGACCACTTTGTCATGAACGATGTAAATATCCTCAAAACAAACTGTGTTAAATACCTGGGTCTATTGATCGATGATCAGCTATGCTTTAAGCAACACATTGACGATCTCTGTAACAACCTCGTAAAATATAATGGAATTTTTTATCGCCTTAGGGCATCACTTACCCCTGCTGTAGCAACCCAGTTATATTACTCACTCGTTTTTTCTAAATTGTCTTATGGTATGGAAATATATGGCATGTCTAAGCCTTCTTCGCTCAAACCCCTGCAAGTTCTTCAGAATAGAATTTTAAAAACTCTTACTTTCAAAGACCGGCGCCACTCCACGAATACCCTGCATAGAGACCTTAGCATCCTTAAGATCAGCGATATTCATACTTTCAAAATGTGTTCTTTTATCTATAAGTATATTAATAATCGTCTTCCTTTTGTATTTAGTAAAATCCTTAACCCTAGCTTTTCTACCAATGCTCGACCTAGCACTAGAACTAATGCCCTCTTTACGGTTAGTAGGCACCATACTAGGCATGGTAAATTATTGTTAAATAACTATTGTTATAAACTTTGGAATTCTCTCCCCAACGAAATAAGAAATGTTAGAACACATGCTACTTTTAAGAGTAACGTAAAAAATTACCTAATCGCCCAGTACACTTGTTAAGCATCCCTTTCTCTTTTGCTTTCTTAGTTGACTTTGTTGTTTCTTTGTTCTCCTTTTTCCTCTTATTTTGTTTTTTGTTATTCTTTGTTGTATTGTCTCTTTATGGGCACTAGCTCGTTAAACTATTGTTTTTCTAGTGTCCTGTACGTCCGGTTATATATTTCAGTTTAAATTTGTACGGACGAAATTAATAAATGAAAATGAAATGAAAAATGAAAAATTTTTGATTCTTGTTTTCTTCACGAGGCTCTCTTTTCCTAATTATGGCCTGCTGTAAACTTTTAAATCATGTTAATAAAGACGTTATCATATGAAACTAACATGATAAGGTCGTTCAATGTTACCCCCCCCCCCCCAAGAAAGTGTTTTTGCTGACTATTATAAATGTTTTTTAAATAAATTCCCATTTTAAGATAAATACTATTCCATATTTACCGTAATTAGCATTTGATTCGAAAGGCCTCAATATGATCAGAAGCCCCGGCTACGAATGTAGCCGGGGCTTCTGATTATATTGAGGACAAATTTGTATATCTTTCGGGAGCAACTCTTGCTTTTAGTAAAAAGCGCTCTGGAATGAATATTCATACTAACTCGTCCATGCGAAAAAGCTTTTTTTCTATGGTAACTATTCATTAAAATTGTTAGGGGGTAGGCTTAAGCACCTAGGTGCCTATTGTCCTCGTGGCATGGATTGCTGATTTGTAACAAAGACAGTAGTTCTTTTGAACTTGACCAAGTTTTCCCCGCGTCTTTATTGCCGTCTCAATATAATATACGCCGTCATCCTACCAAAATATTATCAAGAGGGAACATTAGGACACCTTTTGCAATGTATTACTAAATAAGATGGGGTCTATCGTCAATTTAATATCAAAGTTGACTAACTGAAGTGCCTCTTATGCTTAAATGTAGGCCATCTAAAGCAATTTTGAGGCAATTGTGGGGTGGAAAACTGGCGAGCATATATCAGCCTAGTGTTTGATGAGTGAATAAAATAGGCCTGGAAAAGGGTACGGAAGCCAAGTTGAGCTCTACTAGCAAAACTTCTTTGGGACATGGTTGTAATAAATGGAATTGGTATTTAAGGATAACCTGTCAGCTTGTTGCGCAAGGGTGACGTATAGACCTTGTGAAACTTCGACGAGTGTTTGAGAGGTCATTTTACTGGTTCAAATTAGAGTGTAAGTCATTGAAGATTTTATTGCAAGTTCGCTACCTTAAATATTCGGGAAAATCTTTCGAAAGAAGTCCTATAGCAATTTTAAATTTTAGGTAGACCATAAAGCAACCATCAGCCCCTCATTAATTCACGTTCTTGGATTTGGTCCTTCTAAAAGATTTTTGAAATTTGTGGCAGCGATAGAGTCAGAAGTTAAGTACTTATAAAGCAAGAGTTTTCGCAACACTTATTTTATTTCTCTTGGAATTACCCACTAAATCAGGCCCCTTCCTCGACCCTTAGTTTCTTGTCCAATTTTTCACACCTGGAAATACCAACCCCTTGGTTAAAACCCAACCAGAGGATGTTGAGGTTACGTACTTTAGGTAGCGGACCACTAACTCCAATACTCGTGACTGGGAAAATGTTTACTGACAGACAAAGCGCCATTGAAGTTTTATGGGATATTGTTTCTGACTGTGTTGATTACAAAATATGATCATTTTTGCATTTGGATTTTGTAGACAATGAGTTGAAATACAGACTGTGCAAAATTCAAGGTAATCCGGCCATATTTAGTGCCATTTTGTTTGTGGTATTACTCCGCTCTTTGAAACAGACCGACACCTGGAGATTTTTACAGCTATTTTCCATTTTCTTTTTTTATTCCTCCTTTATTTTATCGCTTCCTTTGCATTCCGACTGTATTTCATTCATTTCCATGATACAAGTCATGCTCTTTTGGAGACAGTCAACTGTATTCGTACCTACCTCGATAGTGGTGATAATGCTCTGGGCCTTTATCTTGACCTTAAGAAGGCTTTTGATACAGTCAACCACACAATACTCCTTGATAAATTAAAAATTATGGCATTCGAGGTGAAGCCTTTAATATTATGCATAGTTATCTGAGTAATAGAAAACAATTCTTGTATGTAAATGGTATTTATTCTACCTGTACCTTCGTTAACGTAGGCGTGCCTCAGGGCTCTGTGCTAGGACCACTACTATTTTTAATCTATGTAAACGACATTAAAAATGTTGTGCCTCACGAGTCTCTAAGACTCTTTGCCGATGACACGAATCTATTTGTCCATGATAGTAATTGTGTTACCCTTGTTGATAAAGCTCATTTTGTACTCAATCAACTTAAGACTTGGTTTGATGCTAATAGACTTACTTTACATCTTGGGAAAACCAACTTTTCGATTTTCCATGCTAATTCACATATACCCCATTTTTGTCCAGACCACTTTGTCATGAACGATGTAAATATCCTCAAAACAAACTGTGTTAAATACCTGGGTCTATTGATCGATGATCAGCTATGCTTTAAGCAACACATTGACGATCTCTGTAACAACCTCGTAAAATATAATGGAATTTTTTATCGCCTTAGGGCATCACTTACCCCTGCTGTAGCAACCCAGTTATATTACTCACTCGTTTTTTCTAAATTGTCTTATGGTATGGAAATATATGGCATGTCTAAGCCTTCTTCGCTCAAACCCCTGCAAGTTCTTCAGAATAGAATTTTAAAAACTCTTACTTTCAAAGACCGGCGCCACTCCACGAATACCCTGCATAGAGACCTTAGCATCCTTAAGATCAGCGATATTCATACTTTCAAAATGTGTTCTTTTATCTATAAGTATATTAATAATCGTCTTCCTTTTGTATTTAGTAAAATCCTTAACCCTAGCTTTTCTACCAATGCTCGACCTAGCACTAGAACTAATGCCCTCTTTACGGTTAGTAGGCACCATACTAGGCATGGTAAATTATTGTTAAATAACTATTGTTATAAACTTTGGAATTCTCTCCCCAACGAAATAAGAAATGTTAGAACACATGCTACTTTTAAGAGTAACGTAAAAAATTACCTAATCGCCCAGTACACTTGTTAAGCATCCCTTTCTCTTTTGCTTTCTTAGTTGACTTTGTTGTTTCTTTGTTCTCCTTTTTCCTCTTATTTTGTTTTTTGTTATTCTTTGTTGTATTGTCTCTTTATGGGCACTAGCTCGTTAAACTATTGTTTTTCTAGTGTCCTGTACGTCCGGTTATATATTTCAGTTTAAATTTGTACGGACGAAATTAATAAATGAAAATGAAATGAAAAATGAAAAATTTTTGATTCTTGTTTTCTTCACGAGGCTCTCTTTTCCTAATTATGGCCTGCTGTAAACTTTTAAATCATGTTAATAAAGACGTTATCATATGAAACTAACATGATAAGGTCGTTCAATGTTACCCCCCCCCCCCCCCAAGAAAGTGTTTTTGCTGACTATTATAAATGTTTTTTAAATAAATTCCCATTTTAAGATAAATACTATTCCATATTTACCGTAATTAGCATTTGATTCGAAAGGCCTCAATATGATCAGAAGCCCCGGCTACATTCGTAGCCGGGGCTTCTGTTCATATTGAGGACAAATTTGTATATCTTTTCGGGAGCAACTCTTGCTTTTAGTAAAAGGCGCTCTGGAATGAATATTCATACTAACTCGTCGATGCGAAAAGCTTTTTTTCTATGGTAACTATTCATTAAAATTGTTAGGGGGTAGGCTTAAGCACCTAGGTGCCTATTGTCCTCGTGGCATGGATTGCTGATTTGTAACAAAGACAGTAGTTCTTTTGAACTTGACCAAGTTTTCCCCGCGTCTTTATTGCCGTCTCAATATAATATACGCCGTCATCCTACCAAAATATTATCAAGAGGGAACATTAGGACACCTTTTGCAATGTATTACTAAATAAGATGGGGTCTATCGTCAATTTAATATCAAAGTTGACTAACTGAAGTGCCTCTTATGCTTAAATGTAGGCCATCTAAAGCAATTTTGAGGCAATTGTGGGGTGGAAAACTGGCGAGCATATATCAGCCTAGTGTTTGATGAGTGAATAAAATAGGCCTGGAAAAGGGTACGGAAGCCAAGTTGAGCTCTACTAGCAAAACTTCTTTGGGACATGGTTGTAATAAATGGAATTGGTATTTAAGGATAACCTGTCAGCTTGTTGCGCAAGGGTGACGTATAGACCTTGTGAAACTTCGACGAGTGTTTGAGAGGTCATTTTACTGGTTCAAATTAGAGTGTAAGTCATTGAAGATTTTATTGCAAGTTCGCTACCTTAAATATTCGGGAAAATCTTTCGAAAGAAGTCCTATAGCAATTTTAAATTTTAGGTAGACCATAAAGCAACCATCAGCCCCTCATTAATTCACGTTCTTGGATTTGGTCCTTCTAAAAGATTTTTGAAATTTGTGGCAGCGATAGAGTCAGAAGTTAAGTACTTATAAAGCAAGAGTTTTCGCAACACTTATTTTATTTCTCTTGGAATTACCCACTAAATCAGGCCCCTTCCTCGACCCTTAGTTTCTTGTCCAATTTTTCACACCTGGAAATACCAACCCCTTGGTTAAAACCCAACCAGAGGATGTTGAGGTTACGTACTTTAGGTAGCGGACCACTAACTCCAATACTCGTGACTGGGAAAATGTTTACTGACAGACAAAGCGCCATTGAAGTTTTATGGGATATTGTTTCTGACTGTGTTGATTACAAAATATGATCATTTTTGCATTTGGATTTTGTAGACAATGAGTTGAAATACAGACTGTGCAAAATTCAAGGTAATCCGACCATATTTAGTGCCATTTTGTTTGTGGTATTACTCCGCTCTTTGAAACAGACCGACACCTGGCGATTTTTACAGCTATTTTCCATTTTCTTTTTTTATTCCTCCTTTATTTTATCGCTTCCTTTGCATTCCGACTGTATTTCATTCATTTCCATGATACAAGTCATGCTCTTTTGGAGACAGTCAACTGTATTCGTACCTACCTCGATAGTGGTGATAATGCTCTGGGCCTTTATCTTGACCTTAAGAAGGCTTTTGATACAGTCAACCACACAATACTCCTTGATAAATTAAAAAATTATGGCATTCGAGGTGAAGCCTTTAATATTATGCATAGTTATCTGAGTAATAGAAAACAATTCTTGTATGTAAATGGTATTTATTCTACCTGTACCTTCGTTAACGTAGGCGTGCCTCAGGGCTCTGTGCTAGGACCACTACTATTTTTAATCTATGTAAACGACATTAAAAATGTTGTGCCTCACGAGTCTCTAAGACTCTTTGCCGATGACACGAATCTATTTGTCCATGATAGTAATTGTGTTACCCTTGTTGATAAAGCTCATTTTGTACTCAATCAACTTAAGACTTGGTTTGATGCTAATAGACTTATTTTTACATCTTGGGAAAACCAACTTTTCGATTTTCCATGCTAATTCACATATACCCCATTTTTGTCCAGACCACTTTGTCATGAACGATGTAAATATCCTCAAAACAAACTGTGTTAAATACCTGGGTCTATTGATCGATGATCAGCTATGCTTTAAGCAACACATTGACGATCTCTGTAACAACCTCGTAAAATATAATGGAATTTTTTATCGCCTTAGGGCATCACTTACCCCTGCTGTAGCAACCCAGTTATATTACTCACTCGTTTTTTCTAAATTGTCTTATGGTATGGAAATATATGGCATGTCTAAGCCTTCTTCGCTCAAACCCCTGCAAGTTCTTCAGAATAGAATTTTAAAAACTCTTACTTTCAAAGACCGGCGCCACTCCACGAATACCCTGCATAGAGACCTTAGCATCCTTAAGATCAGCGATATTCATACTTTCAAAATGTGTTCTTTTATCTATAAGTATATTAATAATCGTCTTCCTTTTGTATTTAGTAAAATCCTTAACCCTAGCTTTTCTACCAATGCTCGACCTAGCACTAGAACTAATGCCCTCTTTACGGTTAGTAGGCACCATACTAGGCATGGTAAATTATTGTTAAATAACTATTGTTATAAACTTTGGAATTCTCTCCCCAACGAAATAAGAAATGTTAGAACACATGCTACTTTTAAGAGTAACGTAAAAAATTACCTAATCGCCCAGTACACTTGTTAAGCATCCCTTTCTCTTTTGCTTTCTTAGTTGACTTTGTTGTTTCTTTGTTCTCCTTTTTTCCTCTTATTTTGTTTTTTGTTATTCTTTGTTGTATTGTCTCTTTATGGGCACTAGCTCGTTAAACTATTGTTTTTCTAGTGTCCTGTACGTCCGGTTATATATTTCAGTTTAAATTTGTACGGACGAAATTAATAAATGAAAATGAAATGAAAAATGAAAAATTTTTGATTCTTGTTTTCTTCACGAGGCTCTCTTTTCCTAATTATGGCCTGCTGTAAACTTTTAAATCATGTTAATAAAGACGTTATCATATGAAACTAACATGATAAGGTCGTTCAATGTTACCCCCCCCCCAAGAAAGTGTTTTTGCTGACTATTATAAATGATTTTTAAATAAATTCCCATTTTAAGATAAATACTATTCCATATTTACCGTAATTAGCATTTGATTCGAAAGGCCTCAATATGATCAGAAGCCCCGGCTACGAATGTAGCCGGGGCTTCTGATCATATTGAGGCCAAATTTGTATATCTTTCGGGAGCAACTCTTGCTTTTAGTAAAAAGCGCTCTGGAATGAATATTCATACTAACTCGTCGATGCGAAAAAGCTTTTTTTCTATGGTAACTATTCATTAAAATTGTTAGGGGGTAGGCTTAAGCACCTAGGTGCCTATTGTCCTCGTGGCATGGATTGCTGATTTGTAACAAAGACAGTAGTTCTTTTGAACTTGACCAAGTTTTCCCCCGCGTCTTTATTGCCGTCTCAATATAATATACGCCGTCATCCTACCAAAATATTATCAAGAGGGAACATAAGGACACCTTTTGCAATGTATTACTAAATGAGATGGGGTCTATCGTCAATTTAATATCAAAGTTGACTAACTGAAGTGCCTCTTATGCTTAAATGTAGGCCATCTAAAGCAATTTTGAGGCAATTGTGGGGTGGAAAACTGGCGAGCATATATCAGC